>JBAMNC010000835.1:0-483319 GCA_037902135.1 Cetoscarus ocellatus | reverse complement strand
TGAGCTTTTATTTTTTGGACTCCGAAGTGGAAAAAAAGTCATAGGTTAGCCTTAGTGTTTTTTCAAATCCTGAGCGGAGAGAAAAAGGCTCATAAGTCCATTTTGAAACCAAATATGACCAAACCGTCTGCACCAGCATGTTTTACGGCCTGTTTTACACCCAAAAAGTCATGTTTGAGCATATTTTTTTTCGGACTCCGAAATAGAAAAAAAGTCATAGGTTAGCCTTAGTGTTTTTTCAAATCCTGAGCGGAGAGAAAAAGGCTCATAAGTCCATTTTGAAGCCAAATAAGACCAAACCGTCTGCACCAGCATGTTTTACGGCCTGTTTTACATCCAAAAAGTCATGTTTGAGCATATTTTTTTTCGGACTTCGAAGTGGATAAAAAGTCATAGGTTAGCCTTAGTGTTTTTTCAAATCCTGAGCGGAGAGAAAAAGGCTCATAAGTCCATTTTGAAGTCATATATGACCAAACCGTCTGCACCAGCATGTTTTACGGCCTGTTTTACACCCAAAAAAGTCATGTTTGAGCTTTTATTTTTCGGACTCCGTAGTGGAAAAAAAGTCATAGGTTAGCCTTAGTGTTTTTTCAAATCCTGAGCGGAGAGAAAAAGGCTCATAAGTCCATTTTGAAGCCAAATATGACCAAACCGTCTACACCAGCATGTTTTACGGCCTGTTTTACACCCAAAAAGTCATGTTTGAGCATATTTTTTTTCAGTCTCCGAAATGGAAAAAAAGTCATAGGTTAGCCTTAGTGTTTTTTCAAATCCTGAGCGGAGAGAAAAAGGCTCATAAGTCCATTTTGAAGCCAAATATGACCAAACCGTCTGCACCAGCATGTTTTACGGCCTGTTTTACACCCAAAAAGTCATGTTTGAGCATATTTTTTTTCGGACTCCGAAATAGAAAAAAAGTCATAGGTTAGCCTTAGTGTTTTTTCAAATCCTGAGCAGAGAGAAAAAGGCTCATAAGTCCATTTTGAAGCCAAATATGACCAAACCGTCTGCACCAGCATGTTTTACGGCCTGTTTTACACCCAAAAAGTCATGTTTGAGCTTTTATTTTTCGGACTCCGAAGTGGAAAAAAAATCATAGGTTAGCCTTAGTGTTTTTTTCAAATCCTGAGCGGAGAGAAAAAGGCTCATAAGTCCATTTTGAAGCCAAATATGACCAAACCGTCTGCACCAGCATGTTTTACGGCCTGTTTTACACCCAAAAAGTCATGTTTGAGCATATTTTTTTTCGGACTCCGAAATAGAAAAAAAGTCATAGGTTAGCCTTAGTGTTTTTTCAAATCCTGAGCGGAGAGAAAAAGGCTCATAAGTCCATTTTGAAGCCAAATATGACCAAACCGTCTGCACCAGCATGTTTTACGGCCTGTTTTACACCCAAAAAGTCATGTTTGAGCATATTTTTTTTCAAAAAGTCATAGGTTAGCCTTAGTGTTTTTTCAAATCCTGAGCGGAGAGAAAAAGGCTCATAAGTCCATTTTGAAGCCAAATATGACCAAACCGTCTACACCAGCATGTTTTACGGCCTGTTTTACACCCAAAAAGTCATGTTTGAGCATATTTTTTTTCGGACTCCGTAGTGGAAAAAAGTCATAGGTTAGCCTTAGTGTTTTTTCAAATCCTGAGCGGAGAGAAAAAGGCTCATAAGTCCATTTTGAAGCCAAATATGACCAAACCGTCTACACCAGCATGTTTTACGGCCTGTTTTACACCCAAAAAGTCATGTTTGAGCATATTTTTTTTCGGACTCCGAAATGGAAAGAAAGTCATAGGTTAGCCTTAGTGTTTTTTCAAATCCTGAGCGGAGAGAAAAAGGCTCATAAGTCCATTTTGAAGCCAAATATGACCAAACCGTCTGCACCAGCATGTTTTAGGGCCTGTTTTACACCCAAAAAGTCATGTTTGAGCATATTTTTTTTCGGACTCCGAAATAGAAAAAAAGTCATAGGTTAGCCTTAGTGTTTTTTCAAATCCTGAGCGGATAGAAAAAGGCTCATAAGTCCATTTTGAAGTTAAATATGACCAAACCGTCTGCACCAGCATGTTTTACGGCCTGTTTTACACCCAAAAAGTCATGTTTGAGCTTTTATTTTTCGGACTCCGAAGTGGAAAAAAAGTCATAGGTTAGCCTTAGTGTTTTTTCAAATCCTGAGCGGAGAGAAAAAGGCTCATAAGTCCATTTTGAAGCCAAATATGACCAAACCGTCTACACCAGCATGTTTTACGGCCTGTTTTACACCCAAAAAGTCATGTTTGAGCATATTTTTTTTCGGACTCCGTAGTGGAAAAAAAGTCATAGGTTAGCCTTAGTGTTTTTTCAAATCCTGAGCGGAGAGAAAAAGGCTCATAAGTCCATTTTGAAGCCAAATATGACCAAACCGTCTGCACCAGCATGTTTTACGGCCTGTTTTACACCCAAAAAGTCATGTTTGAGCATATTTTTTTTCGGACTCCGAAATAGAAAAAAAGTCATAGGTTAGCCTTAGTGTTTTTTCAAATCCTGAGCAGAGAGAAAAAGGCTCATAAGTCCATTTTGAAGCCAAATATGACCAAACCGTCTGCACCAGCATGTTTTACGGCCTGTTTTACACCCAAAAAGTCATGTTTGAGCATATTTTTTTTCAGGACTCCGAAATGGAAAAAAAGTCATAGGTTAGCCTTAGTGTTTTTTCAAATCCTGAGTGGAGAGAAAAAGGCTCATAAGTCCATTTTGAAGTCAAATATGACCAAACCGTCTACACCAGCATGTTTTACGGCCTGTTTTACACCCAAAAAGTCATGTTTGAGCTTTTATTTTTCGGACTCCGAAGTGGAAAAAAAGTCATAGGTTAGCCTTAGTGTTTTTTCAAATCCTGAGTGGAGAGAAAAAGGCTCATAAGTCCATTTTGAAGCCAAATATGACCAAACCGTCTGCACCAGCATGTTTTACGGCCTGTTTTACACCCAAAAAGTCATGTTTGAGCATATTTTTTTTCGGACTCCGAAGTGGAAAAAAAGTCATAGGTTAGCCTTAGTGTTTTTTCAAATCCTGAGCGAGAGAAAAAAGGCTCATAAGTCACTTTTGAAGCCAAATATGACCAAACCGTCTGCACCAGCATGTTTTACGGCCTGTTTTACACCCAAAAAGTCATGTTTGAGCTTTTTTTTTTCGGAGTCCGAAGTGGAAAAAAAAGTCATAGGTTAGCCTTAGTGTTTTTCAAATCCTGAGCTGAGAAAAAAAAGCTTATAAGTCCATTTTGAAGCCAAATATGACCAAACCGTCTGCACCAGCATGTTTTACGGCCTGTTTTACACCCAAAAAGTCATGTTTGAGCATATTTTTTTTCGGACTCCGAAGTGGAAAAAAAGTCATAGGTTAGCCTTAGTGTTTTTTCAAATCCTGAGCGGAGAGAAAAAGGCTCATAAGTACATTTTGAAGTCAAATATGACCAAACCGTCTACACCAGCATGTTTTACGGCCTGTTTTACACCCAAAAAAGTCATGTTTGAGCTTTTATTTTTCGGACTCCGTAGTGGAAAAAAAGTCATTGGTTAGCCTTAGTGTTTTTTCAAATCCTGAGCGGAGAGAAAAGGCTCATAAGTCCATTTTGAAGCCAAATATGACCAAACCGTCTACACCAGCATGTTTTACGGCCTGTTTTACACCCAAAAAGTCATGTTTGAGCATATTTTTTTTCGGACTCCGAAGTGGAAAAAAAGTCATAGGTTAGCCTTAGTGTTTTTTCAAATCCTGAGCGGAGAGAAAAAGGCTCATAAGTCCATTTTGAAGTCAAATATGACCAAACCGTCTACACCAGCATGTTTTACGGCCTGTTTTACACCCAAAAAGTCATGTTTGAGCTTTTATTTTTCGGACTCCGAAGTGGAAAAAAAGTCATAGGTTAGCCTTAGTGTTTTTTCAAATCCTGAGCGGAGAGAAAAAGGCTCATAAGTCCATTTTGAAGCCAAATATGACCAAACCGTCTGCACCAGCATGTTTTACGGCCTGTTTTACACCCAAAAAGTCATGTTTGAGCATATTTTTTTTCGGACTCCGAAATAGAAAAAAAGTCATAGGTTAGCCTTAGTGTTTTTTTCAAATCCTGAGCGGAGAGAAAAAGGCTCATAAGTCCATTTTGAAGCCAAATATGACCAAACCGTCTGCACCAGCATGTTTTACGGCCTGTCTTACATCCAAAAAGTCATGTTTGAGCATATTTTTTTTCAGACTCCGAAATGGAAAAAAAGTCATAGGTTAGCCTTAGTGTTTTTCAAATCCTGAGCAGAGAGAAAAAGGCTCATAAGTCCATTTTGAAGCAAAATATGACCAAACCGTCTGCACCAGCATGTTTTACGGCCTGTTTTACACCCAAAAAGTCATGTTTGAGCATATTTTTTTTCGGACTCCGAAATAGAAAAAAAGTCATAGGTTAGCCTTAGTGTTTTTTCAAATCCTGAGCGGAGAGAAAAAGGCTCATAAGTCCATTTTGAAGCCAAATATGACCAAACCGTCTGCACCAGCATGTTTTACGGCCTGTTTTACACCCAAAAAGTCATGTTTGAGCATATTTTTTTTCGGACTCCGAAATAGAAAAAAAGTCATAGGTTAGCCTTAGTGTTTTTTCAAATCCTGAGCGGAGAGAAAAGGCTCATAAGTCCATTTTGAAGCCAAATATGACCAAACCGTCTGCACCAGCATGTTTTACGGCCTGTTTTACACCCAAAAAGTCATGTTTGAGCATATTTTTTTTCGGACTCAGAAATGGAAAAAAAGTCATAGGTTAGCCTTAGTGTTTTTTCAAATCCTGAGCGGAGAGAAAAAGGCTCCTAAGTCCATTTTGAAGTCAAATATGACCAAACCGTCTGCACCAGCATGTTTTACGGCCTGTTTTACACCCAAAAAGTCATGTTTGAGCTTTTCTTTTTTCGGACTCCGAAGTGGAAAAAAAGTCATAGGTTAGCCTTAGTGTTTTTTCAAATCCTGAGCGGAGAGAAAAAGGCTCATAAGTCCATTTTGAAGCCAAATATGACCAAACCGTCTGCACCAGCATGTTTTACGGCCTGTTTTACACCCAAAAAGTCATGTTTGAGCATATTTTTTTTCGGACTCCGAAATAGAAAAAAAGTCATAGGTTAGCCTTAGTGTTTTTTCAAATCCTGTGCGGAGAGAAAATGCTCATAAGTCCATTTTGAAGCCAAATATGACCAAACCGTCTGCACCAGCATGTTTTACGGCCTGTTTTACACCCAAAAAGTCATGTTTGAGCATATTTTTTTTCGGACTCCAAACTGAAAAAAAGTCATAGGTTAGCCTTAGTGTTTTTTCAAATCCTGAGCGGAGAGAAAAAGGCTCCTAAGTCCATTTTGAAGCCAAATATGACCAAACCGTCTGCACCAGCATGTTTTACGGCCTGTTTTACACCCAAAAAGTCATGTTTGAGCATATTTTTTTTCAGACTCCTACATGGAAAAAAAGTCATAGGTTAGCCTTAGTGTTTTTTCAAATCCTGAGCGGAGAGAAAAAGGCTCATAAGTCCATTTTGAAGCCAAATATGACCAAACCGTCTGCACCAGCATGTTTTACGGCCTGTTTTACACCCAAAAAGTCATGTTTGAGCATATTTTTTTTCGGACTCCGAAATAGAAAAAAAGTCATAGGTTAGCCTTAGTGTTTTTTCAAATCCTGAGCAGAGAGAAAAAGGCTCATAAGTCCATTTTGAAGCCAAATATGACCAAACCGTCTGCACCAGCATGTTTTACGGCCTGTTTTACACCCAAAAAGTCATGTTTGAGCATATTTTTTTTCAGACTCCGAAATGGAAAAAAAGTCATAGGTTAGCCTTAGTGTTTTTTCAAATCCTGAGCGGAGAGAAAAAGGCTCATAAGTCCATTTTGAAGTCAAATATGACCAAACCGTCTACACCAGCATGTTTTACGGCCTGTTTTACACCCAAAAAGTCATGTTTGAGCTTTTATTTTTCGGACTCCGAAGTGGAAAAAAAGTCATAGGTTAGCCTTAGTGTTTTTTCAAATCCTGAGCGGAGAGAAAAAGGCTCATAAGTCCATTTTGAAGCCAAATATGACCAAACCGTCTGCACCAGCATGTTTTACGGCCTGTTTTACACCCAAAAAGTCATGTTTGAGCATATTTTTTTTCGGACTCCGAAGTGGAAAAAAAGTCATAGGTTAGCCTTAGTGTTTTTTCAAATCCTGAGCAGAGAAAAAAAGGCTCATAAGTCACTTTTGAAGCCAAATATGACCAAACCGTCTGCACCAGCATGTTTTACGGCCTGTTTTACACCCAAAAAGTCATGTTTGAGCATTTTTTTTTTCGGACTCCGAAGTGGAAAAAAAGTCATAGGTTAGCCTTAGTGTTTTTTCAAATCCTGAGCGGAGAGAAAAAGGCTCATAAGTCCATTTTGAAGCCAAATATGACCAAACCGTCTGCACCAGCATGTTTTACGGCCTGTTTTACACCCAAAAAGTCATGTTTGAGCATATTTTTTTTTCGGACTCCGAAGTGGAAAAAAAGTCATAGGTTAGCCTTAGTGTTTTTTCAAATCCTGAGCGGAGAGAAAAAGGCTCATAAGTACATTTTGAAGTCAAATATGACCAAACCGTCTACACCAGCATGTTTTACGGCCTGTTTTACACCCAAAAAAGTCATGTTTGAGCTTTTATTTTTCGGACTCCGTAGTGGAAAAAAAGTCATAGGTTAGCCTTAGTGTTTTTTCAAATCCTGAGCGGAGAGAAAAGGCTCATAAGTCCATTTTGAAGCCAAATATGACCAAACCGTCTGACACCAGCATGTTTTATGGCCTGTTTTACACCCAAAAAGTTGTGTTTGAGCATATTTTTTTTCGGACTCCGAAGTGGAAAAAAAGTCATAGGTTAGCCTTAGTGTTTTTTCAAATCCTGAGCGGAGAGAAAAAGGCTCATAAGTCCATTTTGAAGCCAAATATGACCAAACCGTCTGCACCAGCATGTTTTACGGCCTGTTTTACACCCAAAAAGTCATGTTTGAGCATTTTATTTTTCGGACTCCGAAGTGGAAAAAAAGTCATAGGTTAGCCTTAGTGTTTTTTCAAATCCTGAGCGGAGAGAAAAAGGCTCATAAGTCCATTTTGAAGCCAAATATGACCAAACCGTCTGCACCAGCATGTTTTACGGCCTGTTTTACACCCAAAAAGTCATGTTTGAGCATATTTTTTTTCGGACTCCGAAATAGAAAAAAAGTCATAGGTTAGCCTTAGTGTTTTTTCAAATCCTGAGCGGAGAGAAAAAGGCTCATAAGTCCATTTTGAAGCCAAATATGACCAAACCGTCTGCACCAGCATGTTTTACGGCCTGTTTTACATCCAAAAAGTCATGTTTGAGCATATTTTTTTTCAGACTCCGAAATGGAAAAAAAGTCATAGGTTAGCCTTAGTGTTTTTCAAATCCTGAGCGGAGAGAAAAAGGCTCATAAGTCCATTTTGAAGCAAAATATGACCAAACCGTCTGCACCAGCATGTTTTACGGCCTGTTTTACACCCAAAAAGTCATGTTTGAGCATATTTTTTTTCGGACTCCGAAATAGAAAAAAAGTCATAGGTTAGCCTTAGTGTTTTTTCAAATCCTGAGCGGAGAGAAAAAGGCTCATAAGTCCATTTTGAAGCCAAATATGACCAAACCGTCTGCACCAGCATGTTTTACGGCCTGTTTTACACCAAAAAAGTCATGTTTGAGCATATTTTTTTTCGGACTCCGAAATAGAAAAAAAGTCATAGGTTAGCCTTAGTGTTTTTTCAAATCCTGAGCGGAGAGAAAAAGGCTCATAAGTCCATTTTGAAGCCAAATATGACCAAACCGTCTGCACCAGCATGTTTTACGGCCTGTTTTACACCCAAAAAGTCATGTTTGAGCATATTTTTTTTCGGACTCAGAAATGGAAAAAAAGTCATAGGTTAGCCTTAGTGTTTTTTCAAATCCTGAGCGGAGAGAAAAAGGCTCATAAGTCCATTTTGAAGTCAAATATGACCAAACCGTCTGCACCAGCATGTTTTACGGCCTGTTTTACACCCAAAAAGTCATGTTTGAGCTTTTATTTTTCGGACTCCGAAGTGGAAAAAAAGTCATAGGTTAGCCTTAGTGTTTTTTCAAATCCTGAGCGGAGAGAAAAAGGCTCATAAGTCCATTTTGAAGCCAAATATGACCAAACCGTCTGCACCAGCATGTTTTACGGCCTGTTTTACACCCAAAAAGTCATGTTTGAGCATATTTTTTTTCGGACTCCGAAATAGAAAAAAAGTCATAGGTTAGCCTTAGTGTTTTTTCAAATCCTGAGCGGAGAGAAAAAGGCTCATAAGTCCATTTTGAAGCCAAATATGACCAAACCGTCTGCACCAGCATGTTTTACGGCCTGTTTTACACCCAAAAAGTCATGTTTGAGCATATTTTTTTTCGGACTCCGAAATTGAAAAAATGTCATAGGTTAGCCTTAGTGTTTTTTCAAATCCGGAGCGGAGAGAAAAAGGCTCATAAGTCACTTTTGAAGCCAAATATGACCAAACCGTCTGCACCAGCATGTTTTACGGCCTGTTTTACACCCAAAAAGTCATGTTTGAGCATATTTTTTTTCAGACTCCTACATGGAAAAAAAGTCATAGGTTAGCCTTAGTGTTTTTTCAAATCCTGAGCGGAGAGAAAAAGGCTCATAAGTCCATTTTGAAGCCAAATATGACCAAACCGTCTGCACCAGCATGTTTTACGGCCTGTTTTACACCCAAAAAGTCATGTTTGAGCATATTTTTTTTCGGACTCCGAAATGGAAAAAAAGTCATAGGTTAGCCTTAGTGTTTTTTCAAATCCTGAGCGGAGAGAAAAAGGCTCATAAGTCCATTTTGAAGCCAAATATGATCAAACCGTCTACACCAGCATGTTTTACGGCCTGTTTTACACCCAAAAAGTCATGTTTGAGCATATTTTTTTTCGGACTCAGAAATGGAAAAAAGTCATAGGTTAGCCTTAGTGTTTTTTCAAATCCTGAGCGGAGAGAAAAAGGCTCATAAGTCCATTTTGAAGCCAAATATGACCAAACCGTCTGCACCAGCATGTTTTACGGCCTGTTTTACACCCAAAAAGTCATGTTTGAGCATATTTTTTTTCGGACTCCGAAATGGAAAAAAAGTCATAGGTTAGCCTTAGTGTTTTTTCAAATCCTGAGCAGAGAGAAAAAGGCTCATAAGTCCATTTTGAAGCCAAATATGACCAAACCGTCTGCACCAGCATGTTTTACGGCCTGTTTTACACCCAAAAAGTCATGTTTGAGCTTTTATTTTTCGGAATCCGAAGTGGAAAAAAAGTCATAGGTTAGCCTTAGTGTTTTTTCAAATCCTGAGCGGAGAGAAAAAGGCTCATAAGTCCATTTTGAAGCCAAATATGACCAAACCGTCTACACCAGCATGTTTTACGGCCTGTTTTACACCCAAAAAGTCATGTTTGAGCATATTTTTTTTCAGACTCCGT
Organism: Cetoscarus ocellatus; assembly: GCA_037902135.1. Lineage (NCBI taxonomy): Eukaryota > Metazoa > Chordata > Actinopteri > Labriformes > Labridae > Cetoscarus > Cetoscarus ocellatus. The sequence continues at coordinate 473,818 of JBAMNC010000835.1, read as the reverse complement.
AGTGGAAAAAAAGTCATAGGTTAGCCTTAGTGTTTTTTCAAATCCTGAGCGGAGAGAAAAAGGCTCATAAGTCCATTTTGAAGCCAAATATGACCAAACCGTCTACACCAGCATGTTTTACGGCCTGTTTTACACCCAAAAAGTCATGTTTGAGCATATTTTTTTTCGGACTCCGAAATGGAAAAAAAGTCATAGGTTAGCCTTAGTGTTTTTTCAAATCCTGAGCGGAGAGAAAAAGGCTCATAAGTCCATTTTGAAGCCAAATATGACCAAACCGTCTGCACCAGCATGTTTTACGGCCTGTTTTACACCCAAAAAGTCATGTTTGAGCATATTTTTTTTCGGACTCCGAAATAGAAAAAAAGTCATAGGTTAGCCTTAGTGTTTTTTCAAATCCTGAGCAGAGAGAAAAAGGCTCATAAGTCCATTTTGAAGCCAAATATGACCAAACCGTCTGCACCAGCATGTTTTACGGCCTGTTTTACACCCAAAAAGTCATGTTTGAGCATATTTTTTTTCAGACTCCGAAATGGAAAAAAAGTCATAGGTTAGCCTTAGTGTTTTTTCAAATCCTGAGCGGAGAGAAAAAGGCTCATAAGTCCATTTTGAAGCCAAATATGACCAAACCGTCTGCACCAGCATGTTTTACGGCCTGTTTTACACCCAAAAAGTCATGTTTGAGCATATTTTTTTTCGGACTCCGAAGTGGAAAAAAAGTCATAGGTTAGCCTTAGTGTTTTTTCAAATCCTGAGCGGAGAGAAAAAGGCTCATAAGTCACTTTTGAAGCCAAATATGACCAAACCGTCTGCACCAGCATGTTTTACGGCCTGTTTTACACCCAAAAAGTCATGTTTGAGCATATTTTTTTTCGGACTCCGACATGGAAAAAAAGTCATAGGTTAGCCTTAGTGTTTTTTCAAATCCTGAGCGGAGCGAAAAAGGCTCATAAGTCCATTTTGAAGCCAAATATGACCAAACCGTCTACACCAGCATGTTTTACGGCCTGTTTTACACCCAAAAAGTCATGTTTGAGCATATTTTTTTTCGGACTCCGAAATGGAAAAAAAGTCATAGGTTAGCCTTAGTGTTTTTTCAAATCCTGAGCGGAGAGAAAAAGGCTCATAAGTCCATTTTGAAGTCAAATATGACCAAACCGTCTACACCAGCATGTTTTACGGCCTGTTTTACACCCAAAAAAGTCATGTTTGAGCTTTTATTTTTCGGACTCCGAAGTGGAAAAAAAGTCATAGGTTAGCCTTAGTGTTTTTTCAAATCCTGAGCGGAGAGAAAAAGGCTCATAAGTCCATTTTGAAGCCAAATATGACCAAACCGTCTACACCAGCATGTTTTACGGCCTGTTTTACACCCAAAAAGTCATGTTTGAGCATTTTTTTTTTCGGACTCCGAAATGGAAAAAAAGTCATAGGTTAGCCTTAGTGTTTTTTCAAATCCTGAGCGGAGAGAAAAAGGCTCATAAGTCCATTTTGAAGCCAAATATGACCAAACCGTCTGCACCAGCATGTTTTACGGCCTGTTTTACACCCAAAAAGTCATGTTTGAGCATATTTTTTTTCGGACTCTGAAATAGAAAAAAAGTCATAGGTTAGCCTTAGTGTTTTTTCAAATCCTGAGCAGAGAGAAAAAGGCTCATAAGTCCATTTTGAAGCCAAATATGACCAAACCGTCTGCACCAGCATGTTTTACGGCCTGTTTTACACCCAAAAAGTCATGTTTGAGCATATTTTTTTTCAGACTCCGAAATGGAAAAAAAGTCATAGGTTAGCCTTAGTGTTTTTTCAAATCCTGAGTGGAGAGAAAAAGGCTCATAAGTCCATTTTGAAGCAAAATATGACCAAACCGTCTGCACCAGCATGTTTTACGGCCTGTTTTACACCCAAAAAGTCATGTTTGAGCATATTTTTTTTCGGACTCCGAAGTGGAAAAAAAGTCATAGGTTAGCCTTAGTGTTTTTTCAAATCCTGAGCGGAGAGAAAAAGGCTCATAAGTCACTTTTGAAGCCAAATATGACCAAACCGTCTGCACCAGCATGTTTTACGGCCTGTTTTACACCCAAAAAGTCATGTTTGAGCATATTATATTTCGGATTCCGACATGGAAAAAATGTCATAGGTTAGCCTTAGTGTTTTTTCAAATCCTGAGCGGAGCGAAAAAGGCTCATAAGTCCATTTTGAAGCCAAATATGACCAAACCGTCTACACCAGCATGTTTTACGGCCTGTTTTACACCCAAAAAGTCATGTTTGAGCATATTTTTTTTCGGACTCCGAAGTGGAAAAAAAGTCATAGGTTAGCCTTAGTGTTTTTTCAAATCCTGAGCGGAGAGAAAAAGGCTCATAAGTCCATTTTGAAGTCAAATATGACCAAACCGTCTACACCAGCATGTGTTACGGCCTGTTTTACACCCAAAAAAGTCATGTTTGAGCTTTTATTTTTCGGACTCCGTAGTGGAAAAAAAGTCATAGGTTAGCCTTAGTGTTTTTTCAAATCCTGAGCGGAGAGAAAAAGGCTCATATGTCCATTTTGAAGCCAAATATGACCAAACCGTCTACACCAGCATGTTTTACGGCCTGTTTTACACCCAAAAAGTCATGTTTGAGCATATTTTTTTTCGGACTCCGAAGTGGAAAAAAAGTCATAGGTTAGCCTTAGTGTTTTTTCAAATCCTGAGCAGAGAGAAAAAGGCTCATAAGTCCATTTTGAAGCCAAATATGACCAAACCGTCTGCACCAGCATGTTTTACGGCCTGTTTTACACCCAAAAAGTCATGTTTGAGCATATTTTTTTTCGGACTCCGAAATAGAAAAAAAGTCATAGGTTAGCCTTAGTGTTTTTTCAAATCCTGAGCGGAGAGAAAAAGGCTCATATGTCACTTTTGAAGCCAAATATGACCAAACCGTCTGCACCAGCATGTTTTACGGCCTGTTTTACACCCAAAAAGTCATGTTTGAGCATATTTTTTTTCAGACTCCTACATGGAAAAAAAGTCATAGGTTAGCCTTAGTGTTTTTTCATATCCTGAGCGGAGAGAAAAAGGCTCATAAGTCCATTTTGAAGCCAAATATGACCAAACCGTCTGCACCAGCATGTTTTACGGCCTGTTTTACACCCAAAAAGTCATGTTTGAGCATATTTTTTTTCGGACTCCGAAATAGAAAAAAAGTCATAGGTTAGCCTTAGTGTTTTTTCAAATCCTGAGCGGAGAGAAAAAGGCTCATAAGTCACTTTTGAAGCCAAATATGACCAAACCGTCTGCACCAGCATGTTTTACGGCCTGTTTTACACCCAAAAAGTCATGTTTGAGCATATTTTTTTTCGGACTCCGAAATTGAAAAAATGTCATAGGTTAGCCTTAGTGTTTTTTCAAATCCTGAGCGGAGAGAAAAAGGCTCATAAGTCCATTTTGAAGCCAAATATGACCAAACCGTCTGCACCAGCATGTTTTACGGCCTGTTTTACACCCAAAAAGTCATGTTTGAGCATATTTTTTTTCGGACTCTGAAATAGAACAAAAGTCATAGGTTAGCCTTAGTGTTTTTTCAAATCCTGTGCGGAGAGAAAAAGGCTCATAAGTCCATTTTGAAGCCAAATATGACCAAATCGTCTGCACCAGCATGTTTTACGGCCTGTTTTACACCCAAAAAGTCATGTTTGAGCATATTTTTTTTCAGACTCCGAAATGGAAAAAAAGTCATAGGTTAGCCTTAGTGTTTTTTCAAATCCTGAGCGGAGAGAAAAAGGCTCATAAGTCCATTTTGAAGCCAAATATGACCAAACCGTCTGCACCAGCATGTTTTACGGCCTGTTTTACACCCAAAAAGTCATGTTTGAGCATATTTTTTTTCGGACTCCGAAATAGAAAAAAAGTCATAGGTTAGCCTTAGTGTTTTTTCAAATCCTGAGCGGAGAGAAAAAGGCTCATAAGTCCATTTTGAAGCCAAATATGACCAAACCGTCTGCACCAGCATGTTTTACGGCCTGTTTTACACCCAAAAAGTCATGTTTGAGCATATTTTTTTTCGGACTCCGAAGTGGAAAAAAAGTCATAGGTTAGCCTTAGTGTTTTTTCAAATCCTGAGCAGAGAGAAAAAGGCTCATAAGTCCATTTTGAAGCCAAATATGACCAAACCGTCTGCACCAGCATGTTTTACGGCCTGTTTTACACCCAAAAAGTCATGTTTGAGCATATTTTTTTTCGGACTCCGAAATAGAAAAAAAGTCATAGGTTAGCCTTAGTGTTTTTTCAAATCCTGAGCGGAGAGAAAAAGGCTCATATGTCACTTTTGAAGCCAAATATGACCAAACCGTCTGCACCAGCATGTTTTACGGCCTGTTTTACACCCAAAAAGTCATGTTTGAGCATATTTTTTTTCAGACTCCTACATGGAAAAAAAGTCATAGGTTAGCCTTAGTGTTTTTTCAAATCCTGAGCGGAGAGAAAAAGGCTCATAAGTCCATTTTGAAGCCAAATATGACCAAACCGTCTGCACCAGCATGTTTTACGGCCTGTTTTACACCCAAAAAGTCATGTTTGAGCATATTTTTTTTCGGACTCCGAAATAGAAAAAAAGTCATAGGTTAGCCTTAGTGTTTTTTCAAATCCTGAGCGGAGAGAAAAAGGCTCATAAGTCACTTTTGAAGCCAAATATGACCAAACCGTCTGCACCAGCATGTTTTACGGCCTGTTTTACACCCAAAAAGTCATGTTTGAACACTGGGGAGCATTCTGTGTCATAAATAATACTCTTCCTGCTTTTATTCAAACATTTTAAACTAAGATAAGAGAATTTTATTTCATGTGTGCTTATATTTGAACCACGAAATGTCATCATAAATACTAAATACATATTTTTTTAGTTTTCAGGATAAAATTTGAAATGAACTCAGTGATAAATTAGAATCATGTTTAAGTCTCTTAAGTTTTTACACGCCTTGAAGCATAAATTATTTAATGCTTCTAAGGTTATAATGATTGTACAGTTTTGTGATTTTAAGTACTATGCTCTTATATGTTTTTCTTATGTGCCAAATCAACCTTGTATTGTACAGGATAGGCCAAAATGAGCCACAAGCTTAAGCCTATGCCTTCCGGTTACTGTCAAATTTGTGTTGGGTGATTGGGTTATATTTTTTTTTAAATTTATATATAACTTACATTTATAATACCCACCGGACAAACGATATGCTCCATTTTTTGTGTTCTGTCCTGACAAGGATGCTGAAAAGTCTGATCATTTTCTGACTAGCAAGAATCACTCTAGCTTGGAAGTTTAAAACATGAATCTGCCTCATGAAAGAATTGGAATTTGGTGAATCCAGCTGCATTGTAAGGTTAATATTATCCAGCAGTTTTCACAGTTTGCATCACAGCAAGGAGGTCGCTGGTTTGATCCCTGTCGGTCAAGGCCTTTCTGTGTGGAGTTTGAATGTTCAGGATAAGCGGTATACATCATGGATGGATGAATGTTACTGTTGGGTCCAGAAAGTTATCATCTCTCATGTTGAGTTTAAGTTCACGACTCAGCAGCTCTGTAACTTTATGATACTCCTGCAGTGGCCTAATCTCATTCTGAGCCCAACTAGCACTTTAAGTCTGTCTTGGGGCTTAGTTCAATTTACTTCAGTTGATGAGACACGACGAACAAGACAGAAGATAAAAGAAAGACAAAAAAAATCAAAAAAAGGCAATTTGAGCAGATGAGATAAAAACCCAAATGTGCAGAATTTAAAAACTCACCCCAGTAATCATTTGGAATTCCCACAAGACCCCTCTTTGGGTTTATTGAGCGGTTATCGAGTCACTAGACCTTATTGGCAATTACAGCCCAGTCCAATCTGAAAGCAGAGCAATTCCTCGAGTTTTGGCAAGTCACATTGAACTTTAGATGCTGAAAAAAGGTATTTGAATTTCTTTGACAGCAGGAGATCAGAGCCGCTGGAGGAGGGACGGGAAAATCTGAGAGCTCAGAAAATAAAAAAGAGGATGAAAGAATCGCAACAAAACAAGTGAATCAGCGGGGTGCCAAGGTCACATGAATGTGGAGCGGCTGACTTGTCAAGAGACAATGCTGGAGCGAGAAGAAAATGTAGGATGGAGATCAGACTTTTTGAAGAGAGAATAAATTCTTATGTATTGAAAAAATGTTGCTAAAGCTGGAAAACATCAGCCTGTCCTCTGGTGAACCCCTAACTTTCTCTCGCCCTTTAAAAGTCGTAGAAATCCAATCATTTCGATACGTGTCAAACCTGGAGCTTGATTTCTCAAACAAAGGCGGGTGAGTTTGATTTGAGTGAATTCAGGAGCTTTGTGCTGATGAATAAAACATGGCCTCCCCTTGATGTTACCCGGACTTATCGAGTCTCAGATTCTCCCTCCTTTGAGCATGGCGGTGACACGGCAGAGGCAGGAACCCATGTGCAGGATGAGACAGAGAAGATGAAGGTTCTGCTGTATATCTTCAGCAGGGGAGATAACTGCACCTACAGTAGATGTACAGGTAGGCTGTGTGCGGCACACGGACAAGATGGAGGTCGACTTTTGATCAGTTTTTGATGAATAAAACACTCCATGGAGTACAAAAAAGAAAGCAGAAGAAATCTGATCTTTGATTCCATCTCTCCTGTCATGTCCAACTTGTAAAATCCCTGAAAATGTGTAAAAACTGGATGTGTGCGGATTAAGAGTCCTGCGTGGGAGTTGTACAGTATATACATCCTCTAATCCTCACGGGCTCACTGTGATTAGTTACTGTGTGAGATTTTTATTCATATGTCAGAGCACTGAAGCTGCTGTGGGTCAAATTAGTAATTGAAATGGGATTTACTTTTCCTTAAAGTAATCAATCAGAACTTAAATGAACAGCTTTGTGTCGAGAAATTCAGAAAGTACACCCACAAAGATTTATTCAAACAGATTTTTTTTTTCTCTCTCTCAACTCTGTCGCTGTACTTGTGTGTGGTTAAACTCAAATATAAATGTAGAAAAAGTCAGCAGATTCATTGTTTTAAGTGGATATCTACTCATTTTCTCTTTAACAACGTGGAATCTCTTGCCTCAGTCTCAAGTCCATGACAAGAAGAGAGACAAAATTCTTTCATCTGTGTGTCCAGTAACAAGAAAGGGACGGCAAAGCTTGCCCACTGCTAGTTAGCTTAGCTCAAACACAATGGGAGTCAATGGGTAGTGTTAGCCTGCCTCTGCCTACAGTCATCAGCTAAACTCTTCAGCAACACTAAACGGCCCTGTGTGCTTGTTGTGACTAGTTAGTTTTTTCTTTTTTTTTTACCATGTTATGTTATGTTATCTTGTACTATCATCGTATTATCTTCTTCTACACATAAACAGAGACTTTGTTTTGTTGATCTACTTCCATGGTGGTTTACGCTAGAGATGTGACATTCATGAATGAGTTGAGTCTTTTGAACAGCTCTGTTAAGTGAATGTTGAGAACTGATTTGCAGTTTTCCATTGTGAGCCATTCTTAAATTTGCAGGCAATTTGCTTTGAAGAATGGCTAGCAAACGAATGGCTTACTCACAATTGAGATTTGGTTCTCACCCTTCACTTAAAAGAGCTGTTCAAAAGACTCGACTCGTTCGCGAATGTCACATCTCTAGCACAAACCACCTTAGAAGTAGGTCAACAAAACCAAGAATCTGTTTACGAGTAGAAGAATATAATTTAACACAACATGGTAAAAAAACAACAACAAGCACACAGAACAGTTTAGAGTTGCTAAAGGGTTTATCTGATGACTGTGGGCAGAGGCAGGCTAATACTTCCCATTGACTCCTAGTGTTTGAGCTAAGCTAATTAGTGGTGGGTGAGCTTTGACTGTCTCTTTCTTGTTACTGCACGCACAGTCGAAAGAATGAGTCTATCTGCTTGTTATGGACTCATGAGTGAGGTAAGACATGAAAACAAAGAAAATAGAAAATATTAATATCACACTTTTTTAAAAATCAGATTTGTTATGTTATTGTGGACTGTATATGGAAATCTCATGAAGAGAGAACAGGATTTCTAAGTATGAAATTATGGTCAAAAATGTTTTGAAAGCATGGAAATATCGTGAACTCATTAATACAGACTCAGCAAAAAGGTGCTAGTGATCCAAAAAATTGATTTTCATCATAATAGCTATCAGTAAATAGATTAATAAGATTTAAAAATGGAAATTTGTGTGAGTTTAAAAATGCTGAATAGTACTCTTGAGAAGGATACAAAACCTCTTAACCAGTTTTTCTTGTGAAAAACACCCTCAGTGTCCTCCTGTCAGAGTTGTTTCTTTGTAAGCTACTCCATAAGTCTTCTGGGAATATGCATTCTGTAATTGATTAGTAATGCCTGCGTAGCTTTCAGCCTGGAAGCCAGTCTGTGGTCTTTTATTCCTATCACCCTTCTTCAGGTAAATATTATATGAATATTTCTATCAATTTATTCATTGTCGGACGTTTGTACAGATGTTACTATATTTTGTGAGTAATCTGACAGAAGTTTGAGTGTTTTTAAGAGTTATTTACACTTTGTAGAGGTGAATTGAGGTTATGTTTTAAGCTTGTTTAGCTCAGTTGAGACTGCCGTGAACTGCGTCACTAGATGTCACCATTCACTTCATTCATGGTGCGTTCATGGACATTCAGCAGAGGGACATACTGTCTGAACAAGAGGCCAGTGTAAACATTGCTGACTTTTTATCAGGATATTAGAGGATTTATACAGTAATTCTGCTGATTTTGTCTATTTGTGGATGCATATTTCATGATACAAGAAATGAAAAATATAAATAGAAAAAGATAACAGGATATCCCCGTCTGATGGCTTGAGGGACAAAGGAGTTATCAGTCTGTTATTATTGATGCAGATAATTCAGTTTTTGTTATAACTCTTTTTATTGATAATATGAATACATTCAGTACCATATACAGTAACCCCAACCCAAGAATACAGACAGTAAATCAATCGGCAGATAAATAAATTAATTTTAAAAAATTAAAACAATTATAGACTAATGCCTCACATAAGTAATAGGGATGAGATTCAAAAACCAATTCCAGTTGAGAATCAATCACAACTCCCTCAAGGACTCAATATCATTGTTTTTTATTTTCCTTATCGATTCCCTTCACTTTGTTCTGCATCTTTGCAAATCAAGGACATCTCACTCTCATCATAGGCAGTCCGCAGAGATGATAACAAAGACGTCAGAAATGTAAACATGGCAGACAGAGGGCAGAAATTGTCAAATTGTTGCTTTTTTTTTTTTTAAAGTTAAGGCATTTACTACACAACATTTGGTGGGTTAGAACACTAATGTGAAATGTGCAGAGGCATTAATCTATGCAGCACAGCATATTAGGAGTCACGTGTGTTTGACATTGTTACCGGCCAAATTTCCCCACAGAAAATTTCACAGGAATTGATGAGGGAATCGTGAAAGAATTGGATTCGATGAGAAGAATCGATAATGGCATTGATATCAATAAAATCTTTTGAGTTCCCATTCCTACAAAGTAATCAGGACAATGGCAATAAGATGTTGTGACATAAAACAAAAATATGTGATAAAATAAGAAAATAAATGTTAATAAGTCAAAAATGTCTCGTTAATCTGTCAAATGACTTCTGAAAATCGCTCCCAAGCAAATAAAAAAAATAAAAAATAAAAAAAATAAAAAATACAAAAACTAAAGTTTAGAGTAACCAGTTATCACCAGCTGGTCAAATTTAGTTTTTTTTTTTCAAGATTATACCTGTATTATTTTATTTTATTTGCTCAGAAAATGAGTGACAACTGTGACTTTATTAGTTAATCTATATGCTTGTAAAAAAACAGAGGAGGAGACTATGTTATGGTAACTTACCCAGTGATGTAAGAAAAACATGAACCATCATGAAACGTCAGTAAACATTTTTAATTTAAAAACATGTTGTCACTACCTATAAAGATATAGACAAACAAAATTAAAATTGCCATGACCCTTTATGTACAGTGATAAACAAATTTATTAGTCCACCATGTAAAGTTTATGCCACTGCTGCCCTAAATCAAGAGCATTGGTAAGTATCAAAATGTATTTTACACCAGCATGTAGAGGCTCTTTAACAGAACATAATTATAATTGTTATCAAGAATTTTCAAATTCACTATTTTTAAAAAAAAAAAAATCAGAACAATAGTAAAGCACATTAATATTTCTTGATTAAGATGAATTCACCTTGGGTATAAAAAGGTGAATTCAGTTTGAAATTCCTCATTCCTGTTCAAAATGTTTGTCCAATAACAATAGCATTTCAGTTTTAAACAAGTGTTTACAAGATTTATGAAATCTTTATATTTTCTCATTTTTTGAGCAGGTAGTCTAATGAATTTATTAAGCTCTGTATATTATCTTTTTTCAAGTCACAACACTTTTATTGGCCTTGTGGCCTTGCAAATTTCCCCATGTGGAACGAATAAAGGTTTACTCTATTCTATTCTATTCTAAATGACAGTTAGTCAGAAAAAATGAAAAAATCAGTAGCATCAAATCACATCAAGTAAGATGCCTGTATGCAGAGCAGAAGTTGAAACTTTCCTCCTTCCTCCAGTAGATGGCAAACTTGTTCTGTGCTCATTTCCAACCTGATCCACTCGATATCATACCCATTATGTCTGAAGACCATTAATATGTCAACTGTAGATGCGTGTGTTTGTGAGTAAGTACAGCGAAAAGAGGGGACAGAGGGATGTATAGATCAAGAGGCTATACTTAAAGAGGTTGGAAGAGAAGTGAATGTTTAATTCAGGACAGCTCTTGCAACCTGTGAAATTGTCATTTTTTTCCCCCACGTAGTCCTTTCAGTGCAACTTTTCCTCAAATGTTTTGCCTTTCTGTACCAGACAAAAGAGCAGACTACTACAAACTGTACTGAGACTTTTGTCTGGCATTGAGCTTTTTATTTGAGGAAACCAACTCCGCCAAAGTGAGGATGGATGTAAAGCTGCTTCTTAAACCATTGCAGTGATTGGCTGAACATAAACACTAGAGACTGAAATACAACAAGGCCTGAATGATACAGTTTTAAGTGTACACAGTAAAATCTGCAAAGACAAATTAACACTATTAGAGGCAACGTTAAGAATTCTTAAGTGTCTGTATGGGTCCACATCTGAAAGTGTTGGGGAGTAGGTAATTTAACTCTAGGGCCCTGCAAAATCTGTGTTATTTTTCCCCAAATTCAGTTTTAATTTTCCCATATTGTTTTTTTTTGTTTGTTTTTAGTATTTTACGCAATACACTGTTTAAAGTAATAAAATGTAATCACTCACTCTCCAGATGGTCACACATATCTTTAAGGGTCCAGTCAACAGCATGTAAACAAAATATGCAGAACGTGATCGCCTGACACAGAATAATCCTTGGGAAACTGCCCTGTCCTGTACTTTGGAGTCAGCCAGGAGTTTCATAGCTCCTTTGTCAACTTCGCCGGTGTGTCAGGCAGTCGCTTCAACATGTTTATATAGTTGATGAGGAGAGGAGGAGGGGGAGGGGAAGTGAAGCGTGCATTGTCCCCAGCCTGTGTGACCCCCTTGGAGCATTTTCCAGAGAGATACGTTCCTCCTTATTCCGAAAAAAAAAGAGTTTGACATAAAATGTCGACCATTTCCGTGATATTTCGTGTTTCCACTTTTAAAGTCCAATTCCATGATTCCGTATAGGGCGCTGTAACTCTCATCAAGTGTAATTATTGTCCTTGTAGATGTTAAAATTTTAAACTTTGCAACACTTAACACTGTGACTTTTGTTCAACATGTTAACGTAGTGTAGTAAATGCACTCTGTGTTTTTAACTACTGAAGTGTTAACTCTATATTAACACTGCAAAGTGTAACAGTGCTGTATTTCTCTACTGCACACTAATGAGGAAAGTTAGTGGAAATAAAGATACATTTGGTAAGAGCACAACTATTAGAAAAAAAAACATTTGCATTGCAGTTTTCATGATGTGGGCTTGTGGCATCTATTGGTTCTTGTTCAATAATGGGAAAAAGCAGAATTATTGACTCTACAAGAGTCACTTATGTTTAGAGGTCAGAGTTAAAAGTTCAGTTAAAGATCCTGCATTGACACCTATGAATTTGATTCACTGGGACATCATTTTTTACACTTATTTCTTATAGCAACTCTTTCACCTGAGCAGACATTTTCAGGGATTTGACTCAATCCAGAGTATAATTAACACCAACATTTGAACTCTTCTCAATTTGCTGTGTAGTGAAAGTAATGAGTATTTTGCAAACTGCAGAAAACTCAGCACAAACTCAGTTAGAAAAAGTACATTTAATCTTTTGGTTAAAATGCAGATGTTAGTCTGACTGAAATCATTCAAGTCGAGCCTCTCACGCCTATGAACCTAAATTATTTTCTGATCCAAGGACCTTCCCAAAGCTCCTAAACTCAGTGAAACACAGGGGATCGAGGACAAAGGACCATGATCCAGGACCATACAACAGACGAGATATGGGAAGGTATCTTTACAGACGGAACCCCTTTCCAGAAATAATTGATTTGATACTTTAGCATAGATGGCTTCAATAAAACCTTAACATACCTGTGAAGTTAAATAACTGAAAAATACCTTTCAAGTTTAATAGATAAACAGAGAACTTGCACATATCTGCCACTCTTCAGGTAGTATTGTGAGCTTAGATTGAAAAAAAAAAAAAGTCACCAAGAAAAGAATGGTATTAATATATAATTTGTTTTCTGATTCACCATCAAGGCAATCAAAAATGACTTGTAATGCCCTGGAAAAACAAAGTCCTAGTTAGCAACTTGTTACAACAATCTTTTTAAGATGCAACAACAATTGAGAAATTCACAGTTAGGGCATTTCCATGTGCATCTTAAAATGTACATAACTCTGACTAAACATTAAAAGTTTGTGCCACTTGCAAATCTTCAAATAAGAAAATAACTGAAAAATGAAGACTCCATGACTATTTCAGCAGAGGCAGCACCCATAAAATGGAGCTACAGTGGTTTCTAGAGACAGTGGATGGAATTCTAGATTTGACAGAGTGGTTGACCTGGATTTCGGGCATGTATTGATAAAATACACAGAATTAGTTAACCTGCTTGTAAATCTCGTGCTGGCTATTTTGTATTTCTAGCTATCCTAGCTACCACACACATCTCTACTCAGCATCAGCGTTTGATAGAAAAAAACAGCTCAACATTTTGGAGTGTCAGACCTTGACAGGTGTTCTTATACTGCTTACCTACATGTGACCAGGCACAACACCAAAAGGCACATAAGGTCCAACTGGACCCTTGGCCTGGGGAATGACCCCCTCTGTCAGTGTGTTGACACCAAATAATTTCTTTACAGATCCAGGAAAAGCAGGAGACGTGCATTTGCTTCACAAATAAAATGTTTTATTATAATTTAAATTCACAATTTTAAAGTTCCGAAAAGAAAGTAATAAATTGGGACAATTTTATTCACAAAAAAAAGTAAATACAGGTAAATTCCAGGGTACTTGCTGCAGGTGAACCCCACTGGATTTCCACAAAGTGACCACCATGAATCCTGACACTGCAGAGACACTGTAAACTCTTAAACTGTTACTGCGCTCTACACTACAAGGGAAAGTGAGTCAAAAAAAAAAAAAAAAAAAAGCTTGAGTGACCACTACCAGACTAACCACACAGCATGCAACAAAGATGGGCCCCATTCATTCTCCCCACAGCTTGTGCCCCTGCAAAGAAATAAAAACAGTGAATTTCTGTTAGTTCAGTGTACAAAATAAGATCTGACAATCACTTAATTGGGTTCAGTGATACAAGAGGGCCAGTGAAGCATATAAAACAAATTAAAACATCAAATGACATACAAAATAATGGGCAAGTCCCCTTTAGCCTTGCAACAAGTGCAAGTAACAATCTGAGAGGACTGACTCAGCAAAGCCCAGCCGGACCAAGCACAGTAACACTGAGAGAGCCAAATAAAACCGGTAGAGGCAAAGTGTGGAAGATGATGGAGGCAAAACAGCAGTCTGGCAATTTAATCTGAAATTAAGAAAAATGTGATCAGACAACTAGCTCACATACCTCAGAGGGAAACTGGAAGAGGCAAACAAGCTGGTTACTCTAGCTCAAACCGGGGCAGGGAGAGACAAAGGTAGACTTCGTAGGACATGGACATTTTTAGTGATAAGCCTGTAAGTAAAACCACAAAGCCCTTATTTGCAGCCTACCTTCTCAATCCACACTTTTACTAAAGGGCACTTCAGTCTCAGGGTCTCATGAGAACACTTCACATCTAAAAAGGCACGAGGGATCATTAGATTTCTGACCAAGGTTGACCCTTCAATGTTTCTGCCCAGCTTTCCCTTACCTGCACACACCAAGCTGCCCTGCCACACTACTGCAGGATTCAGGACAAAGAGAGGTTACTAATTGGCAGCACCTGGCCTTATAAAGGCAGGAAACACTACCCAACCCTGCCTACAGAGGGGAGTGTTTCCACTTTTGGCTTCAGCCCTCACATGCACTATAAGCTACAAATGCAGAACTGTGATGAACCAAGTATTCTATATTCTGTAGTATTTGACAGTGGTTGTGCTTTCTGTGGCCTTTTTGTCTTGAAAATTTAGAGTTAGTTTAGATAGGGGGCTGAGGGGTGGAAATGCAGGCTACCCTTGAATTTCTCTTTTGTTATTTTGATTTAAAGGTTGTCCACACGGAGACATAAACTGTGTTCGAGACCGTTCCCTATCATGAATATAATGCACTATATAGTGTGTTCACCATTTTGTAGTGCTGTTCGAATTCTCAGCGGTTAATTTCATTCACTATACAGTGCACTATAAAATACCCACAATGTGCAGCAAATATTAGTGTACATACAATGTACCCTATATTATACTCCAGTATACCACAATGCAATGCAGTCGTGTTTTCCAGAGGAGAAGAAGAAGAAGAAGAAGAAAAAGAAGAAGAAGAGGCATAAACTTAAGTAACATCTCCGCCTGTGCCTGAGAAGCAGCAATTGTGCTAGCAGCATCCAAACAACAACAGGAACCTATATAGTCACTAAAACTTCACAGTTTTAGTGACTATATAGGGGTGCTAACTTGTAGCTCGTAAGCTAACTTCAACCAACCGTTACTTCGCTAGCTTGCTCTAAGTAGCTGTAGTTAGCTAGTGAACTATCTTGGGCTATTACAGCTCGCAATCGAGACACAAAACATGACAAAATTAAACTTCCATACCACTGACATTTCAGCAATTTATTGACATCAATACAACCATTGTTATCCTCCTGAGTGCCCGGTTTGTTTACGTAATGCTTGGCGCATCCACTTGCGTCACAGGAATATCCGGCGCATCTACTGACGCAATGATGTTTAGAAAATTACAGTGTAGTGTTTGAAATCTCGTTCAGTCATTCCCTATGTAGTTCACTATTTCATTAACACTATAGAGAGAATAGTGAGTGAGTGGATGAGTGAATGGTTTCGAATACAGCTATAGTCAGGCTTATCTGCACAAGTTGCATGTGGACAACGAATACAGATAGTTTCAGAAACAATGTCGTCATAGGCCCACCTCTCCCTTACACCGCAAGCTCAAACCCCAATGACAACAAAAACAGTCGAGGAATACTGAGTCACGTCCGTGCTGCAGAAGCTGCTGAGCTTGTTATGGCTTCAACAGAAAAACAACAATTGTGGACACCAAGGGGACATGGAGAACAGCACATGACACTGTTTCTTCACATTTCTCATGATGTATGTGTATGCTCCATGTCTTCTTCTCTGGTTTGGTGTGTGTCTGCAGCAACGTTGTAGCGCCACTTATGATAATAATAACAATAATAATAATAATAATATTTACAATTTATAAAGTGCCTTTCCAGAAACCCAAGGACGCTTTACAGGAACACATAGACATTGACAAACTAAGTGGGGGGGTAGCATGAGTGTAAGGGGTGGTTTAATGAAGACTGTATGCTGTGGTTAACAGGTGGTGCTTGAGGCGTTATTTTGAAAATGTCCAGAGATGGAGTGCTATGGATGTCTGCAGGAAGAGCGTTGCACTGAAGGCTCTGTCTCCATAGGTTTGCAGTTTGGTTTTGGGTATGGAAAGTAGGCCGGTGTCTGAAGACCGAAGGTTGCGGGCTGGTGTGTATGGATGGAGGAGATCAGAAAGGTATTGAGGAACCAGGGCATGGAGATATTTGTATGTCAGGAGGAGGATTTTGTAGTTGATACGGGACTTGATAGGGAGCCAGTGGAGTTGGATGAGGGTTGGAGTGATTTGTTGCCAGGGTCTAGTGTGGGTGAGAACTCTAGCTGCAGAGATTTGGACGTACTGAAGCCTGTCCAGGGTTTTGCAGGGTACTCCAGACAGGACTCCATTACAGTAGTCCAGGCGGGAGGTTATGAAAACATGAATTGAGTGTTTCAGCCACAGAATCAGGGAGTGATGGTCGGAGTCTGGAGTTGGTCTTACATGATGCACTTACAGGCCTGGCATATGTACCAGCGTTTCTAGTGTTTTCGTGACGGACGTATTTGCTGAAACGATGTCGTCTTTGCAGAGAACATTTTCAGCTCTATGTAGACAGGGCCTAAAAGTCTCCTGGCTCTTACAGTATTCACAAACCCTCTCCTTTACTTTCTACACCCCTCTACTTTGCATGCTTTTATAATTTCAAACTCAAGCAGAAGATATGACAACATAGCTCTGGCTATTTCACAGACTTCACAGCCATATTCATAGGCTGTGTACAAGTGGTTGTGCAGAGTGAATTGTACTTCACTTGCAAAGTTGGTGAAATATCCCTTTAAAGTTAAACATTTTAATTTCTTTTACCCCTGACTCTTGCCCTGACTTTCATAAGGTCTGTGTTTACTTTACGGGCCATCATTTTTTTTTACTTTTCTCATCTTCTTGTGTGTGTGTGTGTTCACACCTCCTTTTTACACACCTGTAAATCACCACTTCTCACAAATATCAAAAACTTCCCCCTGCAGCCTGTTACGTGAAAAACCGTCCTGCCATCCACTCATCTACTTTAACATTTCCCTTTGACTGCTCTGTGATTGGGCCCCTCTTGCACCAAAAGACTGCACCTCACCGGCAGGCTGTGTGAAAAATGGGGAAAGTGCTCTGCTTTACATGAACTCACGAACGAGTAAGGCAGTCGAGGGATTCATGTTCGCATTGGGCCGCGGAGCTGCAGAATATTTTTGAATAATCTCACGCGAGGAGAAGGCTTTCAGTACGGCTCGGCTGGTAAAGCGTGACAGTAACACTAGCATGGTTAGCGCTTTGATGCCTTTTTGTGGTCGGGCATGATAAAACTGAATGCACGTCAAAAAGTGATAAAGCAGCCAGCAAATAGCATGAGTATTAAATGCTAATCTCCACTGAAACAGCAGTAAAACATGAATGGACTCTCACAGATTGATGTCAGTGTCTTCACTTGTGCAGCAACAATATATAAATGTAGCTGTAATGATGTTTAAGTTCCTGTTTAAGCTAAAATATCTGCTTTACTGAATGCTGCCAATATTGTAGCTGCACAACAGTCCATTCAGTCCCCCTTCAGAGGAGAAAAAGACAGCAGTAAGTAAATCACTAAAAAGAAGGAAGCCCTTTGTCCTTTTGGCATGCAGTGCAGACATTTTTGATATTTTCCACTGGGCACAGTTGTCATTTTTATGCCCTCTGGTTGTTCAAATAGTGAATCAATGTCCAAAAAGTGTGCTTGTCTCAAAATGGGACATGGCCAGGGGCTAAATCGACATGTACCAACCTTAGAGACATTAGAAACATTTGTTCTTAGGCAACCTAAAACCTGGTCTTGAGTCTAAAGTCTGTTGCATGATTCTGATAATAAGAGGTTGAAGTAGAACCCTATAACTCTCAAAAGAAGTAATGAAGGGGTAAAAAAATGATAAAATAAAACCCACTGCAAAGTTTTTTCTGATTTTAGAGCCTATATGTAAAAATTTAAGCACAATGATAAAGGAATAAATTGTAGAGTACAAGAGGTGGAGAGCAGACTGTCTTCATATTAGTCTTTATATTAAAAGCAGGTTAGAGGCTTGAATATTTAATACAAAAGGCTCAATAAAGAAGTCAAGATGGCAGAGTTAGTTGAAATTGCTCCCTCAAGGATCTCCACACTCACAGAACTCATATGTATACTTTATATCTTCCACTATTTAGCCTGTGGAAGTAAATGTGTTTGTACATGCTCCTCTGTGATGGAGTATTTCAAGGAGCAGAGGGGAAAGCACTGGTTGGCGCCACTTAAAACCACTGTAGCTGGCACTGTTTTATGGCCTGCAAAATTACTGTTTTGGTTTGACTGTCAACCTCTCACAGATTCATTTTCAGGCACAGAGGGCAGCTGTTTTCAATGTAAAATTCTTTTTATGAAAGGCAAATACACTACCTGCACAGCAACAGATAAAAGACAATAAAAATGACCAAAGAACAGGCAGCTAAAGGGCTTGTTTTTGCTCTATGGCTTTAAAGAAGAATACAGAGAGAGTGCATAAAACAGTGAAGTAGCATCTATTAATTGGACAGTTTACTGCATGCGTCTCACATTACAATGATTTAATAATAATTCATACCAGCAACTTGCTCTACATATTGCAGAAACAAAGATTATGGTGTCATCTGCATGATGAAAAACCTGGCTCAGTGACATAACAAAAAACATTTGTCTTCAGGACTGCCTTTATTCATTTTGAAATATATTCACCAAGATGCTGGAAACATTCTTTAGAGATTTTGGTCCATTTTGACATGATAGCATCATGTTGTTGCTTCAGATTTGTCGGCGGCACACCCACGATACAAGTTTCCTGCTCCATTCCAATCCAAAGGTGCTCTTTTGGATTGAGCTCTGGTGACTGTGAAGGGCACTGGAGTACATTGTTGTATTCAAGCAACCATTTTAAGAATTAGCCATCAGAGATCAGAACATTATGAGTGTGTGCAGATTGTAGCCTTGATTTCCTATTCCTAGCGGACAGGAGTGGCACCAGGTGTAGTTTTCTGCTGCTGCAACCAAGCTGCTTCAACATTCGATGTGTTGTTTTTCCAGGAATAGTGTTTTGCATACCATGGTTGTGATAAGTGGTTATTTGAGTTGCTGTTGCCTTTTCTATCGCCTCAAACCACTCTGGCTATTCTCCTCTGACCATTGGCATGAAAAAATGCATTTTCACCCAGAGAACTGCCACTCACTGGATATTATCTCTCTTCATTACCATTCTCTCCAAATCCTGGCGATCGTTGTAAGTGAAAATCCCTGTAGATAAGCTGTTTCTGAAATACTCAGACCAACTCATCTAGCACCAACAACTTTACCATGTTCAAAGTCACTTAAATCACCTTTCTTCTCCATTCTAATGCTCAGTTTGAACTTCAGCAGGTCGTCTTGACCATGTGTACATACCTAAATGTATTGAGTTGTTGCCATGTGATTAGCTTATGAGGTATGTGCATTAACAAGTTGTATAATAGGTGTACCTGATAAAGTGTCCAATGCAAATCTTATTGCAGAACCACAATTGTTACTGTCACAACTAATCTACTCAGAATAAAATTTGTTTCCACAAGGAAGACAAACTAAAACTAAAAAGGCTGACTAATCATTTTTGCCCCGACAGTTTATCGGTAACAGTACGAGCTTTAAAGCATTTTGCAACTTAACTGTTCAAAGCTTTCTATTTTTATAGAAACATTTTTTATCTTCATACTTCTTCTCCAACAGTGTCACTTTTTTTTATTTTGAATTGTATTTATTTTGACATTATCCAGTTAAAAGCAACAAGCAGGGGGAGGCTCAATGGACTTAAAGTCTTAATCAGTAGTGTTGCGGTATAACAGCAATCCAAACAGAATTGAAACATGCATACAAGGTAGGTAAATAGTACAAGCTAATAACTGAAGATAAGTGGTTATTAGCTTGTATTATTTACCTCATGTCCTTGCATATAAATCTTGCAGACTTGTCTGTGATGTCCTTTGCCCTGCTCTGGCTGCCCAAGGAGGATGCAGTCACATTGGCTGAGCACTTCTTTGCTGCTGCCGTGGGTTAGAGGACCAACAAATGAATTTGTCGTGGATGAGCAGTAAGCCAGCTGCTTTGCACATTATCGACAAAGCCTGATCTCGTTTTTGTAGTTTGGAGCCCAAAGTGCTTCCATGGAGTAGCTTTGTCTGTCCTCTATTTCTTGAGGTGTGTTTTTTTTTCTTTTGTTGATTTCTGGCAGACTAGACGGAGATTCTTTTGGATAGCTCATGTCCTTGCATTTACAAGGTGTACTGCTACCATCATCAGGATTCCTAAGGTGTACTACCTGTTGTTGAGGTTAAGAGTGATGGACGGTCGGGTTGCACTGGGAACACCCTCTGTTGGTCAGTTCACTGCCCCTAATGTGCTGCTGATCTGTATCATTTTCTATTTACAATTTGAGTACAGATTTTTAAAACGTATGTTCGAAAAGCAGTGACAGCCCTATCTCAGAGTAAAGATATAAAAGCCCCAAGTTTTGTGAGGTGCAGGCAAAAATTGATGTTTTGACATCAAGATTATACAGACAAGGAAATGCAGTTTCACTTTGGAGACCAATGTTGTGCGTTCCTTTAACTTACAACTTTAAGTTATCTGTACTCTTGCTAAAACCTCTCTTCCCCCGAGGGAAATGACTGCCCCACAGTTAATGAGCCTCTGACACAAAAAGACCACACAGTGGAAGATTAGGTTTGGTTTACCTTGCATGAAAAAAGTCACAGTTTTCAACAAAACCATGTTCCTTAAATGAATGCTGTTACAAACAAAGCACTGTCTATATGTGCCTGAACATCAGTTCACAAGATTTACTACATGTGATTGACTGTGTGCAAACCCAAATGTATTCAGCTCTCATGTCTATCTACTTGGCTTTGCGTGGGCATCCATTTATAAGTTCTACTTTTCTGTTTTTCTTCCACTGGGTTTATTGTTTTCAGCCTGTTACCCTGTTCGCACTGTGTTACCACACTTGCGCTCCATTATTCCCATAAAGCCCGCTCTTAAATCATTCAGGAGGCCCATTCAATTTCAAAAATGAGCTCCATTGAAGTAATTTAGGAGCTAGTGCACCGACCCACTGAGGATTTTTCAACATCCTGCTTCTTCCTGTGCCCCACAGACACTAAACTGAAGATTTAAAAAAACTAAACATTTCAACCCAATGAAGCCACTCAACTATGAGGAAACCCTCCTGGATTAATGCATCTTGGTCTTAGAAAAATGAATACATTACATTTGCTCACCCTGTTTTATATTTGTCAACTTAATAGATTTGAAAAGTTCGATGTTGGTGTTTGGACGATTTGGCAATCAGATGGACGTTAAAATTTATTCTTTATGATCTTACATTTTAGATTTAGCATTTAAATTAGATCTCAATTGCAACCCAAGTCCTTTATTTAAAATGATTACACTGACAATTGTTGTAGGAGCTGCCCCTACCTGGACTTGAATTGTGACCCCGAAAGGTCGACCCATATTGATCTTTTGAGCCAGAAACCAATATTGATTTATTGGTTCCTCTGTGAACGATAACTGTTAATTTAAAATGATATTCATTTACAGTAATAGAAATCTTTGTAGATTGTGCAGAGCAAAACACCAGTGGTAGACTTTTAAATTTGGGGAAACTAGAGGGTTTTCTACGCATTAGCAATTGTGAACATACTTGAGCGGTCATCAGAACTGAATATATCTGAGTTTTGGCGAAATACAGACACTTTAAACTCAAGTTTGCTCTGACGTAATTTATCGAAACAGACTGTTTATGAACTAAGTTATCGGCATACATACATATGAGACAGGAGGACACAAGGTTTCAGTTTGACAGTATGGATCCTTTTGATGATTACATCTTTTTTATTGAACACTGTGACTTAATTGATGTTTTATAGCAGGCTTTTATTCATAACTGGTTTATATTTATAGTGGCTAGAGGAAGACAGATCAGGGATAGCTAATCCACATTGACATAAATGACAGACAGAACAGCGGGCTGTGAGGTCTTGATGAGATTGTCTCATACAGAAAGGAAATATATTTTATTACATTATTAACCCCTTAAAGCCTGTTGTATCATATTTGATACATACTTTTATATCGCTATCTAATCAAAATGATCAACAAATTACTGAGAAAACATTTGAGCACAATCACATAAATGATAAAAATGTCCTCAAGTGGATTATCAGTTCCCAAAAACACCGAATGTATCAAATGAGATACAAAAAATATAGATGCTAAATTTTATGGAAATTTTGATTTTTTTGGATTTCAGTAGAAAGTGAAATAAACATTTCAGCTCCAAAAATTAGAATTCTCTGGCTATAATTTTTGTTTTTTTAGGCTTTAAAGAGTAAAGAAGTTAACTGCCTTTTACCTGGTTAAGAGTTGAGCTCCTATCCTTCTCATCTCCTCTTTACTACCATCATCAGGGCCTCTCTGTTGTTGCTTTGGTGGCCAAAGCTTTACACGTCTGGAAATGTGGCAGTCAAGCAAGCGAGGACAGGTTGATCTGTGTTTGAATGGGATGCCAAGCTGGAGCCCCAACTTTATTCAGGGTTGGCATGATGTGTATATATCTTTCAATCCAACATATTTTCTACCTTGAAAACCACATTTTGCCTTCAAGTGACCTTGTATGAAACGTGACTGTCAGTTAAAACTGGTTGGCTTCCTCTCCTTACAAATGAACCTAATGGCAAGGTCAGACTACACAACCCTACAGTTCTAGGGTCTCCTGACTTGTTGGTCATGACAATTGGTCATTTCATCTCATGTAGTGTGTCATAGTGACTGATAACAAAAGACCAGTCTGGGACACCTCATAACTCAACACAGAAAATCTATTAGGTTCGTTTTTTGTCCAGCCTCCTAAAATTTCTTCCCTCATGACCAATGAGAGCACAGGGGGCTCTGCATGTGTTACAATCATGGATATATGTTGGAGAGCTGCATGAGCACTACAAGACAGAGAGAAGTTTAGTAAAGCACTGAAAACAGCATCCCTGACTTCAACACATGTTGGCCCTGTGGTCGCCTAATCTGACGTAACGACCAACTTAATAGACAAATAAAATTGTGTAATCCCGCCTCGGCATAAGGGAAACACTGTAAGTACCTGAAATATGTGCTAAAGGCCTTTAAGTTTACAATAAATGGGGAAGGGCTTTCTTTGATCAGGAAAAATGGGGCATGCCCCATACAAACACCAGGCTATTTAACTTGATTACATATTCATAGGGGAGTAATTAGGGTTATTTGATTATTACAACTGTCAGCAATGGAAGCAAATGCTTGATATTCATGCCTGCCTTTGCCGTAATCTTCTAATCTTCTGGGCTATTTGTCTGTGCCGACCTTCTGTCCACAACAGCATCCTCCTTGGTGGCATCTGCTCTCCCCTCCGATTACCTCCTTCACAAAATCTCCTCAGCAGCACAGCGGTGTTTATACAAGAACAGTTGAAGTGAGGAGAAAATGGAAAAAATGGCATTTGACATCAAATATTCAGCACTGACACTCGCCTCTACAGCCTGTTTTTGGAAGCAAATGGAGCCACTCTGCCACCTAACAGTTGTTTTTTTTTACCAGAATGAGGCTGAGTTGGTCTTGTTCAAGGTAAAATAAACACCTTCAGCTCTGTCAGAAATACTGCCAGTCCACAAGCCGTGCATGTACTTTCAATGGAGAAAGAAAAAAGAGAAGCAGCCCCGAAAAGTGGAGTTTTGTTTGAGAGAGAAAAGAAAAAGACTAAAATGTACGGGGTGATAAGTCTGAGCAGTGGTGTTTCCAGAAAGTAAAGGTGATGAATAAGGCGAGAGAAGAACTTAGAAACTTGACTATGGGTTTTAATAGGGCTTAAAGACGCAGTGAATGAATGATGAGACAAAGATGAAGAATGGTCTTTTGGAAAAACCATTGTAAAAGTCAAATTACCCTTTAGAGTAAAAAGCCTCTGTCAGAATTAAACTGAAAGAGTGTGAAGTATGGGAGGTGAATAGTGGGGAGTAAAAGGTCTAAGATCATACCGACCTCATATTAAAAACAGGTTAACGGCAGAAAAATGGTAAAGGAAAGAAAAAAGAAGAAAGAGGTCAAGGGAGCAGAGCAAGCTTATATTGCTCTCAGAAGTATTTCCACTCAAGCTGCTGTGTGGTAAAGTGTTTAAAAGAGCAGAGGGGAAAATACTGGCTGGCAGCACCTAAAACTGCTCAAGCGGATGCTGGTTTATGGCCTGCAACTTTACTGCAAGAGAAAATAAAGAAAACACAAGGTGGTGAACATAGTGGAGCATTTAGCAGCTATATAAAGTGACCATATACAGAGTTTTACAAAAAATTAAAATGGTTTGAGTGTAAGAGACATCAAATGAAAGGTTGTTTCGTTATGATATCGAGTTATTATCATAAGAGGGTTTTTGAACGATGTCTAATCCAATACCTTAGATCAGGGGTTGGCAACTCTGATTACCAAAAGGGCCAAATGTGGCCCCCTAGTTGCCAGTTGCCCACCCCTGCCTTAGATTTTGGTTGGCTCAGATGGGGTGTTATGGCTCCTGATTGGCTGAAATTTAAAGTTTTTGGCTCCATCTTGGTTATTTTTTTTTTTTAGATCAAGTGTCTTGGTTGCCTAA
The DNA here is from genome assembly GCA_037902135.1 of Cetoscarus ocellatus. Taxonomy (NCBI): domain Eukaryota; kingdom Metazoa; phylum Chordata; class Actinopteri; order Labriformes; family Labridae; genus Cetoscarus; species Cetoscarus ocellatus. Next base: position 449,073 of record JBAMNC010000835.1, on the reverse strand, counting down.
GACTTACTGTTTTTTTTTTAAGGGTTAGCTCAGTTTTTTTCTACTATCTTACTCTCCAGCGGGAGTGTCCAAACTATGGCCTGGGGGCCAAATGCGGCTCGCTGCCCCTTTTTGAATTGGCCCCTGAAACAGTTGAATAAAAGACATTTCGATTACAGCAGCAAATACCATCAATCATGCACATTCTCTGGCATATTTACTTTCTCACAAGGTCTCATTTACAAAGTATATTGCAATATTCATCCTCAAGCACCAACATTCTTGCAGTTTACTCTTGTTTTGTGTCGGACAGTGACGATAAGCCAACAGTGTCTCCCATCTCTGCTGCTTAGAAGGTCATTCTTGCCCTGACTATGTGTGAACCAGTGATAGCCTGGGGTTACAAGGGCCCTTTAACAGGTGATAACCCACCCCTAAACCTTAAAACTTTGACTTAAACACACTAAAAGTGAGGTGCACTGAGTGGCTCAGTCGTCCATGTATTCCTCTTTATGCAACCCTCAATGTAAAAAGTTTGGACACCCCTGCTCTAGAGAATGTCCACATGGGGTAACACTACATGGAGTACTTCAGAGGTGCACACCTTCTTTGTCATTGTTGGTAAGGAGAAGTGCAAACGGGGTTGAATGCAGTTGGCTTGAACCTCATCTTCCAGCTGACACCTCCACCCCCAGGTTGAGGGTATGGCAGGCAGTAGAAATGCAAGTGAATTCGGTGCTTAACGCTTCAAACTGACCTGAACTGCTTGGAACCAAACACTGGTATAAGCTCATTTAAAATACTCACTTAAGATAAGACTGTTTCACAAATCACTTTGTGATGCTGCTTTTATTTACCTGTCAACATGAGTGATAGTTGTAGACTGCAAACTCTACCAATTCCTTTATGATTCTGTCACCGATCAACACAATGAAACAAAATGTTTAGACTCCTGTGCTGCCTTCTAGTCTGTGGTGAATCTCTTGTTTGCCTCTTGTTTTGTTTTGTTTTGTTTTGCCTCCTGCTAATGCCATGATAGCACTCATTAGATAAGTTTTAAAATGAGATGTGTTATGGAGCAATTAGGTATGACAGGTGAGCTCCTGTATCTCATTATGATGCCAGGTTTAATGGCAATAAGATGAAAGTACATCGATATAAACACAACTATGCTCCCCCCATCATTCTTAAAACTGGCAGCGTGGTTTAACAAGCAAATCTTATATGCTTTATTGTTTGAAAAAAAAGCTTAATATTACAAAAATGGTATTTGTGAGGCTCTAAAAGCCTGTGTCCAAAGCATGCTAATATTTGCTAATTAGCCGTAAACATAATTAAGCAGAGGCTGATAATGAAAGGGCCCTTAGTGAAGTCTGAAGTTAGTCATGACTATAAACAAGAAGAAACGTGATATTTGCTGGCAATTTTTCTTTTAGTTCCTCAATTTCCTCATTAGATAAACGATGCACCCAGTGAAGTGACAATATCTTCAACGCAAAACACTTTTTTCTGTACAGCACAGCAAAATTAACTCAGACAAGATGCTATATAGGAGACATACAGCGTGACAGCAACATGCCACAGTGTCACAAGTGTATACTGCAAATCAAGCTAGAAACAAGCAACCCTGATGACTGAGCTGATATCTAATAGCTCTGAATACTTCTGCTGTCAGAGACAACATCTATATGAACCCCAGCTAGAAGGCAAACCAGACTGGAGAGACGGTGAGAAATATAAATGACTAAAAAATGAACAATACTAAGTGGAAGAGGCAAGCAGAATGAGAAAAAGATGGACTCAGTGGTAGATGGAGAACAAAGAAAAGATTAAGAGGAAGCAGAGATAAAGAGGGTACAACGGTGGTGGGGGAGTCAGTCCGTTGACAAAGAGGAATTACAGCCGAAGTAAAAGAACAAAGTTTGTCCACCAGAGAGAGAAAAGGAAGGATGAGGATGTGAGTGTGCCTGTACAGGAGAGACATATATCAGTCTGAAGAGCAAAAGCAGCACAGAGAGATGAATAGCGGACCATTTAACCTGCTACAATGCTGTTTTCATGAGGAGAGAGGCTGACATTCATCAAGAAATTCCCTGAAAGGAATCCTGAAGACTTAATTAGCTGATCATACTATGTGTTTCACTCAGAAGGATCTTAAGGTATTTTTTCCACACTTGTGGAAGCCGGTTGGCGTTTGCAGGCTTCAATGCTATTCAACAGGTAGATGCACTTTTACTGAGAGAAGAATGCATTCGAGTTCTTGTTGGAAGGCAGAACATTGAAGCTAACAGCAACTCTGTTTAATAAACACTTGTTTGGATGGAGCTAATATCTCCGGAGATATGGCAGCTAGCTCGGCTGAGCAATGATGGAACAACAAAAGAGGCTAGCAACATTGAGTTAGTTATTGCATTTTTATTTGTCTTATAGTTAAATTGATTAAGGCTAACACAATGCAACAGGTAGGGACTTGTATTGGAAAGATTTTGGCGTCATGATACTTATCATAACACATTTGTATCGGCTAAATAGTTAGTTTTTTAAGATTGGTTTCATTCTTTTACAGTTAGTGGTCACTTGTTATGACCGTCTTAAAAAAATGAAATAGATCTGACGTCTCTATGTGACAGTTCTTGTTGGGAGGCAGAACACTGAAGCTAACAGCTACTCTCTGTTTAATAAACACCAGTTTGGATGGAGCTAATATCTCCGGAAATATGGCAGCTAGCTCTGCTGAGCAATGATGAAACAACAAAAGAGGCTAGCAACATTTAGTCAGTTTTTGCATTTTTATTGATGTTATAGTTAAATTGATTAAGGCTAACACGATGTATAAGTTAGGGACTTGTATTGGAAAGAATTTGGCGTAATGATACATTAATTACAGATATATTGTGATAATTTAAGCAAATCAATATGTCATAATCTTTTTTTTACCTGAGAAAATTTTTCCTTTTTTAAGGTGAACCCACTGTATTAGATGTTTTTAAAACAGTGTTATTTAAGTGTATAAAACACGATCCAAAACATGGATAAACTTTGTTTCAGTGATAAAAACAGTTACAGATGTGAAGTAATAGAGGTAATAAAATATTGACATTGCTTTATATTATATCGAAACAATATTGCACAGCAGAATACCACAACATTACCACTAACAGTAGTTTTGATGATAACAAGGGAAAAACAGATGCATCGGTCCTGGTTAGATGTTTAATTGTTGTACAATGTTAATAGAATACTGGCATCAAGGACGAATAAATACAAATTCACAGAGGAAGTTAATTATTGGGTGGAAGCAATGAACTTTTGGATAAACTCAGAATTACAAAAAAAAAAAAAAGAATTACACAAAAAAAAAGTAATTAGGTTAACATTTGTATCTGTCACGATATGAAACTAAGAGAAAAGAAGAAGACCCAAATGCAGATAAAAAGAAAAGGTTTTATTATAAAACAACAAAAAAGGTCCAAAGGACAAAACAAAAATCTATTACAAAATATCAAAGCAAAGCAGGCTCAAACAAAGAAAGACAAACACTAGAAACTAAACTCAAAGTACAATCAAAATCACTACAAAAATGTTCAACATAAAAAAGACAAACTACAAAACACTAGAAACACTGATGATGCTGGAAACACAAGACCTACTGAGGGAGAGTGGCACATGGAAGACGAATGACCCGACAAAGACAAAGGGGAACACAGAGACTAAATACACTGGGGAATGATCAAGCACATGTGAGACCATCACACAGGTGGAGGGAATCATCATCAGAGGCACACAGAAGGGAGGGCAGGAAAACACCACATGGGATTTCAAAATAAAACAAGAAACACAAGACAAGACACAAAATGGGTAACTCAACTAAGACCAAGAACAAGATCAAGACAGTAAAACAGGAAACACAAGAGACAAGAGGTCTAAACAAGGAACACAAGGAAAAAAAGCATATAATAAAACACAAAAGCAGTATCATGACAGTATTGGCTAAATTGTTTTTTTAACATTGGTTTCATATTTTTAGTTAGTGTTCACTTGCTATGACCATCTTAAAAAATATAATAGATCTAATGTCTCTATGTGAGGCAAGCAAAACCATCAGAAGAGCCCTGATTATTAATGTACTTGAATTAGTAATTAATGATTATTAATTGCCTGTAATCTCTTTACTGGATCAGTATGAACAAGTCCTAAAACTCAGCTGGTTACTTTCCTTCAGTCTTTCAACACTGTTATACATGAGCAGTGTGTAAAAGGGGTCACAATAACTGACACAAAATTGAAGTTTTCAAGAACAACTTTAACTTTTGGTAGCACAGTTCAAACATCTAGATTTTCATTTTTAAAACTCTAGTTTTGTGTTTTCTAAAACTATATTCAGGCCTTGAAAATGATTATTTGGCCAAATATTCCCCTGCAAAGAACAATGTGTTTTTTGTTGGTGGTCAGGCCTAACAGTGCCACCCCTGAAGGCTGCAGACCAAAATAAATGAATAAATAAATAGATAAAAAAATAAGATTATTCAGCTGGACTTTTGTATTCAGACTAACACATTTCAAATAATAGTTCCCTGTTTTTTGTCTTTGACCCTCAGAAGACAGAATGGCCTTCCAATGACTGTCTAAAGTGAACCACACTGGCTCAGGCGACCTACTTTGAAGTTTTATTAGGAGCACATTGTGCAAAACGCTGAACCCAAACAATTCAATCAGAAACTCTTCACAGTGAAATTAACATCATGGTCCAGGGGAGAAAAGAGGGTTCAAACACATGACCTTTAAGATACACAAAAAGTCCTCTGGTGTTCAGACAGGCTTCGTATTAACTGCTGAGGCATATTATGGGTGAAAAATGCTGAGATCTGATATTTTTATTTCCTCCCTTTATGTTTGCTGCTCTCATTGTCTTTTAGTCTGACACTTGGCCGCAGGGAGCTCATTTAGGGCACACCGGCTCTTCCTCTGTGTTAAAGCTCTGAGGAAATGGTCACAGTTGAAATAAATGCACAAGCTAAGACCCAAGGGCCCTGAGTTACATTTGTTCTTCGTCTGTGTTAGCATACTTGTACGTACATGAGGGGGGAATCTCCTGAGGGAAGGTAAGCGGAGGGGAAAGTGTTCTTTATGTTGGACGACCAGACTTCTACACCTACTTAAAACCCTGTGAAGTATAACTTCTGATTATTCTGCTGCTTAAATTAGGCTAAAAAACAGAGGAACTCCTAAAAATGTTCCTTGAAACATCCTAATACTTTAACTAGTACCATGCACCAGCAGAAAGCACAGTTATAAATCTAGAAACCACTCAGAGAGTGCAAACCCCAGCTAAGGTAGCTCACATATTGTTACATCTACAAGCAATAGTAGCATGATAGAGTTACCATCATAATATGATTCCTTGACCATGAAAACCCACACCTAGCACTCAGAATCATGTTAATATCATTATTAGTTAGACACTTATTTAGCAAAAAATGACCGTTTGCTAATGGCGGGTATCTGGATCACCACCAAAATCAAATCATTTTTAAGTTGTGCCATTACCATCATCTCCTGAAAACTTACGCCGGCAAAAACATAACCTCCTTGGCGGAGGTTAAAACATTCATTAATACTAAAGACAAAAAAGGAGGTGTTATTCCTACAGGCTACATTGTGGCCAAATGACCTTTCCTTGCCATTAACTTGTTCAAAATGAAGCAACATGAGATTTGATTTTTCACTTCAAGCTGTTTAAAATGCTAAATGTAAGCTTGTGAAAATTTCTGGTCCAGGTAAATTGGGACAAAAACAAAACTCCTTTGACAAAGTCAATATGAGATCGTATTTGTGTTTAAGGTGGTACTAACTTTTAAAGCTTGCGGTGCGGCTGGATCTGCCTGAATCAATGTATGTAATCAGACAGATCCATATTACTAAGGTCCAATTTTCAACAATTGTGTTGTGCCCAAAGCAGCATGGTCCAATCAGCTTCCTTTAAAGCAGGAAGAGGTGGGAGCTACTAGCGAGACGACAGCAGAAAGAGACTCGTACAGAGATTAGCATGAATGCTAACAGTTTCAGTAGAAGTTCTATCAGATCTGGACCACATTTCTTTATTAAATGAAAACATATAACAACACTACAAATTTTTATTTTAGAAATATTTTTGCTCCACTTCCAACATGTCTTGCCGAGGGTTTGTTTTAGTGACTCATGTCTATCCTTTATACTGCAGCAGCAGCGACCTCCCACTACAATATGCGATTGATTTGTTATGAGTGTGATTGACAGAACGTTCACCCAATCACTTGCTGGATAAGCTTTTGAAAGGTTGCTCCCATTCACAAACACTGTCTATGAACTGTTGCCCAAATGGACCGGTGAAATATATTGAACAGTCCATATGGTGAGTCATGTTATTTAATTTTTGTGCGCAGGCTATAGTAAACAATAAATATGTCAAGTTATTTATATAGCACCTTTTAAGGGGAGATGTCACAAGTACTGCAAACTTAGGTAAAAAAAAAAAACTAGGCACAAACATTTGCCAAGGCATTTCCAACATTATCGGGTGAGCTATTGTCAAAAATGTGGAAAACTGCCCTATCTCACAACAAATCCTTGAAAAATCCCGGGGTCCATATACAGATTCAGATAATCACCATTTCCTTGTGCCATGACCAACATTACCTAAAAATGTCATCCAAATCTGTTGAGATTTTTTTGAGTTATTTGTGAAAATGAGGAAAACTGCCTTATCTCGCCATGCTGATAAACCCTGTCATTTTCTCAACAGGAACAATATTCAACTTGAAGCTTTCATGTTATCTTGTGAACTCCCAAATCCTAGGGCTCAGTGCTTTGGTTGTATGGGCCATAAGACAATGACGTAGTTGCAGTCTGAGGCTATAAAGTCCTGGCCTAATGCAACAAGAATATTCCCCTTTATAACTAGATGAAACAAAGTACAACACTTTGTTTACAACATGGGAGCTGTACAAAGAAAACTAAACACAAGTTCATGCCAAATAAACATAAATAGAGCTTGGGGAGTTTATATAAATAACTTTTTTTTCAGTATCTTTTTATTAAACTAAACATAACATATTCAATCTTCTTTTGTTTTTAAAGTACACATGCCCTTGAATAAGTTATATCTTTACCTTGACTGCAAAAATATGTCAGTATGTTTAAAAAAATGTCTCACTAATGACAAAGTAGAAGAGGGCGAGGCGAGTATGTCTCTGAAGCCTGATGATAATAATAGAGGTGGACAGATGATTCATGTCATATTATTGGATGTGACAAACATTGCAGTTACAATTACTGTTAACATTGTGAGTTGTTAGCTTGTCGTAGATTAAACATTCTTGTAAATTACTTTTTCTTGTATGCACAATGTTTAGCTGGCTCTGTAGTCACTATATTATGTAATATTATGTCATCTCCATGTGGACTGTGTTTGGGAACAACAATGAGTCTTTGAGCTGCTGCAACAACTGAATGTCTCACACTGGGGGATCAATAAAGTTTATCTTATGTACGACTTACACAATCATAAAACATTTGGCTTTCAAGCTATGACTCTCTTTCACAAAAATTTATATTTCTGATTTGACAAAAACCTCAGAGGATTCTTGAAGTATCGTGATCACATCCAGGGAATAATCATGAGATGCACAGCCCATTGCTCTGTCGTCAAATACGAGCCCTTATGTTACAGGTTTATTTGATGTTTCTCTGCACTCTTGTAGTTTTTTTTTAACTTGTCCAGCAGAGAGGACAGAAAGTTTTTTGACACTTAGGTGAACTGATTGCAAATTTCTTTTCAAGGCAAGATACACAGAGGAGGGTGATGTTGTCAGAGAAGTTACGGCCCTGGTAGTTTCATTTGTCTTTTAAAAAGTTGTGTTGCTTTTGCAGTGATCTAAAATCAACTTTCTCTTTCTCTCCCTTGACTAGTCAGACTACTGCTCTTGAAGTGAAAGGATATACGTTCACACTTTATCATTACGAATTGCATGTTGTGTTTAGTAAACATTATAGAAGTTAAACCATGAATGAGCTGCACATCTTGTCATTTCTCTGAAAATCCATACTGTAATTTCTTGATTTTAACACGCAATCGATTGTAACAAGCACCCCATATTTTCACGATTTTTGCCTGAAAAACACTGTACTCAAATATAACATGCACCCAAATTTTGCCCAAACTTTACCCTCTCAGACAACTCAAAAATTACCTTTATTCAAAGTTTAAATCAATGAAATTTCAGTAGTTTCACAACAAATACACAATTTTCTCTCTCAAACAGATGCAGAAACAGCTTTTGCTTCACACACGTGCAATTAATCGATTCCTGCCTGAGCATGCTCAGTTGTAGTATACCGACCAATCAGAGAGCAACTATCAACATGCCGATGTCTTCGACCAATCACAGCACAGCATTTTTGCGTCTCTTTGCTCACAAGATGGCCCTGTGTTTGCCATTGAGTGGTAACACTCGAGAAAAATAAAGATTACACAAAGTTAAACTAATTAAGACCCAAAATATTTGATAAGAACAGTTTAACTGTCAGTTTTATGCACGTTTGGTGGGAAGTTTTGCTGAGGAACAGAATATTTTGGCTTTTTGCATTAGATGTGTTGCAATCGCGATGTTGGCGAGACAAAATATTTTAAGTATTTTGCTTTTAATTGTGTATAATGTGCACCCGAAAAATCAGAGCTTATTTAAAAGCAAAAAAGTGTGTGGGGAGACAATTTCCTCCAAGTCTGTGTGGTTCTTTCTTTGGAAAAGCCCCAGTTTCTTGCAGTATCTTTTCAGGGTCCTAATACTTATGGGAATGCGATGCTGATGTGCCAATAGAAGAAATATATTTTATTGTTTGTGAAACTTATAATAAAGTGTAGCTTCACTAGATGATCAATGTTCTTCATTTTTGTACAGGTGGCTGCTGCTCTTCTGAGGTTATTTCTGCTGCTCTTCAGTCTCCACAGACTAAAATAATGAGTTTATTTACATAAATGTATGACTTTTTTTCCTCGTAACTTTGACGCTATTCTTGTAACTTTATGAAATTATTCTCGTAATCTTTCTACTTTATTCTCGTAACTTTTCGACTTTATTCTTGTAACTTTGTGAGATTATTCTTGTAACTTTTCGACTTCATTCTCGTAACTATATGACTTTATTCTCAGAACTTTATGAGAATATTCTCGTAATTTTTCTACTTTATTTTCATAACTTTTCGACTTTATTCTCATAAATTTGTGAGATTATTCTCGTAACTTTACAACTTTATTCTCATAACTTTACTTTTTTTTTTAAACATACTTTTTTTTTAACATGTCTCTAATCCTCCATCATAATTTGAAGATGGCGTGGTACATGTTTTCCTTTTTGCTGCTTTCTCATGAGAATTGGCCATTTTTGAGACCAATCAACAGACTGCAGCACCTTTAGCTCTACCTTTTTGGGTCTGTTGCTGAAAGTGTGATGGCATGGGTCAGTTATTTGGGACCTTTTGGTCTTATTCATCAGTGGAAACACCAGTAACACCAGTACCGAGCCGAACTGAGCTGGCCTGCTTGGTGGAAATGCAGCTTAACAGACAGACAAGGTGAAACATCCTTTGGCCTCATCATCTTCACTTGTGAACCTGATACGTCAAGAACTCTTTGAGGAATTTCTGTTGAACTTTGCACAAATTTTGTTTCATATTTGACGGTGAACTGATGAACTTTGAGACTTTACCACAGAGAATGGCCTGGCCCCTTCGTTTTCAGCAATACACTTTGCAGCAGCATAAACCACCATGCAGTGGTTCAAAAAAGGCACACAAAATAATAACTCAGCATAAAACCTGACATGGCAGAGAAGCACACATAATTGAAGATCAGAGTGGCTCTAGTACAACCTGGAAGTATTATGTTTATCTTCTTGCTCACTTGAAACACTGAAAATTTATTGAATGATATTTTAACACCCCTAAATGCACACAAAGTTATTTTCACATTCTCAAGAATCCTCTCATAAAACTTGAGTTATATCCCTTTATATGAGAGTGTCTGAAGCTTAAATGAAAATTACTAGGTGTAAAATCTCTGCCTCTTTATCCAGCAGTGTGCTAAATGTAGCTTCAGTCGACCTTGTAATACTAAAATGTGCAGCTGTGATGTCTTGAGAAACAAAGCATCTCACTGATCGGAGTGAGATTTCGCTTTCTTCATCTCTCATTAGCATTAAATTAGTATTCTGTACGTTCATTAAAATGCAAGCACCTTCTGAAGTCTTTTGAAAGTTGCCAATTAGCCCATATATTTCTGCTTTAATAAAGGATTTCAGATTGCTTTCATTTGGCTCGTGCTGTGCTCCTGACCTATTTTTTAAAGAACAGGTGGAAACTGTGTAAATTGGTTTTAAATCTTATTTTGTGATCTTTGAACCTGTGGAAATTGGAAATGGTACGGCGAGCAGAAACATTAGCAACATATACACCAAATAAAATCTCCTCCTTGATATTGACTCACAGACCCTTTAATGCCCCCTTATTGGCTAAAGGCTTAAACACCCCTGCTGTTTAGATTGAACTGTCCTTTAATCTTCTCGCCTTCATCTGCATCTGTTATTAAAAAGATAAATGGATTGGATAGATAAAATAAATGAAGTATCGCAGCTTAACAGGAAATGCACCGTGCACTCTGAGACTAATTCTTGTTTCATTGGAAATGCCAGCCGCACTAAACAACATCACAATCTAATACAGGCACTTCAAGGTTCAGAGCGGTGCCCCTAATATACTGCAGGATTACAGTTAACACTCAGAGCACACGATGTGAAATTTTCTCAGCAATAAGAGATAACTATAACCCAACATGTGGGCCCAGCCTTCCCGAGCCGTAATGAGTTTAAGTCCCTTTCTGGCCCGCCGTGCTGTCTGCATGTTTGATGGCAGTGTTATCCACACTCACTTACCCTTTCTATAAGGCGCTGCAGGGCCTAGGGGACTCAGCTCGGTCTGTGTGTTTACCAATTCCCACAAGCTTCCCGTGACTCTAGGGGCGTCTCCTGGAAATTACATTCTGTAAGGTCCTGGAGACTATTTAGCTGGCTGGAGGTAATAATTGCAGGGCAAGTAAATATCAGAGGGAGTGCAACATTCAGCATACATGGAATAAATGCAGGATGGAAGCAGGTGCTATGAAAGTGATTCAGATGTCATGGGTTCACCTAATTGTACATCAGAACATACAACTTAACCAATAAATAGAGATTTTATTCTCCCAAGGCTATCAGGATTCGGGTTAGCTGGGTGTCAAACTTGTTGCTTTTCTAATCCATACGAGGGAAAAGCTATACAAACCAACAAGACATATCAACTAGCTTGCAACAGTGGTTTAAACAGAAAAATATGTAATTATCATCCTCTCTGCAAGGATTTCCAGTCCTTTGTTTGCTAAAGTCTTGCTCTCAACTTCCCAAAGAAACAGAGAGCTAGCTGCTAACTGCTAAAGTCAAGCTACGTAGCCTCTTTCAAGGCTTCACAAAGAATTGCAGGGCCCCTGAAAGATCCTGAAGGGGTGCTTTTCAGGTGTGATTTAGTTTTGCAAAACCCATTTACTGGATTCGAAACACTAGCATCTACCTTTGGCCAACATTCACCTCTTTGACCTAGCTTTAAACAGCTTAATGCTGGAGTCCTATTCTCTACCTGGTTCTTCCATATAATTCTTCTTTATTTGCTGCCATCCAAAACATATATATTTTTTGAATCTCATTTGATACATTAGGCGTTTATAGCAACTGATAATCCACTTGAGGACATTTTTATCATTTATCTGATTGTATTCAGATGTTTTTTTTGGTAATTTGTTGATCATATTGGTTCGATAGAGATATCATAAAAGTATGTATCAAATATGATACAACAGGCTTTAAGGGGTTAAATGTGTCCAACATAAAGGGCCCAACGGTAAAGTAAAGCTGAAATGTGAGTATTTGGGTTAAAAGTACAGTTTCGTTATACCTGCTTGGATTTAGGATGGACCATTTTTTAAACTTTTGAGGGCCCCCTTTGAGGCTGGGCCCCAGAAAGCCTTCCCCTTTATCCCATCTTATGGGCGGCCTTGCTTCTGTTCAAAGCTAGGTGTTTATTATCTCTGCCAATATGTTTGTGCTGTTTTTTTGACATTTAAACTTAAGGATTTTACTTAACAATGCAATATAGATCCTACAATCAAGTATTCATTCAGCAGTATTCAGCAAAACAGATTTTCTCTTAAGCTTAGACATGTAAACTTGTAAACTTCTTTTGTTTTGTAATGGTGGCTCGACAAACAGTTTTCAGATTTGCTTCACTCCCCCTAGTGGTGGGACTTAAGCATATCTAAGTGCTGGTAAACCTAATGTGAATATTTTTAAAGATGTTATTGTGGAAAATCTTCAGATTCACACAAGGTCACAAGTATTTAGAGGTACAAAAGTTGAGTCCCATTCCTTCAACTAATACTCAGAAATATTGAGGTGTTAATGTGTGTTTTCTCACCAAACAAAATGAATATCCTCAGAATAGCTTAGCCAGCAGCTAATTTTGCTGGACACTGATGCTATATTTAGAGCTTTCTTTTCACTTCAAAACAGATGTTGGAGCTGTGATTAACGTCATAACCAACTTGATCACCTTCCAGTTACAATCTGGGACACAATGGATTACTGAAGATCATCTGAGTTCAAATTTATGACTCCAGGAGGCATTCAATGTGACACCTGATTGGCATTCGGCTTCAGAGATCAATTGTATCATATACCATTAGTAGTTTGACACATGTCCTATTTGCTAACACTGAGGAGGTGGGGTTTGAATCACTGCAGGTAAATATTTTGGCTTCACTCCCAAGCAGCTGTTGCTCTGTCCATCTTATTAAACACTCTGCAGTTTATCCAATGCACCAAACCACCAACCAGAGCTGATTTTGACCACCATGTTAATCAACTCTTAGCATGTTTGTTAAATGCAATGTTGGTCTCACACGGAAAATAAAGGGAACCTTGTGTGTCAGTGTTAAACACTAAAAACCATGTTAAGAAGCCATAAAATGACAGAACTGGCAGATTAGAGCAGGTTTAAAGTCAAATGTTGGCTTTGACCGCATAATACATTCCCATTTAAAGAACTAGCAGACTCTGGGGACAGACAGAATGACCTGATAGCCCACATTTACACGGCTGAATACATTCCCACACCCAAATGTAGACCGTTGAATGGTGAACTTAATCTTTGGACTTTTGCTCATTTCTCCCCATGAAATGCCAAATGTCTGTCTGTTTGACCTATCTCCTCGCTCTACAGAATTCAATGACTGACAGACTCCTGGAGGCAAAGGTAAGAAAAAAAAAAAGTCGAATGAAGGGGGGGGGGGGGGGGGGGGGGGATGGGAGTGGGGAGCAAAAGGCCATTATTAGACTCATTCTGCAATTTTTGTGGTAGTGGTCAACTCTGGAAATTGGAATCCTGCAACCCTGGCAGAAGCCCTTTCAGTGAAATAAACATGACAAAAATATGCAGATAACTGGGATTATTTTTAAATTAAAACAATCAATCAAAAGCAAGGGGAGAAAAGAGCAGGCAGAGTGTGCTGAGACTGCCCATTAAGACATTCGCTGGGTTGTTATTTCTGCACCTGTAGAAGGGTGTGCAAGAAACTGAATATGAATGCAGTCCAACATCCAGGACACTGGCCATTATCTGCTACCAGCGTGGACACCATGTACTAGCTGTTGTCTTTAACGTCAGTGCAGGTTCCACTTACTGTGACATGAGTTATACACAATATCTCAATGTAGAATCCATCAAAGAACTAAGCTTATGAGATTTCTTTTCATATATATACGCCAATAAGCAACACAGCATTGATACACAATGGATTTTAAATGAGGCTTTGCGAAATACCTTTAAGATTCCCTCCTGAAGGTTGGTGGGATCAATTCTACCAGATAAAGCTGAATCTACTTTGCTGTAATGGAGTCCCATGTGTGACCTTATCACCCTGTCACACATTCGCCATAACAAGACGCTTGATGTTATTGTAAACAACCGATATTGTTAGTCCCCTCAGCCTCCTGTCCGCTCCGTTCAGCGCCGGGCCTAATTAAGGCCGGATTTAGATGGTGGCATTTGGGTTTGTGTGGGCCGAGCGACGCTTTCTGGTAAATGACCACATTAATGTGATGATTCCTCTCTCTATCTCTCCCGCCGCCCCCCTCTTCCTCTCTGCACTCCCTTTCTGTCGTTTTCCCAGCATGGCGGCGATTCAGCCAGTGATCCATGCAGATGTGAAGGCCCCCTCCCAATGCCTCGTCCCCTGTCTAATTGTTATCATATTTTGTCATCTGCGGTCCGTTATTTCAGCCCAGCGGTTAAGGGCCGCTTATAAATACCCTCTGACGTTTATTGAATGTCAGAGGCTACTGGGCAGCTGATTGATTTTGACCTCTTTTCTGTGATGTCACAGCGTGATTTGTTGCCACATCGCGGCAATCTTAAAAAGCTATTTTCCCCGCCATTGCAAATGTGAACTATCACTCTGAAAGGGAAAGTGAGACTGAGATAACTTTGAAAATTAAGATTAATGGGCATTTTAGGGAGCCTGCCAGAATCTATGAAGATATTTTTTCTATGGATGCATTTAAATAGAAAAGAGAATGTCACAGACTGTGGTAATTAATAGATTTTGGGTAAAACTTTGCTGAGAGGGCAAGGCCTTTGTGTTTTGTGTGTGATCATGTATATTTTCTATCTTTCTGATATATAGCCAAGTCCTATTTTTATACTTCATTTTATTCCCCCTGACCCTTATTTGTATCCTTATTTTAATTATATGATGATTGTTTTTGCACAAATTTACCAAGTCAGATTCCTTGTATGCGCAAATGTACTTGGCAATAAATATAAATTCTGATTGTGATTCCGATGTAATGTTGAAAGGATGATGTTTGCTGTTCATAAAGATAATAGGCCTGTGGATTAAAATCCACATTTACACAAATGTCTTCACATAGGCTTTTCTTGGTAACACATACAAGTGAATGTTGAATAATGTGAGTGAAAAAAAAGAAAGATAAACTGTAAGTAATCATTAAGTGAAAAAAAATCCTGTATTTAGATCACCACCAAAATCTAATCACTTCTTCCTTGTGCCATGACCAACATTCCCTGAAAATGTCATCCAAATGCATTGAGAATTTATTTAGTTATTAGCAAAAAATTTGTAAAGTGCCCGATCTTGCAATTTTAACGAACCATTGAAAAAAAATCCCTGAACTGGATTCAGATCACCACCAAAATGTGATCAGTTGGTCCTTGGCCCATTTCTGACCTAAGAACAAACTAACAAACGTTGGCAGCATCTGTCATAATCACTCAGTGCGCAACCATTGTTTGCAGACTTGAAGTCACATTTCACACCGAGTTCTAACTAAACACAAGCGCCCTGTTGGATGTCGCATTGCACCGTGCACGACGTTACTGTTGCGGTGTAAAGGACAGAATGTGACCCATTTTGTGAAACAAACTCTCAGCAAAACATGGCTTGAAAATGTCTTTTCTATAGAGAAGTTTGTAGTATTGTTGTTATCATTTAATAAAGAAATGTGGTCTAGATCTGATAAAAATGCTACTGAGACTGTAATCTCTGTAGGAGCAGTCACTTCCTGTTTTCGTCTCTTCCTGCTCTGAAGGACGCCGATTGGGCTGTGCCGCTTTGTGCCCAGCACAATTGTGGTAGATTGGAGCTTGGCAGGTTGGATCTGTTTGATGACAGACATTTAATCAGACTGATCCTTCTGCATTGCAAGGTTAAAGCAATATGCCAACTTTTTTTTCTTTCTTGTCTTGCCTCAGTCCTGAGTCCATGACAAGCAGATAGACACCATTCTTTCGTCTGTGTGTCCAGTAAAAAGAAAGGGACGGCAAAAGCTCGCCCACCGCTAGTTAGCTTAGCTCAAACACTGGGAGTCATGGGTATAGCTAGCATGCCTCTGCCTACCGTCATCAGATAAACTGTGTGCTTGTTGTGACTTGATTATGTTATGTTATCTTCTGCTATCATTGTTTTATCTTCCTCTGCTCTTAAATGGAGGCTTTGTTTTGTTGACCTACTTCCGCAGTGGTTTGCACTAGCGATGTGAGTTTTACGGACAAGTCGAGTCTTTTGAACTGTGAACGATGAGAACCGATTCGCAGTTGTGAGTGAGCTGTTCGTTTGTGAACCATTCTTAAATGCAAATTGCCTGCAAATGTAAAAAATTTCTTATCACTTTCAGCCTTGCAAACAGCACTCAGATATGGTACAGCCCACATCTGGTGGGAGAACCCCATTACAAATAAGTGCCTGTAAAACTGGTGGAAAACTGTAGTATTAAGATTTGATATAGTCAAAGGAAATCTTCGAATTTGCATTGCTAATTAATTTTCAAAAGTCACGTTCTAGCCCTAGAAGTTTCTGAATATTGAAGTCACCAGCTGAGACATTTACAATAAAAACACTTTGAGACTAAACTGAGAGAGACAGAGGAAGATTTTGAGCCCCAGTAAAGGCCAACACTTAGGTCAACACTTTATGAGCCATCTCTGTGTGAAAGCCCACAATACAGTTGTAGAAAATTGTTTTCGAAATGTCTTTGTATTTGCACAGCAGATCTCCATGGCACACACACACACACATTAAACATTGCCTTCTTATCACTGACACTCTGCACTGAGAATAAAAGAAAGTACATTTGTTCTATGATACTACTTCTACTGCCATCAATCTGGGGCTCATGTTTGACCCAAACCTAGGGGATCCTTTTTTTTCTGTTCTTATGCTTTCATGCCAGCAACAGCCAAGGCAAGGGGCATTATGTTTGTCTGTATGCCCATCTGTCCGTTTGCACATCTATCTTTACGGCTCTGACCAATACTGTATGATACCTTAAAAACAGTTCAAGCATATTTTGTCAAACTTTCAACAACCAGATACTGCATGTGAATCGAACATCTCAGGATCTTTCCACAAATGTATTTATTTATTTAATAGGGACAGTGCACATTAATGAACATTTATCCCCAACTCGATCAAGAGTAAACGGAGTCAGTTTAGGGGGTAAAAAGGTCAAGGTGATGGAGCTTGGTGACCATAAACACTATATTTTGAATTGATATCTCAGGAACACAAATGGGTTTCCAATAAACTTTCACAAATGTCACCACTAATTCAAGGACAAAGTAATTTGATTTTGTGGTTTATTGAAAAAAAGATAAAGGTCATGGAGCCTCATGGTCGAGGTCACAGTCAGTTAAAATGATCCTTTCAAGTAATATCTCAAAAATACTTGAAGTGATTTTATGTAGATTTTGCACCAATTTCAACATTGATTCAAGGATAAAGATTTTAAAGACCAAGGTCAAGAAGCCCTGTGGTAATCTTTTGCTTATAAATGCATTATTGCATGCAGGTGATTAGATTTTGCGGATCAAAGGTCAAGGTCAAGGAATCTCTTTGCCAATAAGCTGGTGAAGTAGATGTTTCAGAGAGCTTTGAATGATTTTAGGCAAACTTTACAAATGTGTAATATCTAACTGAAGGATTGACTGAATTAATGACTGGATCATAGGTCAAAGGTCTTCAGGTGCTTTATTCATCCCCTGCTTGTATAAGCAGTATTAAAATACTTTGATGCGTGATACAAGAAATGTTATTTGGTTGGTAATTTTCTACTTGTAAATTAAACTGATTCAAGACAAACAAACACAAACACTCCATTAGACATGGAGGAGTGCAGATGGTACATTCAGCAGTCTCACAGTCTGAGGGAAGAAGCTGTTCTGCAGTCTGATGGTACACCGGATACTTCTGTACCTTTTGCCTGATGGCCGCAGGGTGAACAGGCTGTGGCTGGGGTGCGTGTTGTCCTCCAGTATTCTCTTGGTTCAGCGCAGGCCCCTCACCTCCCCAATATCACCGATGCAGTTTTGGGCAGTTTTAACCATCCTTTGCAGAGTCTATCCTGTGCCATGCACATCCCATGCCAGTTTGTGATGTTTCCAGTCAGGATGCTTTCAATCGCGCCTTTGTAAAAGTTGACAAGAACTTGGCGTGGGAAATTTGCTTTCTTACATTTCCCTAAAGTGATTTTTTTTTTTTAAACAGGGCAGAGACATGT
This sequence comes from Cetoscarus ocellatus, assembly GCA_037902135.1. NCBI lineage: Eukaryota > Metazoa > Chordata > Actinopteri > Labriformes > Labridae > Cetoscarus > Cetoscarus ocellatus. The sequence goes on along the minus strand of JBAMNC010000835.1, from coordinate 430,903 downwards.
GAAGTGTCTTCATTTAAGGTTTACATAAATATTCACTGAACCTGTTCAGCCCGAGCCCCTTTTTTAAGCCTCCTGCTCGAAACCCATACCAATACAGAAAAGAGTGTATCTCTGCAACCACAAGATCTATTTGAATAATTTTGGTGTCATAATTAAAGTAACACTTGAGAGATTTGTCCAGATGTGTAATTATCAGTATATGTGTTATTGGGACAGAGTAAATGAAGATAGAAGTCAGAATTATTTGATAATCTCATCCTCGCCTAAAACAGAAACAACTTTTTATTGTGAATATCTCTCTTAGAAATGATGCTGGAGTGGCTGTGAAACTCTAAAAATTAATAATAAAATATGTTTACATCATCTCTGCGAAGGATTATTGTTATAAAGTGATGCAGAGAAATATTAAAGAGGTTTGATAACAATATGGTCAGGCAAGGATTTTGAAAAACAGTGCATATTTAGCCAAAAGGCACAGTTCACTGCTTGTGCTGTCGTGTGGAGGAGCTTTTCTCCTGAACCCCAACAGACCCAAAATTGGGTCCTATGGGGCTGAAGAGGTTAAACTCAAGGATGACCTTGAAGGGTTTTGAAGAGACAAGATAAAATGGCATTACGCCTCATGATTATCGCTTCTTCTCGAGCCTGTTTTTTTTTAAAGAACTTTTGGTCCTCTGCCTCAAACTCTTTGCAATGTCTTCTCTGAATAGACATTGAATTGATAACATTTTTGGCATACGTAGTCAAAGGTCATGGTCAAAGGGGTTCATGTTCATCCCTTGCCTGTAAGACTTCTCCATATCAGTACATCATAAAAACCAAACCCAGCAATGTTCTTCCACTTTCTGGCGATTGAAACCTTGTGTAGATATAAAACTGCCTGGTGTTGATGCTAGTTGGTCATGTTCCTATTTGAGAAACACCTCAAACTGAATTGAGTCGAGGAGGTCCTTAAACTCTGGATTTTTCTTCATTAGATGATTATTTTTGAAGTGTTCAGGTCTGTGTGTAGGGTTATAGCTGCATTATATTCACACAGCGGTGATAAAAATTCAGAAAGTAATATTCAGATTTTTTTCTCTGTGCAGAGAACACATAGCTCCAGAAAAAATGGGCCCAGCCTTCTCAAGCACCCACAGGTTTGACGATCAGGGAGCCTCCTCTGGGGTTTCACAGGCAGCCCAGTTGAGCTCATGAGTGTGCTCCCTCCTCTAACTGTAATAAGAAAGAAACTCTTATACTCTGTAGAGCGGGATGAAAATAGACACGTGCTAGACAGGCTCACTTTAATCTTTTCCCTCTCTCTCCTCCTGCCTCTGTCACACAGCTGAACAATGTCTCGGGGTATAGGAGTGTGGGATTTGAAAACCTATATCTACTCTGCGAGACAGAACTGGATCCCTGCTCTCCTTCTTTTGTGTTTTTTTTTCTCGCTGCAGTCATAAATTTTGCATGCGGGAGCGAGGGGAGCGCTGCTGCGTGCTGCGCCAGGAGAGGACGGCTGGGGCTGCTATTAAACAGCACCACAGAGCTTCTCTGGCTGCACAAGAGGGGGAGGAAAAAGGCATTTCTGTGCGAGAGTGACCATGTGCAATCTGCTCTGCACAGCGGTTCTGGAGGTGCAAGCCAAAGCCTGGTTTGGTATTCAAAGCAGTAGGCTTTGATGCATTGATCCATGAAGGGACAGGCTGCACAGACAGAGGAGCACATGACTATAAATCCACAGCCAGAGAGCTATTAGGTGGTAATAGCAGTGACCAAAGAGGTGCATATGTCTACATACAAAGAACCTCCGCTCAGGATGTTTGTATTCGTAGCCTTTAACACGGGCAGAGGTGCAGCCTGCATGCTTAAACATGTGCTTCAGCTACATGTGCATGCTTTATGCTCAGACTAGCTTACACCAGAATCACAATGTAGAGCCATGTGTCCTCTGACCCTGTCATTCATCACTACCTCAGATACAGCTCTAAATAATACATACACATGATCCATATTTTGATTCTGCCGCCGTATAATTTGTATTTGGCTGAAATCCCATGTTTCCTGTTGCTTATTGATGCTTCTTTCTTAGCAAATCTTTGTGCAGCAAGTGGTAAGAGTTGAACTCACCATGTGGTGCTGATGTTACAGTCAAACATTTACCAGTCAAATAAACTTTTCTTTCTGACGAATGCTTAACATTTAGCCGATTATCTTAACAGTGTCTACATGCCAAAATACATTGGTTGCTGTCATGTGTTTGGCTGTGAAGTTGAGGGAGAAAAGCGTGTGAAGTTATCACACGCTACAAACAGTTTGTTTAAATCCACTTAATTTTCCACCACACCTCCACTTTTATTAGACACTATTGAGACATGGCACAGTCTATGTGTCCTTTCGCCAGTAGCGTCAACTAGTTTGCTTCACACGAGGTAACAACGCTACCAAACAGGATAAATTAACAGCAAATATATATACAATTTACTTTAGATACTTTGGAGTACTTGTATGAACCGGAGTCCAAACAGGAAAAAACTTCTGTAGATGGAGAGTCAACAGGTCTGAAGTGAAAATGTACGAGTCTGCTATATGAACTGGAGGGCACTGTACCTGTATATTCAGGTGAATAAATTGAGTTCAAATTGTAAAATTGGATGAAATAACAGTGTGACTAAGAAAAATCACCTCAGGATACTTCAGGATGTTCTGGATCAGAGGGGACTATCAGCTCTTATACGTTCGTCTGCAGTGAGCAGAGCCTTATTACTTTAATGGGCATTTACTACTGTACAAACCAGACTGTTTTACAAACTCCAAGGACAAAACGGAAGAGCTGAATGAAAGTTCATCTTTAAAGTAAGTAGTCGGCTTATACTGGTTGTTTATTTTATAAAGACTGAAGCCAAGGTTTCAATGATGAGTGAACTCCATGACAGCTCACGGTATACTCGTTGTTGTGGGTAATCTGAAAAATCAAAACATTCTTGGTCAAAATTACTGGTCAGCAAGATAATCCTTAAACATACGTACACTTGGCTAATCGTTATTTGGGATCAAGTAAATGCAATACATTGAAAATAATGTTGTAGTAGGTACTAATAGCTTTTCACTCTCACGATTACGTCAAAGCTTAAAAACATTGTGAACAGAAGGTCCGTTTGTCAAGATTATGACAAAGAACAGGACACGTAAGTTTCATATTTTTTTGTTAGTTGAAAAGCTTATTATCTGCTGTGATCCAAAACACAGAGAAAAATCCGTTAGCCATACAGTGGGCTTACAGTTGATGGAACCAGCATGATGCTAACCTCCGCGTCAGCTGACAAAAATACATCATCCGTACACTCTATAAGGACGGTAGTATTCTCCCTGAGGTTTGAGTATTGAAAAAGATTTATGCACTGGTACTTGTCTGACTGCATTGTACCAAGTCTAAAGGGGGATTATGGTGTGGGCTTGTTTTTCAGGAGTTGGACTCTGCCCCTTAGTTTCAGTGAAAGGAACTCTAAATGCTTCAGCATACCAAGGCATTTTGGACTATTTCATGCTCCCAACTTTGTGGTAACAGTTTGGGATGGCTTACCTTGCAGTGCAGATGGACCTGCCTGATTCATTGTCTGAAATCATGCAGATCCATCTTGCCCATCTCCAATCTATGGCTAAAAGCTGGACAGCCCAACCAGGGAAGAGAGGCAGAAACTGACGTGACGACAACAGGAAGTGACTGGAGCAGTCTCCGTGGATGTGGCAATATCTGTGGTTTTCTCAGAAATGTACTAAACTTCTTCTTTAAAAGAAGAGCAAGGAATGTTACTTAAAGCTTTTCTTATGGGAAAATATGTTTTTGCCCTTCTGCCAACCGGGGATCACTGTAGGGATGCAGAAATCCTTTGTGGACGATGCTGGTTAGTTTATGGTAGTCATAGTTACTCATCAACACCTGACGAAATATGCTCTCCTCAGAAGTTTACCTGGAGAACTTGGTGGGGATTGTCGTTGACGAGGTTCATGTCACATACAAGTGGTAAATGATACATCTGTGTTGTATAATTTAATGTAAGATGATAGTCTAAGGACTGAAACGTAGTTTAAGCTAACGGCGAACAACAGGGTCTAGCTGCTCGTCATCCAGTGGCTTGATGTGGATTGGTCTGTGATGGGTGTTACTGGCAGAATGATTGTCCAATCACCAGCTGCAGTTGTTTTTGAAGGTTCTGCCTCTGAAAACTATTTCTATAGGCTCTTCTCCAGATGGACTAGTGAAACACTTCCGTGGTGGATATAAGGAACTGTCCGTCTGGCATGTCAGGTTAGGGGATGGTCTCTTCCTGTTCCAACATGTCTGCACGCCAGTGGACAAAGCAAGGTCCATAAAGACATGGATGAGCGAGTGTGGTGTGGAAGAACTTGACTGGCCTGCACAGAGGCCTGACCTCAACCTGATAGAACACCTTTGGGATGAATTAGAGCGGAGACTGTGAGCCAGGCCTTCTCATCCATCAGTGTCTGACCTCAAAAATGCGCTTCTGGTAGAATGGTCAAAAATTCCCATAAACACTCCCAAACCTTGTGGAAAGCCTTCCCAAAAGAGCTGAAGCTGTTGTAGCTGCAGAGGGTGATCTTATTAAACCCTTTGGATTAAGAATGGATGTCACTTGAGCTCAACCGCGTGAAGGCAAACGTATGGCCTGATACCAAGCATCCAGTGGAGTGGTCCAGGGCCTGGTGGTTGAAGACCCCTGCCTTAAATCATGGAACAAACTCTAACCCTAAGAGTGTAAATGATTCTCTTCTTGTTATTATAATGACTCATTTAATAGTCTTCTTAATAACTGTATGTTTTATTCATATCATTTAATTACTTCACACTTTGTTTTCTCCTTTTTTGAGCTGCCTTAACAAATGAGTTTCCTGTCTTTGGAGTAAATAAAGATTATTTTACATTTATGTAGACACAAGTGGGCGACAGGGACTCATTTGTAAGGTAAGGGTCTCTCATAGATGCAGATGTAACATTAATGTTGTTAAATTGTGTTTCAAGGTCTTGAAGATTCATGGGAAAAACTGACTTACTGCTTTCTCAACTGACATTCCTCCCACACGTTCTCACACACTGCCCATAATCAAAGCTCTTCTTCTTCTGTGTGTTCCTGCACAAGTGCAGACACACACACAAAATAAACCTGCGCGTGCTCCCGGTCACCTTTCAAAAACAGAAGAAAGACGAGGTGTGAGAAGAAGGTCATAATATTTTGTGCAATCCCGCCTTTGTATCTTTGCCCTGCCTTCCTTCCAGCCTCCCACGGGATCATGGGAAATAAACGGCTGCGCTTCCTTTCGCAATGGTTTACACATGATCGAAGGTGGTGTCAACCACTCGGCCGGAGCAGGGGGAGAGTTCGGCAGTCCGCGGATTAGTGTGCCAGCGCTGGGCGTCTTGGTTTATGAGTGCCTGGGAAAAATGCCCCATTTTTTTGGCCACAAATTACCTCCCTGGCTCCCCTTTTCCTCCCACCCATGCCCATGCCTGGCTGGATTTATTGCAGGCAGCTTACACCTGACATCGAGAATTTACTTAGGAGGGCTCAGTTTCTCTCAGTGGCTCTGCAGAAGAAAAATAGTGTGTGCGGAAAAGGAAAAAAGACATACAGTAGACAGATAAGAGATTAAACGTGCTGTAGATAAAAGACATTATTTACAGCTGCTCATATTTAACCGCATATGCCATCTGAACAACACAATACTGCTCTATGTATTTACATGCAGGACTCGTGCTCTTGTTTTGTTCTCGCTGCATGTGCTGAAATTATTTTCAAACTTACTTTAGGGAACGTGGAGTGAGAACAGAGGTGGAGGCATTAATAAAAAGCAATAAGGACTGATATGAAGATAAAGAAAGACGTTAAGCTTTATTCTTTGTGGTTGGCCTGGGTAGAATATACATTCTTGATATGATTGTATGTGCGAGGGATAGGAAGTAATATTACATTTTGGGAGCATGTTTGACTTGTGAAGCTGTTATTAGCTTCACAGAACACAGCAGTGATGTGAAGCCATACTAGAGCACAATGCCGAAAGACACAAGAAAAGGATGTGACTATCGATCCTGCATTATCAGTGTATTTATACTTTTACAAGTGATCATTGGTATACCGGTCATAAAAATGAGAAAACATGAATATTTATGAAATCTTTCAAAAGCTTTTATAAAGCTAAAATCGTATTGCTTTTTAATCTTATCATTTTGAACATGAATGAGGAATTTCAAACTGAATTCACCGTTTTGGATGTTACATAGAATTCATTACTCTACTGACCGACTAGCTAAAATACACTCTTCTGTTAATCCCAATTGTCCTAGATCAGTGTTGGGGAAGTTACTTTTAAAAGGCAGTGTTTGTTCGTAACTCATTACATCTTTAAAAGTAATCCGCTACTTTATGTAGTTACCCTTTATTGAAAGTAACTTTTTACGCTACTTGTTACTTTTACTTTTATATTACTTAAGCGGACTTGGCAACTATGGCTCTTGCGCGTGTGCCATGTGCGTGAGTGTGTTTGGGGGTGGGCGCAATAACCAGGAAAAGAGGAAGTGGAAAGTAACTACCTACCGACATCATGTTTTGCTTTATTGTGGGGATTCGCACAGACAAAAAAGCTAGCCCATTAAGCAACTGCACGTTAAGAAACAAGCCTAAAAAAAACACAATTCATTGCTGTGACTCACGAGATTTGCAAGCAACTTTAGAGAAAAACAGGCCCGAGACACTTATAATAAGCAGATTTGACAACACTGCTTGTATCTAATGCAGGTAGCTGAGAAGGCAGCATCGGTATCAGATCTGTTCGTGGGATAAGTAATGTTGTGCCGAATCAAAAAAGGAACTACGTTTCGTTACCACATTTTCAGTAGTAGTGCTTTACTTTTTATCTGAAAAAAGTAGTTATATTAGTGTAACGTGTTACTTTGTAGCGTTACACACAACACTGCCCTAGATGTGGTAGTCTGGCCTCATTATGTCATGCTTTGGTCTCGCCCTTCCACGGTTAACTTCTAGTCCTCTGTGTTTGAATGCCTATCAGTGCTATGCAATACCCTCTTTTACCCAATCCAACTGCTGTTATATTTGAGGCAATGCCTGAGGAAATTTATACCACAAATGCAAAAAAGAAAGATATAGCTTCAGTAGCCTAACAGCATGCAGACTACTTTTAATGAATTGGAAGTCCAACAGACCTGGTACAGGAGGTGCTGTTTTTAATACAACTTGAGAAAATCAGACATCGATGTGTGGTTTTCCTGATTAGCACAACAAAGTTAGGTCTCCATTTTTGAATATATAGAGAAATTAAGCCTCTAATAAACCATACCAGCTGACTGAACCTCAAAGTCTCCAAACTAAGTAGCTCCTGCCAAATAATGTTTGTTTGACACATAACAAACCTTTGCAGTCCATATCTACATTTATTTACGTAATAACTTGTTGAACATTGATATATTTAGTTTTTTATGTTTCTATCTTTACATAACCATTATTTTTATAATTATTTTGTTGTTGCTATTATTACCTCTTTCTCCCCAAGATGTGTGATACATCTTCACTTATATTACTTTCCTGGTGTTCACAACAATTCTGTCTCTTTTTTTTTTTCACAGAGTTCTGTTGGTCAGAAGAAGTAGGTGAGAGGATTTAAGTGGGGGATTTCTTCTGTGCAAGTTGCAAGCGTGTATTTATTCATCAAGTGTAAGCAGTTCTGAAGGAAAATGGGGTTTAATTATAATAGTAAGGCATTCTTAATTACTATACTATGCTTTCACAGCTCTCTATACACTTATTTATTGTAAACTAAGCAAATTTCTGTGACAGTAAACCACAATAGGTTCGGCTTTAGACTTGCCTTAGTGTTAATATTGAATGAAATAAATGCTAAAGTTACACATAACTTCAATATGTTATTTTACTTTTATTTTTTGAATTACCTTTGTCTGTTCTGATCATTAAAAGGTTGTGTAATTAAATAAATTGACCATAACTGCTACATAAACAACACAAAGCATTTGAGAGTCTCCAGAGTGATTATGGTGATTGTACAATGGAGAATTGAGTTAATTATTGCTTGGGAAAATTCTGACTGAATCATAGAAACTTTATTTAGCCACATCTCTTTGTAGAGCCTTACAACAGAGAGGCAGCTGAAGGGAGCTGAAGTTCTCAGGTCCTCTGACTTTATTACTTTCTCGTCTTGTTTGACTTCAGTGCTCAAAATAAAGGTACCCTCAAATTAAATCTCAAACACGCAGAGCACATAGACAGTGTATATTTGTTATACTGTGATCAAAGACAAAGGAGAAATAAAGCTGAGACTGTGAGATGTACACGTGGACCGTGTATTTTCTGCACTGTCTTCTGAGCTTTGAGCGATGTTGAGTCTCCAGAAAATGATCAGCTTTATTACATTTGCTCCCTGGATCAGCAAATAACCGCATCTGTATGCCTTGACTTTTTTTTATTCTTATAAAGCATCAGACAGAGACAAGTGACATAAGCAAAATGATTCCATAAGTCAAACTCTTGGATGGTGACAAATGTCTATATTCGCTCCCGAACATGATCCCTTTTTAAGGATTTGTCAATAGTAAGCAGCAAAAAAAAATGTAATTAAAGTTTTCTGAAGGAATTTTAGATTTTACCCAGTGCACATCAACTACAGACAGCAAAACATGGATAAACATGGATGGACAACCTGTCATAAAAATGAGAAAACATGAATATTTTAGAAATCTTTCAAAAACTTGTTGAAAACAGAAAAAATATGGTAACTTATTGTTACCATTTTGAAGAGGAATGCAGAATTACAAACCAAATTCACCTTTTATACCCAAATTTGAGCTGCTCTGCGGAATTCTTTGAGAAGTCAGAAATTAATCAAGCAGAATATTCAACCACAAAAACTACTTTTTCTGTTCAGGAATGAAAGAAAATAACTTCATCTTGATCGAGAAATGATACAGTACTTCACAATTTTTTTCTGCCTCTCTGTAAAACAGTAATTTGAAAGTTCATGGGTAACAATTATAATCATATTCTAGCATAAAAAAATATCATTTTGGTTAAAGAGCTTACACATACTGGTGTTTTAACCATTACAGAAACATCAAGAATGTATTTGGTAATTACTAGTGCTGTTAATTTAGGCCATCTGTGACATAAACATTACATTAGGTGGTAGTGTATTTTCTGAGATGTCACACACACGGCCTAGAGAAATACTCTTTATATATCTCCCTCTATTAGGGTCCAGGTGTTTTGGATCTTTCCAGTTTCATGTGAAGTTTTGCCAGTTTCTCTAAGTGCTGCTGTTGGTTCATGTTGTGATTTGGTAAGTGTTGATGGTTTTGATACACAGGTGAGGATATGGAGAAAAGGGGAACTGTTTACAGTTAATGTTGAGCCATGTGCAATTTGATTAATGTTACCACTGTGATTACAGACTAGAGCAACGGTTTTCATTGGTGTGGCGGGACACAGACAAGTGTAAGTGTGCCTGGGGAATTTGAACAACCATGTGTTATTACAACAACAATACAGCAGCTGATGATTTGGTTAATGAACTCTATCAGTGCTTTAAATGCTTTATTTTATGTACATAAATGGAAATTTGGTCATTTAAAAAAAATCCCTCAAAAGTTAAAGAGTTTTTCTGTTAAGACTGGAGATCGAAAACCAGTTTTGGATTGTCCAAATCCCAAAAATCAATGCAGGTTTTCACATTTTTGCTGATAACTCAGTAAGTTCTGTAATTAATTTAATTACATTTTCTGTTAATGTTGGTAATGGCACAAGGGTCAGGTGAATAGGTTCTGGAGGTGATTTGAATTGGGATGTGGATCCAGGAATTTTTCAAGGATTTGTTAACATTGAGAGGTCAGGCAGTCACCATTTTACAATGTTGGAAGTGCCTTAGATGCAAGGCTAGATTTTGGTGGTGATCCAAGTCTGGATGTGGATCGAAGATTTTCTTTTAATTATTTGTTAATAGTGTAAGATCAGCTACATTTCAGTATTTTTGGCAATAGTTTGACAGTGTTGGAAACGCCTTGGTGGAGGTTTGTGCTCTTGGAGCTGCTACTTATATTACTACAGCGGTGTAAGGAGCTAAGTCATCACCCTGTTTGTGCTTGTTCTTGGGTTGATTGCACACTTACTGTAAAAAATCTCCCCAGAGGTCAAATGGAAGCGAGTCTAGACCATTTATTACACTCAAAGAAATAATTTGTTGGGTGAACACAATAAAATTATAGAAAGAATTTCCACCTAATTAAAACGCTTTCATTTAGCAAAATACACAATTAGTTGGTTTAACAGAACTGTATCTCGCTAAATGAAAGCATTTTAATTAGGTGGAAATTCTCTCCATAATTTTATTATGTTCACCCAACAAATTATTTCTTTGAGTGCAGCAATTTAGTTCCAGCTAAAAGGTAACAGCACACTATGATAAATCTAGCAGTCATAGTTTGCTGAAATAAATAGATTACAAAATAAATATCACAGAATCGAAAAGGGGAAATGAACTTACTGATTGAGATGTTTCTCCACCGTGGATGGTTTAAATTTTGATGGATGCAATGGATTCAATTTGCCGTGAGTCACACAAACTCTCCCAACTCTCCATAGTGGCTCTTCTTTACCAGAAGCACGCTACCTTAGCTGATGAATAGGGCCTGTCGCACGTTACTGCCACCTTCTGCTCTGGAGAGGTATTGCACGCGGGATTCCTATCTAAACCCACTAGCTTGTGTTGACATAAAGCAATCATGTAGTTTTAAGGATTTTGCCTGTCATGTTAAAACTACATGATTAAAAAATGTGTAACCACTAAATATGAATAAATATAACAGAAGCTACATGTTACACTTCTGTTGATAAAACAGACACCCATGTTGCTTTTTTTGAGGGTACAAGTGGTCGATTTGCACCAGAACAGGATTTGATTGCTGCGCTCATATTTATTAAAAACCCAGCCAAAGGAGCGTGACCACTTGTGTCGGACAAACTCTCTGGAATGATCGAGTTGTGAAAGTGACCTCTTTGTTGTCAACCTTTTTTTTTTTTTTTCCAGGCATGCAGACACATGTGAAACCTTCCTAAAAAGGAAGAGTTGGGGTTGGTGCAATTGCTGACAGCACAATTGCTGGCAAATTTGGTTAAGTTTTGACTTTTGTTGTGAAAAAAGTACTTAATGCATTTTGGAGCTTAGGATACAACACCATATGTGACATTTCTAAGAAATTCTATTTTTCTTGTTAGTACAGACTCTCGCCCATGCTGAGGTTAGGAGAGGTGCTGACAGATGGATAAAAGTAAAAATGAAAAAAAGAGAGCTCAACCTTCTTCATCTCTCCCCGTATGTTTATTAAAACTCTTCTTTCGCTCTACCAACGCGCTGGGAGTAGAGAAGTCTGTGTGACACAGCGGCAGCCGTCTCTTTCTTTCAGCCCCCCGAAACTATGCTACCTTCAATCAAACAGCACAAAAAGCAGACAGTAGAAAGGATAAAGTCAGAGATGGTAATCCATTCTCCGTTCACTATGCACAGCCTGTAGACAGGGGAGCCTCTCCACTTCAGTTCAAGCATTCTCTGCAGACGTTTTGTGAGCAGTTGCTCCATTTTTCCATCCACAATCCTCATCTTTCTATTAGGAGCAACAATTTATTAAGATTAGATGAAACTTTCATGATTCCTGTCGAGGAAATGGGTCGATGCACCAGTGAAAAGTAGTGACAGAGAAAACAGTGAATATTATTCTAGTAAAAGAGGGTTTTGGAATAATCAAACAAAAAGTACATTGAACATCTGGAGTAAAAACAAATGAAAACATAACCAAAATCAACCTGATAAGGGGGGGGGGGGGGGGGGGGGGGGGGGGGGACTCAGAATACTTTAGTATCTCTCACTGTCCCTGCATCTCCTACTCTGATAACCAAATTGTCTGTTGTTTCCTCTTGTATTGATCACTTCATAGCCAGCTGCTGATAGGTTACTATAGCTGCAATTAATTTATTCAGGAAGCATCTGTGCGTGTGCTCACTGTGTGCACCCACGCTCGTCTGGTGGATCAGACAGCATGACTATCGCGAAGAAATACACACTAATGATACTATTAAAAGTGTGTGCCTGAATCTTTCACACATCCTTGAAATGTGTTTTTGGTCTGTGACAGAGCGCTCTGCTTCTGCTCCTCTGCTCTCCCACTCTGCTGAGGGAAATGTAGCTTCTTTAGACACCACTGTACGGCAAAAACTCAGGAAGTGTGTTTGTCTATCATCAAGTCAAAAATATCTAAAACACTTAAATTAACTAATCGACATTCATTTAATCAGTCCGGAAAAAAAATCTTACTTTAAGGAATGAAAGGCAAAAATAAGGCACTGAATTGCTTGTAGTGAAGAGAAAATATCTGCCAATGAAACAAGGATAGTTTGACTCAGTGAGGCTCTTAAATTGAGGTTTAATATCTGCTCAAGTTTAATTTATCTTGTCTCATTGGCAGATTATTTTACTTACTGTTACAAGCAATTCAGGCCTTATTTTTAGTTTTTATATCTTCAAATAAGATCTTAATCCAGATGTGTAAGGAAATCGTTAATCAGAATAAGTCAAGTGAGATGTTTTTGTCTTGAAATTGGACAAATACTCTCACTTAGATCAGAGTTTTTTCAGTGTATGTCTTGATCATTAAAATAACTAAGCTACTGAAAAGCTATTTGGCCCAGAAAACAGCAACGCTCCCACAAAGCTACTGGAAAATGTAGATCAGCTACTTGCATTGCTACTTGTATTGAGCTAGACAAAAATCTGGGATTAAATGAGCTTTTGAATCAGTCCATGTGGTCGAGTCCTGTAATGATTGGCTGTCGAGACTATAGTAATGTTAACCTGTTACTATTTTCATGGTATGTTGTGCCTGTGCACAGAAATGACTCCGTGGGATCCAAAAGCTTATTATTCAGTATTTGTTATCTGCCCGGTAGCTGTAATAATATTATATTACTATTGCTGATGTTACTACAGCAGTGTGATGAGTTAACTTGTCACCAGGTTTTTGTTGGTCTCACTGCAAACAAACCACTTCAGAGCAGAGTAAATTTTGACAGCACTTTTTAATGTAGTTTTATTTTAAAATATCTTTTAGTTTTAGTCATAATTTTGTCATCTGAATTGTTTTAATTTTAGTCTAGTTTTAGTCGATGAAATCTACTGTAAATTTAGTCGACTAAAATATGAAGTGTAAATTATAAGGCCTTTTTTATGTTTCCTTGAATTTCTGAAGTCATCTTTTACACTTGGATCCCACCACCATGAAAATAAGGCAATTGTGATTGGATGTCCCTCTTAACTCATCCAACCTTACCACACAACCAAAATAGCTGTGATTTGATATATTCCTAACTTGTCCCCACTTTCTACGTGACGAAATTAGGTCTGATTGGATTACGTCTCTGTCAAACATTTTAGTCTAGTTTTTATTTGTTGACGAAAACGTCAGTTAATTTAGTTTTAGATTTTGTCAATGTACACTTATTTTGTTTTAGTTATAGTCTAGTTTACGTCAGGGGAAAAAAGGTTGTTGACGAAAACCATGATGAAAATAATTAGTCAACAACATGAACACTGCTTCAGAGGTTGTTTGGGAACAATTGCTGTGCTCATATATGCATGCAAATGAACCAGGATGATCACAGAATGCCCATTTGTATCGAAACAACTCTCCAAAACGATCTAGGCATGAAAATGACCAAAGTCAGAGCATTCAGCAGACGTAGGCGGAGCTGACAGCGTGTCTCTATTACTTTGCCTTTTGTTTGAATTGAAAGCCCCATGGTGGCAGAATTTAAACACTGTGCATTAATACCGTCGAAAAGCCTACTAAAAATGGGTTATCAAAAGAGTCTTTCCATTATCCTGTCTTTTTCCTTCCTTATCCCCCACTGCACCTTGGTGACCCCCACTTTGAAAAACACCTTCATAGGCTTTCTGAAACATTGGCACAGCATGATAGTGGTCATGCTAATGTCTTTCAAAGTTTGCCAGACTTAAAATAATGTCTTAGATTTGTTTTGTTTACTAGGTTCAAATGATTGAAATCATATACACGTTTTTAGAGCAGTAAAGTGAAGCAACAGCACATTTAGGGAGGAGTAATTGAGCCTTAAACTTTCGAAGAACTGTAATATCTACTCAGTATTCCACAAAGAAGGTAAAAGAATAAGATCTATTGTGAAAATACCCTGAAGTACATTACAAGGCCTAAGAAAGACATAATTTAGGCTTCATCAATCATATCTATCTATCAATCTGCACCCATCTGTCCCTCGAGCACCCTCTCCATCCTCCCAGCACAAACCTCTTCAGTGCCAGCTCATCCCTATCACCCGACTCCATCAGACGTCTACCACCGCTCCAGTGAAAAACCATCCAACTGAACATAATCAATTCCTCCTTCAATGGAGCACAGTGCGACCGTTACGGCCCCTCACGCTGCCATCCATCCTGCCGCTGTTCACCTCGGCAGCAGCCGGCTGTGCCACACAGATGGGCCTCTGCTCTGCCATGAAATGAGCCTGATTGTGCAAGTGAGCCATACAACGTCTGATTTTATGTAGTTCTCTTTCACACATAAGGTGGTGACAATGTGTGATGTATTCTACAGTGGCCTGAAGTGCAAAATACAGAAACAAAATAAAAAAAACAAAACAACAAATGAGAAAATATGCTGACAAATCAGGAAAAAACAAGGTCAAATCATAAGAGACAACAGAACACAAAAACACAGCGACAAATTTAAGAAACAAATATAGAAAAGAAAATTAGGTAAGAGACAAAAATGAGGGGAAACAACAGATTAAAGAATACAGCAACAAGAAGAATATAGTAAGCATTCAGAAAACACCACAACATAACAGTGAAAGCCTAAAAAACAGATTAAGTATATAAAACCAAAATCAGATAAGAAAAAAAAACACAAATTAAAAACAGAACAAAAAGATCAACAAATAGTAAAATACATAAAAACATGTCTAAACACAATAACAAATGTAGATATAATAAATTAGGAGAAAAATAATGAATAAATTGAAATCATGACAAATATAATATACAAATCTAAAAAGAAAATACTAAAACAAATCAGAAATACAACAAAAATAAAAACAAAGTAAGAGAAAGAAAAGGCAATTGTAAAAAGCAAAGAATTAAAATTAACAAAATAAGAAAACAGAGATAATGCAACACAACAACAGATTGATAAATATCAATGTAAAAAAACAAATGAAAAAGTACAGCTAAATAAACAAGCAACCTGTAAGAGAATAAAAATAATTAACTAAACAGGAGAACAGATAAGAGAATAGTAGTTACTTACAAATGCGACAACAAATTGAATCCCAGCAAAAGAAAGTGCAAACTGAAAAAGGCTGACTAGAAAAAGGAGAACGAATGAGAAAAAAACAATTTAAGTAATCAATCAATCAATCAATCAATCAATCAATAAATAACAGAACAGCAGAAAGGAAACTGATTAAAAACTAGAAAGCACCCGGAGAGCGCCAACCTCCACCAAGGTTGCTCACAAATTGCCGTTACATCTATAAACAATAGTTCCGTGATAAAGTTACCATCATAATATGATTCCTTGACCCTGAAAACCCACACCTAGCACTCAGAATCATGTTGATATCAGTATTAGTTAGACAGTTATTGAGCAAAAACGATCATTCACTAATGGCGGTTTTCTGGATCCAGGAACCAGGAACCAGGAAGTGCTAAACGCTAACTCACTTCTGTGTTTTTTGACTCATTTCAGATTCTATTCACTGTTGAGATCTTAAATTGGTCAAAACAGTATAAGTTTCTCTTTTGAAAGGCGTCTTGAGGTAACATTTATTATGATTTGGGGTTATACAAATAAAGATCGATAGGTTGGTTAATTGAATGAACATGTAAAGTTGGATAAAAGCACTTTAAAGAACCAGAATCGCTAGGCAGAATGTTACATGTATAATATTCTTTCACGTATAATTTAAAACAAGTAAGCATAGTATGTAGTTTTAAGGATTGACATTTCCCCATTAATACAATTTTATGTTTAAATGCCCTTCAAGATGGCATTTTTTAAAGGTTAAACAAAAGTTTTTATGAATTTTAAGCTAGATGGAAGTGCCAGTCAGTGTTGGAAAACTTTATTACCATCCATCTCTGCATACTGTACAGCGTGACAGGAACATTTATCATTTTTCTCCTCTGTCAGTGTGCTTAAAATAACAGCTGCTACAATGTGCAGTTTTCTGATATGAAAACAATCAATTTAGCTACAATGAAATGAAAATAAAAAAGGAAGTTTGAACAAAAGCAAATGCACTGCGATAGATTACCCAGCTCAGGAAGTCTCAAAGCTGTAGTTGTAGCAGCATGAAATAACATCAAGACATTTCTTTGGATGAAAATGAGGGACGAAAAAGTCTGATTTATTCCAACTATGAATTCTGACAGCACTGAGAAAAACTCGAGACAAAGACAACTTGAAAAGCATCGATATTAACCTTGCTATCTTTTCCTGGTGTGACGAGTGATTGACACTCAAAGCAGCAGAGCGACCTTCAGTCTGATGGACTTGAATGCTTAAACAAGCCACCATATGTATATGTAAGCGTCAATCCATACATGCTAATATGGAGCCTGATAGAATGTGATGGTGGTCCTGAAGTGCAAAACACAATAACAAATAACAAAATTCAACATTAATTAAGAAAACAGAGCTACCTATAAGATAATTGGACAACAAAAAAAAAAAAGAAAAACAAATAAGAAAACCTAAGGTATCAGAAACCACTCAATATAAAGGAAAACAACAATTGGGAAAACAAAAAACATAAGAAACTAGAAAAGAACTCTGAGAGAGCAGACCTTCGCCAAGCAGCTCAGTTCCACCCATAAATTGTGATTTCCACCCAACATTATAGTCCTATATTTATTTTATACGCACATTGTGGAACGAAAAATATCAATCTGCAGGAAGTGTGATTATTGTTGATAGAAATATCATCCAATAGAGTGACCTAGTTAGTAGTGGATGTTGTAACTTGTTGACTGAACCAATTTGCTGCTGCTTGTACAGATGTTGGTGTTGTGTGCACTGCAGTGCTTCTAGTGGGCGATGTCGCCAGCCTGTGGGTTGGAGCAAACCCACAGCGCTTTGGTATGGGGCACGTTCGCTCTATGTCGAATATCGGGGTTAGGTTTTTACACTCACACACACTCAAACTTCTGCTATGACGGACTATGTCCATCTTGACATTATCAGCAGCCTTGTTTCAGTGATTAAGAGGCTCTATCGGAAATATTTTATCCTGTCCGCTGTGTCTGTGAGCACGACTCTGCATGCACAGCTTTCAGTGCTGATTTACCGTTCGGCGTTCTGTGAGACAGCAGACTGAGTCTGTGTGAAGAACTCCTTACCTGGCATTGCAAGGGACGTTGGGAAATGTAGTGACGTAGGCTTGGAAAACTGGACGTAAGTTTGTAAATAAGCTACAATTCCCATAATGGCGTAAATGAATGGGATTTGCCGTTATAAACTTAAATGTTTTATTGTGACGTTAATCTGGATCGGATCAGCACCAAAATGTAATGGCTTCTTCCTTGGACCAAACCACACCTCTGGTAAAATTTTCATGTAAATCCATCCAGTAGTTTTTGCGTGATCTTGCTAACAGACAAACAAACAAACAGACCCCGGCGAAAGCATAACCTCGTTGGCGGAGGTAACAAGAATCAAAACAAAATAAACAAACATGGCATATATCTTTAATATGACTACAACCCATGGCAGTGCCCCCAAACACTTGGCAAAACACCAGTTGCGAAATTGATTAAAAATGGTAATCAACCAATAATTACAGTGTTCAGTCAGACTGATAACACTGAAAGACGAGTGTATTTCAGTAACAGCAATGTTAGTCATGACATTATTAATTGAGAAACATGGGAAAAGCAAAAGGTAGTGCTAGCTGGACAAAAGATGAAAATGGATTAAATGTCAAACAAATTGTTGTGTCCTTTGAGATAGATTCATCTCTGACACACAAACATTGTCCTCTTGTCTGCTGGAAGCACTGCTGACACCTCCGAGGCCTGTCACTAACACAGCACATATCCCCTCACAACATAAATCAGCACTTTTCTCCACGCCAACTCCCACAAACCCCAGCAGACTCTGCGGTCCAGGGAAGGAGGAAGCACTGTCACAATTTTCTGAGGAGTGCTGTGTAGATATTTCTCTCCCCAGAAACTGATACATATAATTACAGTGCACAAACGTAGGGTAAAATAGAGGGGTAGCTGACACGTCAATGTTTACTCTGAGCAGATGCTGTCAGAGAGCTGGGAAACAAGGCGTAGGGGAAATAAACAGAGAGAAAATTAGTCACTGGGATGCACTTTTTGGAGGTAGCGAATCTAACAAAACAAGGGGTGAGTTTAAGGGCCAGACTGAACAGAAAATAAATGTTTGTTTTATCGTTTTTTCTTTAAAGACAGCTATAGATAGTCCACATACTTATGCTTGGCAGGGACTGTAGCGCCCATGTCATAAAGTCTTAAGACCACCACCCACTTTCTTTACTAGCTTGTTTGTTGATCTAGGTTTTTCTTTTATTCAATAGTAGGGTAACATGTTCTTATCATTTAAATACTAGAAAGCACTCAAAGAGCACAAACCTCCGCCAAGGTAGCTCACATATTGCTGTTACATCTATAAGCAATGATAAGGTTACTATCATAATATGATTCATTGACCCTGTCAAAACTGAATATGTGAACCACAGTTAAGGCAAAATATGACTTTTTTTTATCACAAAGTATACGTTCTAGGCAACTTGGATCCTTGTACAGCACCAAGGACATTATTTGGTTGCGATTCTTGTCGATTCTTGTAACGCAGTGACAAGTAGTAGGCTAGGTACTTTGCACATTATTAACACACAGCCTGGCCTTGGTCTTTTAATTTGCCGTTGACGGTGTGAAGCCCAAAGTGCTTCCAGTGGCTTTGCCTGTCCTCCATTTTGTCATGGAGTACTGCAGGAGTACAACTCTCTCATTGTTGAAGTCAAGAGAGTAATGGGCGGTTGGGTTGTGCTGGGAGTGCTCTCTGTTGGATCAGCAGTTCCCTGCTCTAGCCTCCATAACATGTTGCTACACTGTATTTTTTACATTTATATGGTTATTTAACGTTCCGGTACGGATTTTTACCCTCATGCTTGCATGGATATTCAATTACTGAGTATAACAGCTCTAGTGGAAATAAGCCCTAAAATACAAAAGTCTTTGCCAAAACTTCACTTAAGGTATGTTTAGATACTGTAATTTTCTGAGACTTTTTCCACTTCCTCCTAGAAAATATGTAAGTAATAAGCTAACATTAGCTTGTTAAAGTTTATCAAAAGTATCAGGATCCCTATCAGCTGTCACTTTCAGTCAGTGCTTTTAGGCAATAATCTTCTTCGAGAAACATTTTGATGCAATTAATAAACAATATTATGTATGTGACGATTAGGAGTCTATTTGGGGCTGCGGTTTTTAAACTTAAAGACATGGAGCTCTGTACTGCATTAATCCACTATTTACCTCTATGTGAATTTTCCCTCTAAGGCAATATAACTCAGGCTTGTCTGAGTTATATTGGCGCTTCGGTGCAGGGGCACTTGGCCTGGAGAGAACCAACATTTTTGTAAAAGGGTGTAAAAGATAGTGTTTCATGACTGTGTGACATCACATGGAAGATACATGAGGACAGATATGAAAATCGGCATCTTGACTTTCTGTTGGGAATATTGTAAAAGTCATAACTGTTTGAATATTAGTTGCTTGTCCACGATAAAAACAGACCTAGTATCAGTGAAAATGTGCTTTATTGCATCCTTGGTAGTATAATTAGGTGCTATCCTATATTAAAATTCTTACACTACACTTAGCTCATGCTCTCATTTTACTGCCACATTACTAATTCAACAACTTTCCAACACTGCTGTGAAAGTTCAACACAACAGAGGCTGAAGCACCAAAAACAAGTGACACATGCCTGTGACAAGTGCTTTTAGTTAACACAGAAGTCATTTCACGGGCTGACACCAACACTTTATCTGACCTCATTGTTCCTCCCGTATCCTCGTGTGCCCTCGGATTCAATCTCACAAATCTGACACAAGACCAAATCAGCAGGCAGGAGAGTGTTTTCCAGCCGAGCCCGCCGTCTCAGGAATCGACTCTCCCTCCTGTGATTAGGGGAAGCAAATTCTTGCGGAAGCCCCTCAAATCCAAACTCACTATTTATCTATTCTGCTTCCTGGCAGGGGAGTTTTACAGTTTCTTTTTGTGCCGCGGCTCAGACAGCATTAATGTAGAAACCTGTTGGGAGAGCAGTGAGGGCTGCTGCCTGGTTACAGCGTCTCTGCTCTGTGTGTCTGCTGTCTGTATGAGTGGGCACATGGCTGGATGGATTTGTTCTGAGTGGTGCTCCGCTTCTCTTTATTGGCTCCAGAAAATTGGACTTGCAGTGGATATAGATGCTCCAGCTATTGTTCCAATGCCTGTGCAAAACTCCTGATTTCTTTGTCTTGTAACATTTATAGAGTGATGCTGCTCAATCTCTGAAGAATACAAATGTTAAAGGATGCACTTGAACCAACTCTCCATGTGCTCCTAATACTGAACAATCCATTTTGAATGACAAACTTGTGTGGAAACAGGTTTTTTTTCTGCATATAAAAGTAAGAGGCAGCCATCTTAAAATTTTACAATGCACTGTGAAGCACTGAAGAAAGAGAGTCAGGTTTGACAGTCAGAGAGATGGCATGAGAGCTGTACTTTTGAGGAAACATTGAGAAATGTATAAAGAATTTATCAAGAGTGTTATACTAGTTCATACTTTTGTAAGGCTGGAAGAATGTGCAAAAGTTAACATACAGCCCCTCAAAGTCTTTCTGAGATATCACATTTACAAGTGAGAGATAAGCACAGCAAATGACTATGACCTTGACCTACAACCTTCAAAGTTGAGTGAGTCCATGCTTGATTAAGGGCGGACATTTGGGCAAAGTTTGAAGCATATTCCTTCTATTGAGAAATTCTATTCATAGCCATTGATGAACACAGGGATCCACTACTTTGAACTTTATCCTTGGACCTTGAGTCATGAGTTAGACAGATATTTTTGCAAAGTTTGACATAATTACATCGGGCACCACCATCTTGACCTTTGACCTATTGCATTCAAAGTCAAGTCATGTCAACCTAGAGTTATGCTGCATTCCAGAAAAGTGGGAAATCAGAGATTTCCAACCTCCGACTAGGAAAAGTGCACTGGAACGCCACTGAAACTGGGAGGAAAAAATAGCTACCCCGATTTCACCGAGTTGCTTCAATCTGATGTCACTTGACAATGGCGACGCCCATGGAGACACAGATCGTGAATGTAAAACCTAATTTACTAGATTATAAAACTATATTTATCTATATTTATTTATTTATTATTAATTTAATTTAGTTATTTGACATAACTTCACATAACACAATGTGATTTGTACTGACTTTGTGCTTAAACCTTGAGCTGGCAGCTGTAACTGAAGGTAACCATGGCGACGAGAAACAACCAAAATCGGGACTGTCCTGGTCATGTCGGGTCACCTTATAAGTCAGTTATTTCCCTTAAAATATTGATGTTAAGTTTCTTTACAATGCCATATAATTTATTCTCATACAGTGAATTAGCTTAATGAGTTTTTAGATGATTTTAAGGTTGACTGTCAGTAATAATGTAACTACAGAAGGCCGTTTACAGTGTGTTATTTATCTCATCCGTTGTTTTTCTTTCTCTATTTGATTGATTGCGAGAAGGCAGGTTTGCTGGAGGTCAAAATGTGTTTTGAGGAACAAAACAAAAAACTGCTTTTCGCGATCAGCCATCTTTGTTGTTTACATTCGCCTGGAATGCTTTGAGGTCTCAACTGGTTCAATCCAAGTGAGATAAATGCGACTTCCCACTTTTCTGGAATGCATCATTAGATCCAATGTTTGCGCAAAGTTTGAAGGAAATTCCTCGAAGGGTTCTTGAGATATCACATCCACATGCAAAAGATGGACTTGAAGATCGACTAACTTGACATTTGAGCTCCAGTCAGATCAGCCTTGACCTAGAGTAGATGTGTTTGCAAAGTTTGAAGGAAATTCCCTGACACAGTCTTGATAAATCACATCCACATGTAAAGGATGATAATTGGGATCCTCTTACTGTACCTTTGACCTATGATCCTAAAAGCTGTATCAGTTAATCCTGGAATTTTGTCGAGCATTTATTCAATGCAACTCAAGAGGTACAAAACATGAGACCTCAATACGAAGGCTGATAGTCAAAGGTCACTATGTTATCAAGATTTAATTTAAAATTACTGGTATTATATCAAAATTCAGATTTGCTGTGTCACAAGAACAATGACACGAGAAAGCATTTATTAGTATGATATCAGGAGAGACTTAATTTGAATTAATATAGGCCACATTCATCAATATACTGTACATATAAAAAAAGAAAGAAATCAAAATAATACTGAAATACGAAAAGAATTATTACGCTCAGCTCAGGAGATGCCATTCACACCCTAGGTAATAGCTGCAAAAAAGGAAAGAAGTAGCATCAGGAGAACAATCAAGGAAGCTGTATTTTTCCAAGTAAAAGTACAGTAGGACCTTCTTGTTGCGAGCACAGAGAGCTCTGAGTACAGCTCATTCTTTTTAACAAAGGTGTGCCTCTTCCCATTGTGTGCCTGGAGTGCTGCTTTTTCAGCTCCTGCAAATGACAGCTCCTTCACAACAACTCCACGAAAGAATGTAAACAGCCAGATACGTGACATTTTCAGTGCTTCTTTACTGCATAATTACTTCCAATCCAGGGCTCAAAGCTGCTGCTGCCACAGCATCTTTGCCATTTTATCTCTGACTGCTTACATTTTGAAGTCCTGATGTTGTATCCATATCACAAGCAGAACGTTTAGCGGCACACAGGAGGAAAGATGCCTCCCCAGCTCAAGTGTTTTTTGTCAAAGCAATTTATGCTTTTAGTGGGAGTCCACTTCTACTCTAAAACAAGACAAAGTACACAAGAGTGAGTCTTCTTTTTTAATAGATTCTGTCCAAGAACTCCCCCTGCAGACATGAGGGTTAAAGAGCAGCTAAACCTCTGGCCGAAGATTTGGGACTACAAACATTCAATTTAACATATCAAAAAGTTTGGACATTGATAAAAATGGGGAAAGGCTTTCCTTACTTTGTCTGTTTGTGATGGGACTACGAATAATTGAGTTTGAAGTTGTTGTTGTTTTAGATCAGGGATTGACTGACTGGAGATTATTTCAGTGGCATTAGAGACTTAGCTATTCTTGGACTTGATATCACTGACTTGAAACTTGACTTGGACTTGAAATCAGAGACTTGAAACTTGACTTGAAGTTGATATTAGAGCATGGCTTGGCTGTCATGTAAAGGCTGAAGTCTTGACTTGGACCTGGTATTTGAAACTTGGTATCAGTATTAGAGACCAGATAACCGCCTCACCCTTGACAATCATTTCATTTGATTTGGGACTTAACCTGGAACTGGTGTTAGAGACTTGGGACTTGACTTGGATATCTTATCAGAGACCTTAGCTTTTACTTGTTGGAGACTTGAGAATTGATGTGGACTTGAAGTTAAAGGCTTGAGACTAATCTGAGACATGATACCAAGGACTTGAGATTTAACATTGTCTTGGTGTCAGAGACTTGTGACTTAACTTGATAATGATGTCAGAGACTTAAGACTTGACTAAGCTTAATTTTAGAGACTTAAAAATGTACTAGGGCCTTATTTCAGAGACATAAGACTGGACATAAACTTCATAAAAGAGATGTATGACTCCATGTGCACTTGATACCAGAGACTTGAATTGGACTTAATGTGAGTCTTGATACTTAATCAGACCTTGATATCAGATACTTGAGTCTTGACTTGGAATTCATATTAAGGAATTGAGACCCTACTTGAAGTTGATATCAGAGCTTGACTTGGCAATCATGTGAAGACTGAAGACTTGACTTGAAAAAGAAATCAGAAACCTTAACTTAACTTGGCCTTAATCATGATTTCAGAGACTTAAGACTTGATTTAGACTTTACTTTTAAGACTTAACATGGACTTGGCCTTGAAATAAAAGACTGACATCTTGACTGACTGGCAATCATAGACTTAAGACTTGACTCAGATTTTTAACCACAGACATGGACCTGATACCAGAAATTTGGCGATTGCCTTGGCCTTGATGTCAGAGAAGTGAGACCTGACTTCATCTTGATACAAGAGATTTAAAACTAAACTACATTCGCGATCAGAAACCTAAAACTTGACTTGAGCTTGGATCAGGAGAAGTGAGACTTGACTTGAATTTGAATTCAGAGACATGAGACTTGGCCAGAACTTCATATTTGAGAATTGGAGTTAAACTTGATATCAAAGACTTGAGATGTGCCTTGGCTTTGATTTCAGAGACCCGAGACTTGACTTGGAATTAAAGTTTAAGACTTGGTACTTGACTCTGAGTTGCTAGTAGGGATTTGGGCCTTAAATTAAGAGACAAGACACCTGAGACTTAAACAGATTGGACTTGATATCAGAGACTTAAGATTTGACTTGGTCTTGATAACACAGATTCCAGACTTGAGATTTGACCGGTATTTCATGTTAGAAACTTCACATTTGACTTGGTATTTATATTATAGACTTGAGTCCTGACTTGAAGTATGTTTCAAAAACTTGACTAGGACTTGATTTTAAAGACTGTCACTTGAATTGGACTTGAAATCAAAAATGCAAGACTTTACTTGACCTTGATGTAAGTAACAAAAGACTTGTCTTAGAATTGACCTACTTGATATTTAAAAGTTTTAATACACATTTGTGAATTAACTTGAGATTTGACATGGCTTGATCTCAAAATCCTGGTTCTTAACTGGGAATGAATATTGAAACTGATATTTATGTTTTGTCATGAGGTTTACGGCTATAGACTTGACTCAGGTTTGACACCAGAGACTTAAAACTTGACTTAGACATCAGACAACTAAAACTTAAATTAAACTGTATGATGACGTTTTAGCCTTGACTCGACTTGGACTTGATATCTCGGACTTGTGACCTTACTTGGACTATAATTTGGAGCTTGAGACTTGACTTGGACTTGGTGGTTGAGACTTGACTTTGGCTCGATATCAAAAACTTAACCTTGATTTTTGAAATCTGAGGACCAACATGGACTTTATGTCAAAGACTTGAGGCTTGACTTGAATTTTACATGGAAGACGTGAGACTTGACCATGCCTTGATATTAAGAGACTTGTTCTGGCATTCATATTGGAGACAATAAACTTGACTATTACTTGGTACCATAGTTGTTGCCAACAAGTGGATGTTAATAGCACCAAGAGGTAAATGGAGTCCATATTGATGCACTGGTGCTGTAAAACCATATTTTAATTTATTCCAGGGTAATGTACCTCAGCTTAAAATCTGAGCTTTAACTTCCTCAGGCTTTAGTAAACACTTTTTTTTCAATGGGAGAAGAATTATTGCAAAAGCTTTGGTCAGCAAAATGCAGAAGGCTAACATGCACAAACTGTCAAAAGGTTTTCATTCGTGGAAATTCTGTTGTTTTGGCTGAATTTGACACCAGCACTGTGTTGAAGGTATGAAGAGGTGATAATTTCACTTCAAGACCAGTGGCTGCCATTAATTTCCTCCAGCCCTTGTGTGCTAAAGGTAAGTATTAAAGATAAGTGGCTTAGCCTGATTAGCGCTTAATAAGTAAGAGGTGTCATAATTAAATTTCCATCAATCACGCTACTCCGCCTCTAACAAATGTCTGAATCATCTGAATCATTATGCAAATTAATAAGTAATATTCTCAGAATAAATTGAGCTATTAACCAATGCTACATGCTCTATCTACTTCAGCTCAGTGGTGCTGAATAGTGTGTGTGTGTAGTCTGTGCAAATACGTGTCATGTAATTGAAACAAGCACTTCTTACAATTTTTTTTTTCCCTAACGAAAGAAGCCTACACTGCTGTGCTCTGGGCTTGTTGCACCAGTGAGTTGTGAATGTCAAACATGTGGGAAAAAAGGAATGAAATAAAAACCAGTGAGGAACATTGTCCTCTGCAACCTTTTCATTATTGAAAAACAGCACACAAGAAAATCAACTGAGCAAAGCACCTGCAGTCATTACAGCTGGAAAGTTAGAACACAGTTATTAGAGCTGAGAAACTTTTGACGCTGTTGACTGAGGCTTCAGGAGCACGAAGGAAGGAAGAGTAGAGAAAGAAAAATAGGCCATGAAAATATCAATATGAGATATGAACGATGGTGGATGCTCCCTCCCTTTAAAAATGCTGGTGGCGGGGGCCACTCAATATTCATCGATTAGAGTCGCTGCGTCGGCGGGAGAGGGAGCCGACGTGTAGTGAGAAAGCTCCTCGTCGACTTTCTCTTGTTTTTTCAGCCTTGCGAATTAGTTCTTTGTCTACAAGGCAATTTATTTGGGAGATAAAACAGCCTGTAGCTAATCCAGATCCCCGCGCTGCCTTTTTGCCTTTGTTTTTGTTTTGATTTTTGTCTTTGCTTATGCACAGGGTGTAAATGAAGATAAACTCACAGTCAGCCTGACCCGATTTGTTCCGCTCTTAAGCAGAGATGCATGCAGAAAACACAAGTGTTGAAATAAAAATGTAAATGATGCACATTCAAAATAAGACTCCACATGTCCGATTGAAGGTGAGGGTGTGATTCACTGAACAACAAACAACAACAAAGTGACCCTTCAAAACCAACAACACAAAAACATGGATCAAGGACTACTGCTGCTTGGCATTTTTATGCCGGGGCAAAGTTTGAAAGGATGATGAAAGTACAGTTAACTGTCAAGAGGAGGGATGTACAAAAGGAAAGAATCCACTACCATGGCCTTGACCTATGAACTTCAGAGATAAATCAGTACATCTTTGACTTGAGGGTGACATTTGTGCATAGCTTGAAGAAAATTCCTTAAAGCCTTCTTGAGATATAAGGTTCACACTTAAAGGATGAACTTGGGGCTCCTTGACCTTGATAATCCTTGATATAATGGGTTTACATGCTGTGGATGAATGTGGGGCACCATGATCTTTACTTATGATCTGCAAAGTTAAATAAGATCATCCTTGAATTGGGATGGACGTTTGTGAAAAGTTTGATGAAAAGTCCACAAAGCATTCTTGAGATAGTGTATTCATGTGCAAATGGTGAACATTTGGCTCCATCCTGACTTTGTAATCCAAGCAGATCAACCTTGGGCAAGAGTGGATATTTATGCAAAGTTTAAGAACATTTCTGAAAGTGTTCTTGTAACATTGCGTTCACTGAAAAGGTCTAGTTCACTTTAAAAGGCCTTGGTTTGCCTCCAGGTGCATCACAGTTTGGTAAGCCAAAGTTGAGAACAGACTTTGACCAAACAAGGACCAGAGAAGAGAGTGAAAACCAAAAAGGAGTGCATCATGGGTTATATTTGACTTGTTATTTGGTAGATGTATTTGGTTATTTCAGGTTGCTGAGCGGGGCTAGTGGTAGCACTGCTAGCATCAGCAACCTTTGTTCCTCTTTGCATGTTAATGTCCATGTGTTTGAACTAATCAGTCTGATGCTCTGATCAATATGTTAGTTTCACCAAACACATCCAACATACAACCAATCTGAAAGAAAAACACACCGAAAAACTGCTGCATAATTCCATCCTCACTATTCTGTTGTCTACCATCAGGTCAAAGTGCAAGAATTGGCTGAAAGGCAGTCGCCACTGACCAAAGCTACAACCTCAGCTTTGTGGCGGGAGGCAACATTACCTAAAATTTAATGTGCTTTGTCTCACTTGACCATAAACATCATAAAGAAAGATGCCATATCGACAAGCCAGGTTGTGCATCAACACTGCCGCCATATTGGTAGTGGCAAGTGCACCATGAAGGCAAATAGAAGTAGACAGGCAAGCAAAGGATTTTTTTTTTTTAAAGAAAGCCCCAATGTTCACATATAACTGGTTAAGATATGCTTTTCTATTTGTACTTCTCAGTACTAAAAATGATAATTGAGGCAAAAATAAACAAAGTCTGGAAGGCCTTAAAACGGCACTGCAAATATTGTCGACCAATAAACATAAAAGTCTTGAAATCAGTTAATTAAAAAAATGAGTATTTTTTGATTGATTCGTTGCGTTGGCTTGCCACCTGCCACTACCAATATGGCAGCTCTGTTCATGTATCACAGCAGCAGGCCAATGCAATCAATTGATTTATGTAGAATGTACTTGATTAAGTAGACTGTAAAATCTAACCAGACCAACTAAATATGCTACAATGATGAATTTCACTTCCAAAACCCAACCAAAATCATTGAACATGTGAATCTGACCTATGTATTTCTTGAGGCACAGGGTCATGGCTACAGTGTGTCCTCGCCACTTCTTCCTCTCAGCTTGTTGCCATGTTTATCTCTATAAAGTGTGTATTGTGCCTCTTAAAAGCTAGTTCAATTGATGATGCAAAGCTGGCACATTTAATTCAATTCCACTTTTGAACACATATGTCTGAATATCTTGTAGAATGACAAATTCTCCACATTTTTTCTTTGTTTCTGAATTGATTTTGGCTCTGTCTTTTACTATCTGTTACCACCAGAATAGTTTATCAGCTGCTTTCGTCAAGCAATCTGCTGCTCCGCTTCATGAAAGACGCTCAAACACAAAAAAACAAGCACATATGCACAGTAAGAACAAGAAGTGTACAAGAATATGCATGCACACATTGCACACAAAAAAAACACAACTTTGAATAACTGTCTGTCGTTTCTTTCACTTTTCTCCCCGTCTTATCAGTCGCGCCTTTTCAAAGTGACGAATCTCAGCTTTTCACTTGAAAGGAGGAACTTTCACACCTTCCACCTGCTTCTTTCCTCTCTCCTGCTCACAAATCAGCATTATCTCTCTTGATTGCGCTTGTGCCATCTGCCAGATTAATTGATCAAAAAGGCTCAGAATGTTCCTCCATGTTTGCTTGATTGAATTCGGGACAGCCGGCGCCTTTCGTGTTTTTCACCCTAGCTTCCTGCGCCCCATTCGCCACTTTTCTAACACTCTTCGTCTGTCTCCCCTTCGCTCTCCTTCTGTTTTTTATTTCACTGTCACTCTCTCGCTTTAACATTCCTCTCAATTTTTAACACCTACACACTTTCTCATATTGTACTTATATCACACAGAAGGAAAATGGCAGTTTTGTCATAGAGAAATAAATAAAACCTTCTAAAGGATCAGTCTAAAAATGTCACAATACACAAAATATGGAGCTCTGAAAGTTCTCTTTTAAGGTTTAAATGAAGGATTTAACAACTTAAAGGGTCATGAACCATTTTTTCAATCAGATTGTTTAAAAGAGAAGTAAATGATTGACACCCATAGACATTACACACTGAGATGCTTTATTGGCGAGCAAGATAGTACATTAATGTTAACGCTTTTTTTAATAGCAGTATGCTGCTGTGTAAGCCAGTGCAGGTAGACATGGAAACTAATGGTTTTCTTGATAGGACTTCTGTTTACTATTGTAAGAATTTCACTGCTAAAAGAACAGAAGGCAGACTTACAGTTTTTTTGGTGTGCAGCGCAGGTGTCTTTCATATTTTTTACATGATGTAGTGGTCCCTCCTACACCATTTCGTCCACATGGATCTAGAATATTGGGAGCCTGACAGCGCAGCATACACAAGTGTTTGTTTACACTTTACATGATGTGTGCGCATGCTCCGTGTCTTCCTTTCTGGTTTTGGTATATGTCTGCAGTGGCGTTACAGCACACCTTACAGGCCTAGCATGTATACTACAGCGTTTTCCAGTGTTTTCATGTGGACTGACACATTTTTTTTTTTTTTTTTGAAACAATGCCATGTTTACAGTGAACAAAACAAAAATGTTGTGAACAGGGTCTTTAAAGACTCTGGGAGAAAGGGTGTCTGTTTTATACAAGCCCAACGATGGTTGTTAAGAGATGGGGTCTTAAACTGGTGGGTGAGCTGACTAATCGGAGAGGCAACAGAGGGTAATTCAGCTTAGAAATCTGAGAAAACACTGCTTTCTGTTTTACTGCATTTAAGTACCCTTTACTGCAAATGTACAAAAGTAACAAATACTGTATTAAATATACATTTGAGTCACATCTTAGACAGTAAGCTGGCACTCTTATACCCAAGTGTCTGTGCCTGTGCGAGCAGGTGGGGATGTTATGTCTCTTTTAAGACAAGGACAAGTGGCTGTTTGTGAGGGTCAAACAAGAGAGAGCACTTCTGCTCACAACAGTACACCACCCTGCTGTTATTCAATGTGTAACCTTGATCATATTGTCCAGGGAATTGAATTTGGGAGTGTGAAGAGCTTAGGTACGATGTGAACTCCTGAACTGAGGTTCAGCCTTTCAAATTGTAATTCCTCATGCTCTTTTCACTGCATGTAGCATTCCTTTTCTTCTTTTATAAACTAGTACCATGAGTAACAACTAGTCTAATTAGATTTTCCAGTGTTGTCCTTGTAGGCCATCATTTAATAGTCACAGTTTATGACATCTGGATTTGTAATAATTTACCTATTGCTAAGCACCGCCCCCAGGCACACTTGGACAACAAACAGCATGCTAAGCGAAATAACAATGGCAGCTGTCTACATCCATGACATATTGAAGGGTGCTATACAAGATTTGTGGAGATGGACGTGACCTATTTCTCACAGAAGACATCAAAAGTGTCCTCACTATGCCGTGGAAGGATATGTTCAGAATTTGAAGGCAAAATGGAGGGAAATGAGACTAAGACGTGAGCAAGACTTTACAAAGCTCAGTGCAAGAGGTTGAAAGTTCATCTTCTTGTCATCTCCTTTTCAGGCGATGCCGAAGATCAGCTTTGTTCATGCACAGCTGAGTAAGATATGTACTGTAACTTTTCCAAATTATTGTAGCCCTGGTCATGAAGCTTGGACGGAAAAGGGGAAGTCCTCGCTGGGCCCTCTACTGACAAAATGCTTGAATGAAGAAAAACGTAAAAACCACAGATGTTACTTTATGTCTGTTGGCTTTTGGTCAACTTTTGAAAATAAACACCCAATGAAAACAAATTATGGAGACCAAAACTTTCCTGTGAAACTAAATCAGTTTGATTTAAATGTAATGCGGACTATGGTAAACAACCCTTGCCAAAAACTTGTCCAAGAAAGAACCAAGAACATTTTCCCCTCGTTCATCCATCAGAATTTGTCATTTTTCCTTAACAACCCTCCATACAGCTGCCTTGTTCCTGCAATCCACATTGGGCTGTCAACATCATAAGAATAAAGTATGTTAATTTTGATTTACTTTGTCATTTCCTTTCAAGTCTTGGCAATAAATTTGCCATGTACCTGACATAACAAAAGCCAAATGGGGGGTGTATCAAAGGAAGGCAGAAATGTATGCAGTCAGGACGTCAGATTGTGAGTGACACTGTGCGTGTGGTCTCAGAAGCTCATTTGTTGACATGACAGCAAAGACTTTCCCCATCAAGAAACTTTGACATTGCATTAAAAGCGGAGAATATCAAACTTTATTTACAGCTCAGATCAGTCACGATCAGAAGGAACAAAGGAAAGTGTATATCATGAAGAAAAGTTGGCTCAAATCGGCCCATAGATTTGCAAGAGTACTGACATTGAGAGAGCAAACACACAATCATGAACACAGACAGGAAGCTTAGAAACCGTTAATGGAGGCCCTGACACTTGTTTTGACAGTTTTTAACATTTAAGTTACATATAACAGCCTTTCCCAAACCTGTTAATGGCACAGCCTAATCTGAAGCTGGGAAAAACACTAACTCTAGGACTTTGTATTAAAACAAAAATATAATGAAACAATTTATATGATTTGTAAATCTTTTTTAATCTTTTTTCATCTGAGTACACTGAACAGCCAAGACATTTAACACCAAAACAAATAAACTTCATTGTCTTTTTGCAAATATTAACCCACTTTGAATTTGATGCCTGCACCACAATCCAAAAGCCTGAGACGGGGGCATGTTCACCACTGTGTTACATCACCTTTCCTTTAACAACACTTAATTAGCATTTATCGACACAAAGTGTTGAAGGCTTTTGGGTGGAATTCTTTCCCATTCTTGCTTGATGTATGACTTAATTTGCTCAACAGTCTGGGGTCTTTGTTGTAGCATTTTGTGCTTCATAATGTGCCACACATTTACATTGTGAGAAAGGTCTGGACTGCAGGCAGGCCAGTCTAGTACCCGCACATTTTTACTACAAAGCCACGCTGTTGTAACACGTGCAGAATGTGGCTTGCCATTGTCTTGCTGAATAAAGTAGGGACGTCCCTGAAAAAGACATTGCATGGGTGGCAGCATGCTTTGCTCATTTCATTATTAAAGGAAAACTCCAACATTTTTTTGTTCTTGTGTCCTGCCTCACTCCTGAGTCCATGACAGGAAGGTAGACATCATTCTTTTGACTGTGCATGCAGTAAAAAGGTAGAGATGGACAAAGATAGCCCACTGCTAGTTAGCTTAGCACAAATGCCAAGGGTATATGGGTACTGTGTTAACCTGCCTCTGCCTGCAGTCATCAGATAAACTCTAAACAGTCCTGTGTGTTTGTTGTATTTTTTCATTGACCGCGTTATGTTACGTTAGCTATTTTTAGACAAAGATTAGCATTTTATGCAATTTTTGAAGTAATACTTACAAAAATAGTTACTCTGCCTCAGCTTCTCTTCGTGCATGCTCAGCGTCCAAAACATGTATTTCCTCCTCCGTATATTCTGGTTCAAATAGGCAAGGTTGTGGAACTTCCTCAGTCCCAAAGAAATCCTCGTCCTCTCTCATAAAGTCGGCCATAATCCTTCGTACCAATCTTCCTCTACTCGTAAACAGAGGCTTTGTTTTGGTTACCTGCTGAGAAGTAGTTCCACGGTGGTTTGCACATGTGCCCTGCAGCTTAGTTTCGTAAGAATTTCTTTAAAAAATTACATAAAGTGCTAACCTTAGTCTAAAAATATATACGGTAACAAAACACGGTCAATAAAAAAATACAACAAGCACACAGGACCGTTTAGAGTTATCTGATGACTGTAGGCAGAGGCAGGTTAAAGCGCTACCCATATACTCCCGGCGTTTGAGCTAAGCTAACTAGCAGTGGGCGATCTTTGTCCATCTCTACCTTGTTACTGCATGCACAGTCATGGACTCAGGAGTGAGGCAGTACACGAAAACAACAAAAATATTGGAGTGTTTGTTTCATGGTGCCTTCACAGATGTGCAAGTTACCCATGCCATGGACAATAACACACCCCCATACCATCACAGATGCTGGCTTTTGATCTTTGTGCTGATAACAACCTGGATGGTCCTTTTCCTTTTAAGCCCAGAGGACATGATGTGATTTCCAAAAAGAAACTGAAATGTGGACTTGTCGGACCACAGCACACTTTTACACTTTGCATCAGTCCATCTCAGATGAGCTTGGGCCCAGATAAATGACATTTCTTTTTATTAGGACAGTCTTAAGCCTGTCTTCAGCGTGAGTGTGCGCATGGCCTGTGGGACTTATCATGTTTGGACTCGCCCCTTGAAGTGGGTCCTGGGTGGCCTATTTTCGCCTGGCTGTAGACATCCCAAATCATTTAATCATATTAGAAAATGACCCTTGTTTTATGTGATGATAAACAATTTTGTAAAGTGGCTCATTAAACCAGCAAACATGCACATCAAGTTATTTCACTTACATTAACACATCTAAGCAATGTACTAATCTGTATCATTTTGATTATCAATAGAAATGATATGGCTAGAAATTTAGCATGTTTAAATGATCACCCACCCCTTTTCTGTTAGCTATGGACCTATGGCCTTTCTAGTGCAAAACCAAAACAACGATGAGGCTAACTCTCAGAGATCAATAGTAGGTCTGTATATGTATAAACCTGTACTCATGAAAGCACTAAGAGACAGACAGGCCCCAAAAAATGCAATCACTGTGCGTACAAGGTTTCTCCAGAGTGTGGATTTGGGTCATTTGAAAGAAAACAGCTGAGTCAGCAACACCACCGCTGCTGCCACTGAACTTAATCTACTGAATAGTCCTGCAGGCAGAGATGGAGCGAGGGAGAGAGGGAGAAAGGGCAGAGGAAGGAAGGAGACAGATACAGAGATAGAAGCATGTAAGACGGAAGATGGGGAAAATAAAAAGAAGATGGGACAGGGAGAGAGATAGGACTTGAAAATCAGCAGGTAAAAGATTTATCGGGGAAAGTGGCAGAAGGGAAATAGAAAGAAGGGATAAAGAGGAAAGCACGGGCGAGAGATATAGAAGGGATTGGGTTGGCGAGAGGAAGATAGAAGAGATATGAGAACCAAACAAGGAGAGGATGGTCCGCCTGCTGCTGCTCACTCCGATTTTTCTCCCCAGCAGATTAACAGGAGAGAGGTCTGAGAGGTCTGCGCCGCCCTACATCCTCCTTCTCCCCTCCCAGAGAGAAGCATCCTTTCATGCTCATGCTCGTGCCAAATGTCTTATACTGTTGGACCTCAGGATAATTTGAGTTTTGAGCTCTTATGACACACTTCTGTTTGCCTTTTGGGACATTAGAGCATTGACATTGAATTCTAAAAAATAATTCAATGACTTAATCTTTGAGTCAGAATGGACAGTCTTGCAAAGTTTGACAAAAAAAGTCCCCTTGTGTTTTCTTGGGATATTGTGTTCACAAGAAAATAATCAAGACTCCACGACCTTGATCTGTGACATATGGCCTTTGAAATCTACTAGGGTCATTCTGGTATCTTGGTGGATGTGGTCAAAGCTTAAAGAAAATCCCTTGAAGGCATTCTGAGATGAAGTGTTCACAATGCCTTGACCTGTTTGCATAGACAACCCAAAATCATAATGCCCCCAGCCTTGGATGTTGGCAGACTGGAAGCACAAAATTTTGGTTGATGAGACACAGAGCCGACCCCACTCAATGTGGTGCCCTAGGCGAGATTTTATATGGCGCTGTCTCATCAGTCATTTACATATGCTTAAAAAAGAATTCGAATCATTGTTTTTACCATGGTTTTTAATTTATAAGATAACATGTTATGAATCCAAAAAAAATCTGAAATACAATATAAATACCCCTACCATAAAATTAAAGTCCTGTAAATAAGTGAATATATAATAATAATAATACTAATAAGTTTTAAATACGACAATCAACATCAAACACTTTAAATATCCACACAGTTTGGAAACAGCAACTCTATACATTAGCTACTTTCCGTATTTTCAGGACTATAAGACTATAATAACACCTTTTTCATAGTTTGGCTGGTCCTGCGATGTATAGTATATATATAAAAATATAAATAATTTATAATAAATGTTTTTAAATGTTAATTCATCCTGACTGACATGAACCGAGGAGCAAATATTACCGTCTACAGCTGCAAGAGGGCGCTTGTGACAAATATGCTGCTCTTGTACCACTGAAAAACATTAACAGAAACATTAACTTTAAGACAACTGAGAAAGACAGAGCACAAACAAAATGCCCCCAAAAGAAAATCCTATTCTGCAGGTTACAAACTGCAGGTAGTAAAATGTGCAGCCTAAAATGAAGAAAGCTAATTGCGTGCTGAAAGCAAGATGGCCAGAGCTGGAGGAACGAGTCCACAGATGGGTGCTTGAGCAACGTGCTGCCGGGAGAGGCTTGTCAATGGTGCAGTTACGTCTCCATGTCTTGGTAGTTGCGTTGGAGATGAATATAAATGCAGGTGGGCCTTCTTGGTGTTACCGCTTCATGCAACGCAACCACTGCTTAATAAATGCGACTTATAGTCCAGTATGACTTGTGTATATGTTTTTTTCCTTTTTTGACTGATGCAACTTCTCGTCCATAGCTACTTATAGTCTGGAAAATACGGAATTGAGTAGTATCATTTGTAGTAATATTTATTGGGCATTGCTTTACATTTGAATCAATGTGAGCTTTTCCATTTTAAGAGTTAATAGTAATAACTAGTTTTAATATAATTATAGTGGAGGTGAATGTTTTCCCAATTTTGTGGCACCCCCTGGAGGCCACGGCACCCTTAGCATTTGCCTATATTGCCTAATGGGCAAGCCGACTCTGATGAGATATCTAAGAATTTATCCAGGCATAAGAAATTTCACTCTATGATTCAGGACTGTGTCAAAGGTGCAGTGTGTAGAAGTTGGCAGCATTTCGCCGAATAGAAACGGTGAATATAGGATGTAATGTTTCTATTTGTATGTAAAGTCCGTAAAAATAGCAGCACAATCATCCCCATAAAACGTTTGTTTTATTTTTATTTAGTTAGAAAAAGCTTCAAAAAATTTACATTACCGCGGGCCGCGTTCATGTAGGCCGACATAACGATCCGCCGTGTTGTCTACGTGTGGATTTTAGGGACAAAAAGAACGAAACGCGAATCTGTCCGCCGGTTCTGATCTGATTAGCATTAATGCACTAATGTTTGCTTGTGTTACTACAAGTTTACAAAACCTACAATCGGCAGCTAACAACTGACCTTTAATCTATAAAAATAATGGTTACAGACCTCGTCACTTTAGTAAATGATGCCGTGTTCACGATCGCTTTTGGTCTACACACTGCACCTTTAAATAGTAAATATGATGTCCTTTTTTAGAAGTCCAGTTTTAGTCCAAACTGTACATTTTTGACACAGTCTCACTTAAATGTAAAACTACCTTTCTTGCTATGATGCTCAATATTTGTCCAGTGTCAATTTCCATTAAGTTTCCTCCTTTAATGACCATGCAGGACTACAGAGCTGGTTGGTTTTTGGCCACCGGCCCGCGTTGTTATTTTACAGCAGGTGTTTTACATCAGCCATCATAAGCAAACACTCACTTTGATGCTCCTCATTATAGAGTCGCTTCATTGATAATCACCTCACACATCAAATAAGAGAGTGCCCCTTTAAACATCAGCAAAGTTACAAATCGGTCATGTTCCAGGAGTTTCAGGCAGGTATTTGACTTAACTAGGCCTCTCTTGTCAGGACCTATAAATAGTGAATTAAGAGCAGGTAAGTTCTATTAAATTTTTCCTCTGAGGGCACATGTCATTCATTATGTCTGCCACACGAGCACAGGTGCTGAGACGGATTCGTCCTCCTGGGTTCATAAGCAGACGGAGCATTGTAAATGTAAAATGATGGTCATATAAAGCAACACTGCAATGGGACTATTAATCCAGTTCATGCCACTTTTTTTATCATGTCTTTGGAGTCAATACTGCTATAAATGATCACTTTTATGACTTGTAACGGGGGCTGGGGACGTGATTTTTATGGCTTGTGTGTTTTATCTAGCAGATCCTCCCTCAAACAGACACGCATAATTCATCTAGGTCATGTTTTGAAGACGGCATTGCTCGCGAATTTTTCATTTACTTTTCAATTTGAACTAAGCACATGACACATTGGATAATATGTCAATTTCAAGGTTAAAATCATATTTAGGTGGGAAATAGTGGAGGTTAAGGAAGGCTTTGAGATGAAATTCCTAACATGAGATTAAATGTTTTTAATCACCTTAATTGTGTGTCGTTACTTATTTTAGGAGCAACATAGAAAAGCAGCAGCTTGACTTTACTCATCCCAGCGTCTCCCTGCTTCCAACATGACAGACTATAAGGACACTGTTACTCCTTTAAATGTGTAATTTTACTTCCAAAAACCAAATATAGTTTAGCAATCAAGTCAAAAGTTTTCTACGCCGTGTAAAATCTAGCGTGACTTTCTACCATTACTATAAGCTTTTGTTGTTTACCTTTTTATCCATAGCAAGTTATTGTTTTTTTCAGGGTTAAGCTAATATTGTAACTTACAAAACGTTCAGCTTTTCTTTCAGGTAGTTAAGTATGCTTAGTCCATGACGTAACAAATTATCATTCAACAGAACAACACGGATCAGTAGCATGGTTAAGGTCTTCTTACGCTGACTACTTTGTATTGTTTTTGGATCTGATAACAACACATCACTGACAAAAACCTTTTAAGGTCTAATGGGTTTATTTTCTATTCATTGCAGTTTGATCTGTATGAATACATTTAATTGAAATGTTATATAGTTAGACTGCAGCAAAAGATATAATAGAACAATTGATGCTACACTGCAGGGGTGCCCTTCATATGTCTTATTGATTAAATATTCCACAAAACATGTTGCAGATGGAGCCAAGAGCTTTGTCTAACTTACTGAGTGTAAGAAGTTTCAGGGTCATAGTTCACTGTACTTAACACATTTACAGTACTTTAATTGTATGCCAGTGAGCCTCTTAATATTACTTTGCTACTTAATGGTACTATTTCACTTAAGGCAGAGGGATACAAAGGCTATGCAGTGCATCTAAGTAGTTAGTAATAAAAGGGTCTTGCTAGCTATCAGTAGGGATGCATGATATTATCGGTTTCGAAATTGGTATTGGCAGATATGAAAAATTCTGGATACATTTACAACTGATATATTGGCCATACATATCAGCCGCATTTATCTCCTATATCAGTTGAAATATTGGCAGAATATCTTACTGTAACACAATGCTTCACCTCAATCGACATCAGTATTATTGTTTATTTGGAAAAAAATTACTTTTCTTGTTCTTTATTCTGTTTACATTGCTCAACTCAACTCAACTCAACGTTATCTATAGAGCACTTTAAAAAACAACCACAGCTGAAACAAAGTGCTGTACATCAATAAACAAGACATAAAACAATAAAACAATTGACATTGTACAAGTAAAATGTCCCAGAATAAGAATTAGAACAATTTTATCTAGGTGAAGACTGCATACTTTTGTCCAAAAAATATCGGTATCAATGTCAAATTAGCAGTACTGAATTAAATATCGCCATATTGGATTTGGCGAATATCCAATCTTGTGTATCCCTACATAAATGTTAAGTATTGCAGATGTGTTTGGTACAGTGAACAAGTACCCCAAACTAAATTTGTTTTTCTCCACTGATATTCAGTAAAATATGCTGAGGTTTTGGCCCCATATGCAGCCATGCATCACCTAGTTTCCAAACCATTTCTAACCTTACAGGGGCAGAGCTGATCAAAATGGCTGTGGCTAATGAATTTACTGTTGAAATGATACTCAAACAACCCCTCTACAGATGATCTTATTAAAACAATGAGTCGCATTTATGAGCCTATATCATTAAATTAAACTTAATTACACTGAGTACTTAATATAGAGCCAATCTTTGAATAATTGACCCGACCAACAGCATCACTATCGGATATTGCAGCCATATATGAGGAGAGATATGTGAGGTACACCAGCTTGCACTTGAATCAAACAGTTGGTGCAATCCTAAAATTCCAGGTGGCAGGAGGTTTTTCCTCCAGAATGAGCTGCACTGTTTCAAAGCCTGAAATCTCATTTCATACCTGTGTAATCACTATTGGTGATATTGATTGGCAACTGTCAAATCTCCACAGATATAGTGCATTGTAATGAGAGAGTTTGTTTTAACTTTTATTTTTTTATGTGGTACAAAATCAGATCTGTGGGTGTGGAAATATTGTTTGTATTTTATTTGAGGAAGTAAAAGTAAACAGTGTAAGAAATAAATAGTACTGAGTGACTTGTAAAAAAGTCATCTCAGGGTAATTGCTTGTAAACATGATTGTGTACCACTGGCATATTTTTGGATGAAGCCTACCTTGACAACAGCACAAGTCTGAGCCAGATCCAATCATACCTGTTCAGCTGGAAAGAAAAAACAACACCACAAATAAGTATTCTGTCTTGCTTTTGACAAATTAGATGGAGATTTGCCATCTAGAAGCGAGCTCATGAACACCTCTCTTCCTCCCTCTGTCTCTCTTTTTAGTTTCATCTCCCCGCCACAAGATGGCAGTCACGCTATTCGCCGCTGACGCTGCAGTCCTGAACCCTTCCTCTCCCTCGGCTGAGCCTAATGGCATGTGGCGGCTGGTGCCTGTGAGTAATGCTGCAGGAAAATGCGTTCCATAACCTATTGTTCTTATTGGAAGAGAGGATGAAGAGTGGAGAGGGACTCAAACAAAACAAACAAGAAAGAAAGAGAAGATGGAGAAAAAAATGGAGCGAGAGAGGATGAGTGGGTGGGGAGCAACACCCAGGCGAGTGCTTTGGGTGAGGCTTGTGCGGTCCAGTGTTCTGACAGGAGGGTGGGGAGGGGTGGTGGGGAAGTGTGAAATGGTGTGCTGATGTAGTTGGTGTATTTAACAGTCGTGCAGCCACACAAAAACACACACTGAGCTTAAAGATACACAACTTTCGAAAAGGCTGTTAGTTTTTCAGACAATTCCATATTTATTTTTTACCACTGTATCTCTTCCTTCCCTTTCCTCTCTTTTTACAAAGCCCAACACAATTATGAGTGTGAATTTCTTTTAAAACAAGCAAAACTCAAAGCAGATCCAGACCAGGTAGCAATTTTCGAGGTTGCAAGTTATTCAAAAAAACACATTTGAACGGTTTTATACAAAAATATGTCCATGGCCTGTTCTGAAAAACCCTCAAAATGACAACAAAACCCTCATTCCTCTCTGTTGCTTTCTCCACCTTTCAAAAATGTTAGTTCAGATAAGCTTCAGATGTCAGTAGGTACTGTCTCCTCCTTAGATTGGAGACACTCGCTTAGCCGGGGCCCTCCCAGTTTCAGAGTAAGGTACAAGCCAAGTCAGTGCGATCACAGTAAACAGTAGAGCAAAGCGCTGGAAAACTGAAGCCACACCAACTTCTGTAGTGATGGGACATGGCTGAAGAAGTTTCACACGAAAACAGCCTGTTTTGCACAGGGCTGAATCTGAGGGGTTTATTGTCCTGCTATATCCAGTATCAGAGTGGATTTTTTTTGTAAGTAACTTTAAAAATAAACTCATTCACGTACATTATGGGGCTTTCAATGTGTACCTTGAAGGCTGGAATCAGTCTATTGAGAAATGATTAAAAAAAAATATGTATTAATACACTACAGTGGACTCTGGAGTTTGCTTCACAGACTGGTTGAATTTTGTCAGATCAAGACATGAGGAAGTGGTAGAAGATGTATTTCCTTCGCATATTTTGAAAATGGCTGTTGTGGTACAAGGCCGCACAGTGGCGCAGCATGAAGTTCACTGGATCGATATTGCGCTATCTTCGTGTTGTAGTCACACACTGAGTCACTGCATCTCTCCGTGTGTTGCTGATGCCCGTTGGTGTGGTCCCTGGTGTTTCTAGCCCTTAGGTTTTCCTCACATTCCTTGAAATTGTTTCCCTCCCATGACCAGTATTAATTTTGTTGACAAATTATTTTCGTCATAGTTTTCGTCAACAACCTTTTTTCCCCTGACGAAAACTAGACAGTAACTAATAAAAGCAAGTGCACAAAACTAACATGAAATTAACTGACATTCTCTCAACAAATAAAAACTAGGCTAAAATGTTTGACAGAGACTTATCCAATCAGACCTAATTTCATCATGTAGAAAGTAGAGACAAGTTAGGAATATATCCAATCACAGCTACTTTGGTTGAGTGGAAAGGTTGGATGAGTTAAGAGGGACATCCAATCACAGCTGCCTTGGTGGGATAAGTTGGGGAGCAAACCAATCAGAGCTACTCTCTTTATGAATTGATATATTCATGTAGAGCAGGGTCACTGTTTGTTGTCAATTCTGGTATTGTAACTGAGATGCTCTGCCAGGTAGCCTAAATAAAGGTGACTGCATTTCACACAAATATTAAATTTGTCTCTGTTAATGTGTGCATTCAAACTTTACTAGCATTCATTAAAGGGTTATGAGATGTTTCATTTTATCCAAGTGTAAAACATGACTTCAGAAATTCAAGGAAACATAAAAAATGCCTTACACTTTACACTTTATGTTTAAGTCGACTAAATTCACAGTAGAGTTTGTTGACTAAAATGTTTCATCAACTAAAGCTAGACTAAAATTAAAACAATTTAGATGATTAAATTATGACTGAAACTACAAGACATTTTAGGCAAAAGACTAAAACTAAATTAAAAAGTGCTGTCAAAATAAAAACTGCCATGACAGTTGATTGTCTCTCCTCTTGATTCTTATTGTGTTGGTTTATTTTGCCATTTACGGATGTTTGTTTGGATTATTGATTCAAATTGTGCTTTTTGTTGGTTATTTTCTTCTGTGCTTTAGCTCTTGTGCTTTATCTGTAAATATATGCATGTTCATGTCTGCTTGTCAAAGCCCTTTGTAAACCTTTGTATTTAGAAGTGCTATACTAATAATGTTATTATTATTATACAGTACGCAGACATAAAGCTAGCTCTGTTTATTATGTTGGAGAAACAGTTGACTTAGCTTCCTTTTGTACAAAAACTGAGGCAATAGAAACAAACTGTAGTCTGATCAATCTTTATAACAGGTAAAATGATTTGTGAGAAAATAAAATGATGTGAACACAAGCTAAGCTAAACCAAAGTCAGAGGATTCAAGCCTTTAAACATTAAACAGAGACTTTTAGCAGCGTCATTGAAAAAAGTCATTTTTCCTTCAGAGTTAGTGCCTTTTTCTTTTGAAAACATGTTTTGCTGCTTTTACAGAAAACCAAAGATGCTGAGTAACCCTATTTTTACGAAACTTCCTCCTTAATCCCCCTAAAATAAAAGGGAAGTCTCCCGTGAAGCTAATGGGCTGCAATTAGCCCCAGCTAATGACAGAGAGCCAAGAATACGTTTTACAAATATTAGACACAAATAACATTAAAAAGAGCTCAATTTGGATTCAGAAGTGAAAAAGAATACATTTGCAGTAATTAGGTTCCTGCTGATAAATTTCTTCCCATTGCACTGTATCAGAATGGGAGGCCTGCAGGAAGCGAGGATATCAATCAGCAGGAAGGCTGCACTTAGAATCTACAAGCACACAATCTCGCACACATAGCAGGAGTGTGTGCATGCACGTGTTGTTTTAGCACGAACAGTACAGAGTGTGATGAGAGCGTGGGATCTGAACACTGTATGTATGATCAGGTTTTTACGGTTAACATGAAGGCAGAAATATGAGTCAGCAGGAACTGAATTCAATTTTTTTTAAATATTTGAGCCTGAATTACTGAACTTGATAAAAATGAAATAAATAATCGAATCCTACAGTTTCAATTAGTACGAACACTGAATCCAAAATACAAGTTTGAACTGAATGGTTTGAAACTGAATTCAACTTGTAATTGTGTGAAATATTCTGAAATTAATAAAAAATTCTGTATTTTTTCATGAAAAAAGGAGTCTTTAGAGTCACTCCTCTCCACTGCTCAAACT
Organism: Cetoscarus ocellatus; assembly: GCA_037902135.1. NCBI lineage: Eukaryota > Metazoa > Chordata > Actinopteri > Labriformes > Labridae > Cetoscarus > Cetoscarus ocellatus. The sequence continues at coordinate 387,347 of JBAMNC010000835.1, read as the reverse complement.
CTGCTATTCACTTCAGTCTTTTTTTATGAACATGTCCCGCCGGAGTGGAAAAGCTATCAAGTGCCAAGTCATAAAACTGTTTTTTGACCAATCGGCTCTTTTGTTTGGATCACATGACATCATGGCTTCATGGCCAAGGCTGCCAACAAGGGGGGATAAAGGGGAAAACTTTCTGGGGCTCAAAATCATGTAGGGGTCAATAAAGGTGAAAGACATAGTCTATTCTTAATTAAGACATGTTGTACTATCATTTTCAACCTAAATATTCACCATTTTATTAAATAAGGAGAAGAAAACCATTTTATTTGAATATGAACAGGAGGTTTTTAAAATTGTATGATAACTGACATGCCCAATTAATCCTAAACAAACAAACAAACAAACTTACAATCAAAATATTCCCTTTAAACATCTGGAGTTAAATAACTATAAAATAATGTCAACAAAAACTCTGGAAATTCACATTTCTCTTTTACAAACTGGATTAGAACTTTTAAAATTTTATTGAATACCTTTATGCCCTTTTTGGTGTAGGCAGCACAAATAGAAAAACAAATAAATAATAAAATTCCTTTCAAGGGTTTTGCATGTCCTTTTTGCACAACACTAAAAATGTAGCATGATTAATATGGCGGATAATCACCAACATGTCCTCCAGTGTAACTTTCTTTAATGGGACATGTGGGTTAAACCCTTTATAGTTTAAGTCTCTACATACTTTTGATTGTTACTTAATCCCGTTTTTGCGCCTGTATTCTGTATAAATTAATGATAAATCACATTTAAGTCCACTTTTAAGCATTTAATCCTCATCTAAACGAATGGATTATTAAAATGCGCAAGATTTTCAATAAGACCTGGTGCAGTTTTGATCCCCGGCAAACTTGAAGCACAAATTTATGCAGCCGTCATCACCCTGACACCCACCCACGCATTCACTCTATAGCATGTCAGCACTGTGGAGAAGAAGAAAGAGGGGCTTCTCATTTGTCAATGCCACACCTAATCATGTAAAATACCCTCCCACCTTCTGGAAAATATCTCCTTCCCCCCTCTGCGCCTCCCTTACTTACACATCCTCTTCTCCTGTTACTTTCTTTTTTATTCCCTAATGTCAGATGAGATGAAAAGCAAAACACTTTTGTTTGCTTAAAGGAAGGAAAAAAAGAGGGTGAGGGTGGGTGGGTGTTGGTGGGAGGGGCGGGGGGGGGTCGGTTGGTGGTATGACTCATGTGCGAGGCTTGATTTCGAGATCGTTATATCCTCCCGAGGAGCTCCTGAATACAGCTTGTGCAGCAGTGTGGAAGGCAGGAAGTCGCCTTGCTGCGGTTTTTTACTTCCCTTCATCTCGCCTCCGCCGGCTGAATAGGAGTCCCCCATTAAAGTGCTTGTGACCTTTGAGAGAAAGGGGCAGGGGTTTGATTGGGCTTTTTTGTCAAATTGGGCACACAACGAGCACAGGCACAGCGAGGGCCTATTTGCTGGCTGCAGCCGTCGCATGTGAGGCAAAGAGCTGCCGTGCCCACACTGTAAGAGCTCTGAGTAGGCAGTTTTTTAGTTTCAATACCTTTGAACGGATACAAGTAACACATAAATTTATACAGTTAGAGCTAAACCATCAGTTTATTACTTTAGAGGCAACAAAAATTTGTCATTTTAGATTGTGGTTAATGGTAATGTTAGACGGCAAAGCAGTCTTAAGTATATTTACTACCTTACAATTTATTTGCATCATTGTCATCACTGTTTTTGCTGTGAAAATGCAAGGCTAAACCCATGCTACGCTGATAGCTCACAACCTAGACCTATCATACACTGGCAAGTAAATAAAATCAGCAAAACGTGTAGTGATTTGTGACACAGACAGCTCAGTTATTTGTCTGTTTTGGCATGTTTCCCTCTGACACTTAAAGCCCCACTAAGTAAGATTTCAGCTTTCAGCTCTCTAGTGGCCTCTATGGACGTTGAGTGTAACTGCACTGTCGTAAAAAAGAGCGTCTCAAACCAGCGTGCATTTGTTTACATACAGAGGGAGGCGAAGCGAGCCGACAGGATGTCTCGAGAGACAAATAAATGACGTGGACTGATTAGGTACAGTCTGATCATGTTTCTTTTTGAATAAATCACTTTTCAAGCGTCAGCTGTCAGCTGTTAGCTCAGCGTTTGCATGTGTGCTCTGTAACTCATAGGCTGTGCCTAATAAATTACACCCGGCTTACTTGGAACAGGCGGGTATTTATCAAAATGGAAAACAGAGGACGAGATGGTCCTTAGTGACATGAAAAGACACATTACAAATGCAAGAGTATTATATATAGATGGTAAGCAATCAACATGTACTTAGTCCAACAATAAAAGGGCCAAATCAGCATCGGTCGGACATCCCTCCTCGTCTTTCAGCTCACGCCAGCGAGTGAACGCTGGGCCAATGTTTATCCTTGTCCTGACATTTAGCTTGTTACTCTCCTGCTTTTCTTTTCTTCAGGTTTTTCGCTGCTTCCGCCATGATAACAACTCCCCGTTTAGCTTTTGCCTCAACTTCCATCTTTTAAACAAATTGGGAAGAAGGGGGAAGTGACGTATGCTGAAAAGCAGTCAAAGCAGTAAAAACTTGTATTTTTTGTGTGTGGAAGTGTTCCTACCATCTACCTCGAAGCTACATTGTGCCAGTGAAGGAGATATAGACCCCCTCAAGCCATGACAGAGGTGTCATTCAACCTGTTGTAAGGTGATGTACCATCAACATGACTGTAGAAATATTATATTAAAGTGGAAAAACTACATAGTGTTGGTTTAAGCCAGAGATACACTTGCAGTTTGGTCCTGCATTAGTGTTTATGACTGAAGGGTTTATGAGTGCTTCAAATACTCACCTACATGTAATGCTGGAGGACACCACTAGAGGGCACAAAAGACTTCGGGCTGTACCTCTTGTGCAATTTTGAGAGTAAAAGTAACAAAATAAAAATAAAAAAATCAATATCATCATCAAATATTTGTTGACAACTGATAACCAGAGGTCAACCTTAGCCATCAGCACAGCCTGAACTCCGTTTCTACAATATTTTCCTTTCCTTTGTGAATGTCGGAACTGTCTTGGTGTATGGGTGTAATGAGTTACCGTGTCAACTGATGACTTGTGGGGGGTTGATAGATCAGAAAAAGCAGAGGGTGCTTCAATGCTTCACTTACATTCATCATTTCATCAAAGAATACTTCTTTATTTTATATGTAAGAAAATACAGCCATGGAAACCAAACTAACACAAACATCTACAGACAAAGTCAACAAAAGCGTCTACTTTGTCACCGATGTACACGGTCACCAGTTGAATTATACACCGAACATATTTCCTTGTTTCCTGACTTCTAAAGGGGGATTTATCCGTCATCCACCAAATAAACTGTCGGATTTGTGTCTGTACAGATCCACACATTGTTGAGATGTTGATGACTGTGGCATTGATTTATCAGTTTGTCTTTTAAACTTTCTGTTATGTTGTTCCTACGACTGCACTGACTCTACCACAACCAACGGGCTGAATCAACGCAGGAGACACCGGCACCTTATTCACCCATGCTTGTTTTTACATTTAACATAAGTTACTACACGTTAATGTGGTGAACATGTGATCTCTACTGTCTAAGTTTGATGTCTGCACATAGATTTGTGGAGGTGTTTGTTTCTTTATTTGTTAGTTTGTGAACATGACATTTTCAGGGAATATTGGTTATGGCCAGTGTTGTGTGTAACGCGTTTCAGTTACGTAACTACTTTTTTTGGGTGAAAAGTAGTGTGATGCGCTGCTACTGAAAATTTGGTAATGAAACCTAGCTCCTTTTTCAATTTGGCGCAGCGTTACTTTTCCCATGGACAGATTTGACACCGATGCTGCCTTCTCAGCTGCGCGCAATAGACTCGAGCAGCATTGCCAAGTCTGCTTTTAAGCGTCTTTGGGGCCTGTTTTTCTCTAAAGTCGATTGCAAATCTTGTGAGTCGTGGCCACAGGTTGCGTTTTTTGGGCTTGTTTCTTAATGCACACATCATGGGGCTCTTCTGTCTGTGTGAATCCCCCCTGATTATTTATCTCCCAAATCCCCAAAATAAAGCAAAACATGAGTGCGGTAGGTAGTTTGTTCTTTCCACTTCCTCGTTTCCCGGTTATCGCACACGCCCCCAAGCACACTCACACACATGGCACATGCACTAGAGCCATAGTTGCCAGGTCTGCTTATTATAAGCAATGTTGGGCTTCTTTTTGCTTGACACTGTGAAATTGAATCGTAATGTAGATGAAAAGTGAAACATGCTTTATGTAGATTCCTCTTAAAAAAAGTATATATCACATTAACAAAAGAAATAGCTGGAGGTTGCTTGTTTAGAGCTTGTTTTTATCGACCTGGTTGCTTATTTCAAAGAAAAATCTGGTTACACTGGACAGGAGTTCATATTCCACATGATTTGGCATGATTTTGTATTATAAAGAGCACAAAAGAAATACCTGTTATGTTCGCCGTAGATGAACTTGATGTAGGCCTACACATTTAGGAACAGATATGGGGGTCTGCCAAAAGTCAAGCAACATAAAGGTAATGTAAAAGTAACGAGTAATGTAAAAAGTTACTTTACAGAGAGGGTAACCAAGTAAAGTAACAGATTACTGATTTAAGAAGTAACAGGGAACAAGGAAACATGAAAGATGTGATTACATTTACTGGTGATCAGAATCTGAATGAGGATCAAGGAGTTTTTTGAAGAATTTGTTAACATTGCGAGATTGGGCAGTTTTCCACAATGTTGGAAATTACTCAGTTAGTTCTCATTGCATTTGGATGAAACTTTTAGGGAATGTTGTTGAAGGCACAAGAAACAAAGGATTAGATTTTGGTGTTGAGCCAAATCTGGATGTGGAACCAGGTATATTTTGAAGGATTTGTCAGCACTACGAGATAGGGCAGTTTTCCCTATTTTTCACAATGACTCTTTTGTGCTCTCTGAGTACTTCTATTTATGATTTATTTGGGAGGTCAGTTTCAAATATGATACAGCTCAAGAAACCCATCTTTATCTTTATCATCCTGAAAACCATCATGTATCGCACAATAGCTACACTGACATTCACCGATATGCAAAAATGCCACGCAGTAGCTATCACTTCAGATGCACTGAAGTGAATTTACATTCTCTCAATCACTCTGAGTGCTTTTGATAGTTTCAAATGGCTTTATCCATTTATATGTGCATAATCTTTTGTCAAAGTCTCTTCTTTTCTCATTTTATCCTTCACTCACAGGAGCCGTCATCCTGAAACCCACTTACAGCGGCTTCTTGTTAGAGGAAATCAGACCAAACTGACATATGGAAAAGTAATCAAAGCTTGCCCAAGATGAATCCATCTGCCCTCTCTTCTTCCGTATGACGCCATTATATGACTTCTCTCATCACCCTTCATACTCCCTCTCAAGCTGTGTCTTTGTCTTGTTGCGTTGAGCCCATGGGAGCTTGGAAACGCCACAGAGACAGATGTGGAATACTGCTGCTCCGTCCTAACAGATGTATAAAAATAAATTCACCCTCACCACCACTGTCTGTCCAAATCAAGCTACACAAGAGACCAAAGGTTGTCATTTTACACACATCTACATGTCTCTGCCTGTTCTCACCGAAGCTTTGTTCATGTCATGACAGCCATGTTTATCACCAGCCTGTTTGTCACTTCATGATGTGACTGTAATGATACATGGAGATGTGTGCTGCATCTGTATTTGCTTGTTGCACTAAAGTAAATGTATTAAATCCATAAATCAAAGCCAGCCCGATGTTAGATCTTGAGGATCTTGTTGGTAGTGTATCCGAGGCAAAGAAGACAAAGAAGAGAAAGGAAAGAGTAAGGATTGTAGAATTCTAAAAAAGTCAGATATCTGAGAAAAAAGTTGAAATTCCGAGATCAAAGTCAGGACTCCTACAACATAGTCACAATACTGAGATTAAAGCAAAAATTCTGACAAAAATATGAGATGGAAGTCATAATTCTGACTTTCATCTCAGAATTTGAGAAAATAAACTAAGGACTTAAGTCAAATTTCTGAGAAAAAGTCAGAATTCTTAGATCAACTCAGAATTCTAGGAAAGTCAGAATTCTGACAGCCATCTCTGAATTGGAGGAATGAGGTAGAATTCTGAGATCAAACTCAAGATTTCTGTTATTAGAGTTAGGATTATGACATTCAAGACAGAAATCTGAAAGAGACTGAAGTCAGAATCCTGAGAATAAAGTCTGAGATTTGAGACAGAATTCCGAGATTAAAGTCGGAATTCTGAAAATTAAAGTCAGAATTGTTAGATTTAAGCTAGATATCTAAGAAAAAAAACCTCAGCATTCTAACTTTAACCTCAGAATTCTGAGAAACAAAGTCAAAATGCAAAGATTTAAGTCAGAATTCTGAGAAAAAAATTCAGATATCTTAAATTTTGGTCAGAATTGAGGAGAAAAAGTCACAATTCTGAAATGGATGTCAGAATTAGACTTTCATTTCAGAAATCAAAGGAAAAAATCTGGGATTAAAAGAACAAAAAGACAGAATTCTGACTCTCATCTCAGAATTGTGAGCTATACGTCAGAATTCAGAGAAAAGAAAGGATCCTGACTTTTTTTCTTACAGACTTAAAAAAGTTTAATCTCTTAAACTGTTGTTTCAGTTAGCTTAATCCTCTTCTGATTGTTCTTTTGTTGACAAACTCATGATTTCACAGAAATGTTCCATGTGATTCTTATGCAATAACAGTAGATGCATTTATGAAGGGCCTTTCAGGGGGGGTTCCTGACTGTCAGTGTAAACTCAGCACATTTGAAACTATTTGACTGCTTTGATCTCAGGTATGTCGGACCTCAGGGGGCCTGCCTACTGGTCGGGGGCCCGAGGCATTTGCCTGCCATGTGAATTGACAAGCAGATCCCCAGAAAATGTACCAAACTTCACATCTGCGTCATAGAAATTGTCCCCCTGTGTCAAAGTGCCACCTTTGAGCTGAAAACCCCTCCTGCTCTACCTGTATCTCTACCCTTCAGTTCAATTATCTGCTAATTTGGATCATCAAGATTGAGAGCGAGATATTAAGAGAGGAACAAAGATGATGGATGATGACGTTGATGATGATGATGATAATCCGCCCACCATGCTGGTGATAACAGAGGTAAATCTGATACATCCTGAGGAGTGAACTCATTTTTTTCTGTTCTTTTGTTTTTGTGTGCATGTTCATCTCCCTGATGCTTTTAATCACCAGATCAGCCAACAGTGTAGCAGTGACTGTGTTTAATAAATGAGGCGTCATGTCTATTTCCAATGCAGACACACACACCGAGCTGGGTGTGCTAATCTGAAGCGACATTGACTTTAATAGCCACTTTAAATGTCTTTATTATTTTAAAGCACTTTACGGGTTGCCCCTGGCGTTAGGAGTACAGTATGAGGTTCAGCTTGAATCACAGCAACAAACGCTGGCATGGGACTCGTTTATGTTTCCCTGCCTACTCTCTTTGTGCCATTTTCATGCTGCAGTGGGTTCAAGGGTAATTTTGGTTTTAACTAGTGTGCCCGAGATTGAATTTTTGATTTATGTGTAGTTGGGGGTTGAATGTGGAAACTGATCTAAACAGCCTTTTATCCAGTCTCTAAATCTTAAAGATCCCATATTTTACTCTTTTTTGACATGTTGACACTGCTCTCAAATGAGTCCAGGGCATATTTTTGAAGTTTACATCCATCCCTGCCAGGTTTTGGAGGCAGCTGGCCAAAAAGGTCAACCCAGACCTTCCTCTTTTTCTCTTGTGGGATCCAAAGGTATTTCTAGGCCACATATATATATATATATATATACTCCCTCCAGAAGGATCCTTGTCTGCATCAAGACTCTTTCCATTTGGATTTGTCCAGAAGACCCTTGCAGGGAGGCGACCCAGAGGCATATCAACCAGGTGCTGAACCACCTCAACTGGTTTCTTTTGATACAAAAGAGCCAGCTGAAATCCCACCATATGTGCAAGCTCCCCACCTTATCTCTAAAGGCTGTGCCAACCTCCTGAAAAAAATCTACTTTCTACCATTTGTACCATCTTGCGCCATCACCCAGAGCGTATGATCATAGGTGAGGGTCAGAATGAAAATGGACCAGTTAACTTGAAGCTTTGTCTCTTGGCTAACCATGGCAGTCCAGTTCAACACCTGCAACACTGCAGGAGATGCCCCAATCTGCTCGTCTGTCTCTGGGACCATTTTACTCTCACTCTTAAAGGAACACTCCAACATTTTTTTCTTTTCGTGTCTTGCCTCACTCCCGAGTCCATGACAAGCAGATAGACACCATTCTTTCGACTGTGCGTGCAGTAACATGGAAGAGATGGGCAAAGCTAGCCCACTGCTAATTAGCTTAGCTAAAACACTGGGAGTCAATGGGTAGTGTTAGCCTGCTTTTGCCTACAGTCATCAGACAAACTTTTCAGCATCCCTAAATGGTCCTGTGTGCTTGATGTGACACATTTTTTTAACACGTTACGTTATGTTATCTTCTACTATAATCGTATTATCTTCATCTACTCACAAACAGAGGCTTTGTTTTGTGTTGTTTACCTACTTTCGCATTGATTTGCGCTAGAGATGTGATGTTCGCCAGTGAGTCGAGTCTTTTGAACAGCTCTTTTTAGCGAACAATGAGAACTGATTCGCAGTTGTGAGTGAGTCATTCGTTTGCAAGCCATTCTTAAATTTGCAGGCAATTTTCATTTAAGAACATCACATCCCTTGTGCGAACCACTGCGGACGTAGGTCAACAAAACACAGTCTCTGTACGAGTTGAAGAAGAAAATACGATGATAGTAGAAGATAGCATAACATAACAAGGTAAAAAAAAAAAAACAAGTCACAACAAGCACCGGACCATTTAGAGTTGCTAAAGAGTTTATCTGATGACTGTAGACAGAGGCAGGCTAACACGGTTAACTTTGTGCCAAGGATGTAGTCACATTTCTTACTTTGGTTTTACAGGGTATGTATGGCTCTCAGCATAGGCTGTGGTACCCCATTGATTCTCTTATGGTCACAGTAGGCCCTCTTTGAGCTGATTTGTATTCAGAGGTTGTCCCCAATCTCTAATGAGGGGACTGTAGAGTGTGCTCATATTACAAATATATCACACAATTCAGCCTCCTGGGAGAGGGGTTAAGTACTGGGTACTAAAACGGAGGCTCCAGCTGATTGTTAAACCTCAGTTTCAGAGGGAACAATGTGGATTCTGTCTTGGACATGGGGCAGTCAACCAGCTCTTTACATCTGCAGGGAAATGGTAATAGTCCAACCAGTCTTCAATAGTTTAAGGGGCTTTATGTTTTTTTTTTTTTTTTTTTTTTCGGCTTGAAACCCACTCTGATGTTTCTGTATCTTTTATTATTACGTTTATTATTTTATCATTTCAAAAGCCTTCTGTGGACAAATGTTGCGAATTAGCAAATGCAAAAAAACACACACAATGCATCTGGTTTGTCCACTGTAATTGTGATGTCCACATCAAATAATCAATCAATCAATCGATAAATAAATAAATAAATCAGGCAGATCCGTCTTGCCAAGCTTCAATCTACAATAAATGCGAGTGGCCCAAAGCAGCACAACCCAATCAGCATCCTTTAAAGCAGGAAGAGGTGGGAGCTACGAGCAAGATTAAGCAGGAAGTGACTGCTTGTACAGAGATTAGCATGAATGCTAGCAGCTTCAGTAGCAGTTTTATCAGATCTGGACTGCATTTCCTTATCAAATGAAGAAGAGCAACAACAACACTGAAAGCCTTCCTTAATATGAATGATATTTATCACACGTTTTGGCCTGAGTTTGCTCACGTTACGTATTTTACACCGCCGCAGTAGCATCTGCCTACTACATTGTCTGATTGGCCCGTCATGAATGTGATGGAACAAAGAAAAAGAAAGAAAAGAAAGACATCCTTTATTAGTCCCTCATGAAGAAATTCCATTCTTCACACTCTGTTGAAACGTGCTACACAAACACAGACTGAAATACACATGCACATGCAAACAGGTCCTACGATCATGCATTAATGGAGAGATGTCAGAGTGATGGCTGCTGCTCCTGAAGAAGCGCTACTGAGCAGTTTTTGGGGTTCAATGCCTTGCTCAAGGGCACTTTGGCAGTGCCCAGAAAGTCAGCTGGCACCTCTCCAGCTACCAAACCAACTTCCAAACATGATCCGGTTGGGACTTGAACTGGCCACCCTTCGGTCCCCAACCCAACCCTTACAGACTGAGCTACTGCCGCCTAGTTGTCCAATCACCTGCTGGATATACTTTGGAAAAGTCTGCTCATTCCCAAACACTCTTAATTGGCCGTTTCTCAGATGGACAAGTGACATATATTGAACAGTCCATCTTGTGTGTCAGGTTAGTCAGACCATGCCCTTCCCAAGAAATGCATGTGGCTTTGTCTTTCCAGTACTGCACTCTAATGTTTACTGTGGCTGCCACCCTCCTGCCCAGACAAGTCGCCACCCCTTGTCGTTTGGTTGTGGCCCACTATTTGAGAAACACTGAGAACAAATAACTGGCTCAGGAAGTACCTCCCATGTTGGGGTGATTGCATTTCCCTTAATGACGTCTTAAACACGTGTTAAAACCATTTACAAGTGCATTTTGCATAATTTGGGACCTTTACAACAATTTTTACAGAACACTGAATCCCATAGTACAACTCATTAGCGTCTTTCACTTGACCCTCCCTGTCTGTCAATGTCTTTATCAAACTAGAGCACCCTCAGTTTGTTAAACAGGCTTTCTGTAGATGAAGTCTCCAGCCTGATAACATAATCTGTCTCTTACTGTAATAAAGTTCCATTAGAGCCACTGAGGACATTTTACAGCTGTATTTACAAAAAGAATACTGCTCTCCATGATGGTAAGACCAGCTCTTTGTGGCTTAAATTGCTGGAGTCTTATCTTATGTTCTCCACATCTTTCCAATCACCATCAAGGAACATTTAACTCTGTATAAACTGGGGCATGATGGAGTCACTGAAAGGAATTTTAATGTCAACCAATGAGACAATGTCAAATGAAAACAAAAGCTGCCAGTCTGCATTTATAGTGAGGCTTAATCTGAGCTTATTTCAAGTGGGCTCATATTGTATGGCTAAAATGTTTGCTTATTTACAGTCAGCTTTAATTGCCTGTCAATCACTGCTCCTCCCATCTTATTAAATGTATCATTTCATGTGAGTTACCACTACCAGATGCCAGACCCTGCATCATTATAATCTCATGAAGTCTCATTCACATCATATTCCAAAAGCATTTATTGAATACAGAATGCTTATCACTACTAATATGCATCCTTATGTCCTTTTGTTTCCTGTTTAGTTTGGACATATTTCCACATGAATCATTCAGGACAGAACAATTAACAATGAGAACAGTTATCAACAGATTTTGATGAAATTTTCAGGGATGTTGGTCACAGCACAAGGAAAAAGTTCTAACTCTCGCAAAGTAGGTTGTGTTTTTGCCCACATATGTTTGTTTGTTTGTCTGTTTGTTTGTTAGCAAGATTACGTAAAAACTACTTGACGGATTTTGCTGAAATGTTCAGGAGATGTTGGTAATGGTCCAACTTCAAAGTGATTAGATTTTGGTGGTGATCCAGTTAACCACCATTAGTGAACAATTGTTTTTGCTCAATAACTGTCTAACTAATAATGACATCAACATGATTCTGAGTGCTAGGTGTGGGCTTTAAGGGTCAATGAAACATATAATTATGGTAACTTTATCATGGAACTATTGCTTATAGATGTAATAGCAATATGTGAGCTACCTTCCATGTCTGACCTACTGTGTTGAAGTGTGGGGAAATGCTTATAAAACTTCCATCCAGACACTTTTCATTTTACAAAAAAGAGCCATAAGAATTATTACTAGAGGTCAATACAGAGATCCTTCGAACCCATTATTTGTTAAATTGCAGTTGTTGAAGTTCAGTGAGTAAGTAGATCTCAGTACGTTGCAGATTATGTATAAAGCTCATAAGAAAATCTTATCAATCAACATCCAGAACTGACTTGAAAAAAAAATAAAGTTATTACAATTTAAAAGTATTTGAAATATTTAAAAAAACAAGATTCAGAACTAAACTGAAGGAGCGCTGCGTTACAGTAAGACAAATCAGTTTATAGAACAATCTGAACAAAGAAACCAAAGAAGCTCAACCAAATTTTATCTTCTAAAAAACTATCAAAGCCAGTATGTTGAGTAAATACAGGGAAATGTGTTAATCTAAGTTTTGCTATGGTTGTTTTGTGGAAAAATGTAAATTACCATGTGGACCTTTTTGTTTGTTTGTTTCGTTGGTTGTTTTTGATAATGAGAAAAAATTGAATTGTAAAAAGGCATGTTGCCCTGCAGCTCTTGTTGATTTGTATTATGTGTTTAGTTCATTAATATCTTGTGAGAAAGGGGTAGACTCTATAAGATCTTTCTTCATTCTGCTCCTTTTCATTCACATGTTTGAGATTTTTCTTTGTTTGTATTAAATGTTTTATATACTTACAGAATGAAATAAAGACCTAAACCGAAAAAAAACCTTGGTGGAGGTTTGCACTCTTCCAGTGCTTTCTAGTTTTGGACATATTTCCACATGAATCATTCAGGTCAGAACAATTAACAGTTATAACGGATTTTGATGAAGTTTTCAGGGAATGTTGGTCAAGGCACTAGGAAGAACTTGTTCATTTTTTGTAGTGATCTGAATCTGAATACAGGTTCAGGATTTTTTTTTTTATCAACAATGCAAACAGGGCAGTTTTCCATATTTTCTTTGATAACTCAATTAGCTCTTAATGGATTTGGATGGCACAAGAGGGAGGTGAATACATTTTGGTGATGATCCAGATTTAAACCTATGTTTTTTAAAGGATTTTGGCATATGCTTCCATATATAGCAAACTTTCTCTGCTTCACAAGGGTTATTGTGTTTTTCAAGATATAGAAGAAAAATTATTGCTAAGTAGTACCCAACCAAGTTGCACTAGCTAACAACTTTCATTAAGGACAGCCAAGCCTCATGGATGTTCAGGATCCAGTTCAGTTGCATAAATACGACAAAACTGTTCTTGTATCAACACCTAATGATGTTGTACGTGCAGCTGCAATTGGCGATACATTTAAACATCAATATTCACACCATCAACACGTACAAACATGCATCAAGCACAAAGCCAATTTCCAACATCTTAGCATTTTCCTCTGCTCTCCAGGGTTTTGGTTATCGTCTCTCTCTTTTTCTCTCCACGAGCTGATGCCTTCTAAAGACCTTTAAGTCTCCAGTAATGGGTGCACACCACCAATCAATGCTGAGTCTATCCACCGTGGAATAGAGCCACACACAGTGTGAAGTCCGCTATCTTAAGGTGCTGCCTTGGTAAACACGGGTAGTCTAACCCAGTTTTGACCTTCCATGCAGTCTGTATTTCAATGCGGCTCATGTTTACTTTTAATGCATGACTAAAAAGCTGATGAATAGATGATGTTGCTTACTGAAGCAGATTATAATAGGTACAAGACACCTCCTTCCTTTAGCAAAACTGTGCCAGTGCTGTTTAGTGCTCCATATAGGTCACTTAAATGTGAGGACAGTGTCTTATCCTGAATTATTCTTTAAAAAATAAGGAGTCTTTTTTACAAGAAAGCTCATAAATGGCACAATAAATTCACGCCTCTCATCTGGAGACAGAGGAAGATTACCTCCATGGTGCCATGAGCGAGTGCAGAGAAATCTCGCAGACACATCCGCACACTTATCAGCTTCCAAATGACACAATGCTGGTACCGCGGGGACTTAAATATTAATTCCCAGCCTGGTGAATATAAAAATAAATCCTTTTGCTAATCGTGCCGGGAGATGCTCAACGACGGTAAAAAGGCTTTGTGTAAATTACCAAAAGATTAGTTCCTTTTGCTGGTTTATCTACAGGTCTAAAGCGGTGAGATGCATTCCTCAAGCACCTAAAATTCCTCTTTAACTTTCACACGAAATATGAGGATTTAGGACATGTGTGTGCTGAATGTGTCCTTCTAAAATGCAACAATTGTCTCTGTTGAAACTAGATAGTGTTGGCTCTTTGAAGAAGCAAAGCTGTGACAGGTTGGTATTACCTGTGCGAGATATGACTACGTGGGGGAAGTTTTTCGACCAGTTGGATGTTTGTCACATGACGAAGAGATGCTGTTTTGCCAGGGGATTATAGCGTATTAGGCAGATGTGTGCCAGTCAAAACTGTTGTATTTACCTATTTATTTCTAAATCTTTGGCAGGAAATAAACATTTATAGCAAAAAGGGGTTTAAGCCTCCAACTCTGTCACGTAACTACGCCCCACAGACACTCATAACTGGCCCATTTTGGGATGATTCGCTTTGAACTCTGAGAAAAGTGGAGGAAAATTTGGTATCACACACTCAGCAGAAATGTAAAAGCTCCTAAGCAGATTACCACCTGCTTAAGGCCTCCCTTAGATATGATAATATACCTACTGAGGGGCCAGTGAACAATGTGCTTAATAATGAAATAGCCTATTTGCCAGGATGAGACAGTTTAATATCCCAATAAAAAACACGAATCCTATCACCCTGCACAGCTGACCGGCACCAGCTCCCTTCTGCATGAAGTAGATGTGAAATTTCCTCCTTTTCATGTCAAGATTTGCTCCTTGTTGCACATAAAACTTTATGAATAGCTGCAGTAGAAAGCCTTTCTTGTGCAACTTGAATAAAACCCTCAGCTTGCAGGAGTCTGAGCTGATCAATTAAAAGCTTATTGATCTGTTACAGAGACGGTGGGGGAGATACTGGAAGTAACGTGGGAATTACGGTTTTTATGCCACCCTGCTGGCAAAAGCAGATGTTGGTGGCATTATATTTATCATGTGTACGAACCTCTGGCTCTTCCTGTTCGTAACAGCACTTTGAGGGATATTTTTCTATTTCTACCACATGTCCTGACTTACAGATGAACTGACTAGATGTTGGAGGTAAAAGGTCAAAGACAAAGCACCATATTTCAAGACTTCTTTGAGAGATTTTTCTCCAACTATGCATGTCCCTTCTGACTTAAGAGTTGACAGATTAGGTATGAGAGGTCATAGGTCAAGGCCATAGGAGTCTCGTGCTCAGCCCTTTTTGATTAGACTTGCCTGTTTTTTCCATGAAACGTGTTTCTTGGAAAAAAATAAATAAATAAAAAAAGAGCTACCTTAAAAAAACAAAAACCATCCAATTACTCTTCTGTCTGAGCTTCTGAAGTTTAAAGCTCAGTTTGTCTCCTCTGTGGAGAAACTTTCATTCTGCTGGCTTCCCAGGTCAGATACAGACTGAATACGGTTCCTTGTGGAGACGCTTACTATGGTTCTGCCTAAACTTTTAACAGCAGCTTATTATTGAGTTGATGTATGTGGAGAGATACAGTTGTGACAGAAAGGAGAGGCGCTGAAGCTGCAGGACATGCACACACCTAGTGTAAAAGCTGTGGCGGCACTTGCTGAAGCTGTCGCATGCTGCAAGCATATGTGTTTGAAATGCTTCTTGTACGAAAGAAGTGAACACCCACGACTACCTCTCATTGTGGGGGGAATGAACAAAATAAAGAGTTACACAAAGAATAAATCCAGATTTACTCTGTAAGGCTTTGTATTGATGTCAATGGCACAAGTGAACTGGTTAGAATTTGGGCAACAAAGGTCTTCAGTCCCATGTTCATCAGCTATTAATAAAAATTCTATCAACGAACACCCCAGCCTCTCCCGTTGACCACTGACACTGTCTGCCACTCGTCAACCCTCCAGAGGCATAAAACCACCCATTGATAAAATAGTCTAGTCTAACCTCACTTGCTCATTGTTTACAGGGATACGCCAACATTTTTTGTTTTCATGTCATGCCTCACTTCCGAGTCCATTAGAAGGAGATAGACATCATTCTTTCAACTGTACATGCATTAACAAGAAAGTAACGGGCATAGCTCACCAATCATTAATTAGCTTTGCTCAAACACTGGTAGTCAATGGGTAGCATTAGCCTGCCTCTGCCTACAATCATCAAATAAACTCTCCAGCAACTTTAAATGGTCCTATGTGCTTGTTGTGACTCGTTTTTTTTTTAAACTGCATTATGTTACGTTATCTATTTTGAGACGAAGGTTAGCATTTTATGTTATTTTCATATGATACACATATTCAACTAAACCACTTGTAAACTACTTGTAAGTACGTCAACAAAACAAAGCACGTTTTGGTTTTGTATGTATTTCTTTCAAAAATCACATAAAGTGCTAATCTTAGTCTAAAAAAAAGGATAAAGTAACATAACGCGCTTAAAAAAAACATTCTTAACAAGCACACAGGACTGTTTAGAGTTGTTAAGAGTTTATCTGATGATTGTAGGCAGAGGCAGGCTAACGCTACCCATTGACTCCCAGTGTTTGAGCTAGGCTAATTGGGTGAGCTCTGCCTGTCTCTTTCTTGTTACCGCACGCACAGTCAAAACAATGGTGTCTATCTGCTTGTCATGGACTCAGGAGTGCGGCAAGACGTGAAAACAAAAAAAAAAATGTTGGCATAAACCTTTAAAGAAAACCCAGAATGAAGATCTGATCCAGTAACTCCAACAAGAGGTCTCTGAAGCGGCATTATAGTGTATGTTACTATACCAACAGGTGATACTGGAGAAATGCTCGATCAAGGTGACGTGGTGAGCAATGAAAGGAGACATGCTGCTTTTAGATATAGCCGGTCTGAACGCTATTCTGTTGAGGGTTAAAGGAGACCGCCATTCATCAAAGCATTTTCCGTGTGAAATCTGTACGAAATCAAAAAAAAAAAAATCTGAGAATCCACCATGAAAGTGCTACATTTCCTCACCAGGGCATGCTTTGCTCACTGTGTGTCAATATCATATAGATTGCATTGATTTTCACACAGACACGGGAGCTCACACCTCCTATAGATGCCTCTTTTAGATACGGATAAAGAGCTTAGGCCTACACACCTTTCTTTCAACCTCTTCTTCCCTTGAATTTTTTTTCCCTACTTTGTCACTTTCTCACCCCTTTCAGGCACAAACAGAAACTCGCACACCGGCATACGGAAAACACTCGAACACACCCCTGGAGCTTAATTTGCAAAGGAGGACTACTTCATTTGAATGTCTTTGATGTAGCATGGCTTTGCTCAAATGGAGTATCTGATCCCAATCCCCTGGACAGATCCACGTGGGCGGATCGGTGTAACCAACCACCACAAGCAGCCCCAGCCCTCCGCGCCGGCTCCTTTTTCCTTTTGTTCCTCACCTACGAGTCATATGCCATTCCTCTTCATACCCTTCACCCATCCATCCTTTCATAATCCAATTCATTTACACTTTTAACAAGCATGCTTACGTGCTTCGTCATCCGAGTAATTTATGGAGATGGGGTCTTTGGTTTGGTCCCCTTGTGGCCACATGGCCTTGACATGTCGCTCAACTCGTCGAAGGCCTCCATGTGCTTAAGAAAAAAGGGCACACTGTATGTATGAAGATGGATTTTAGAGCCAGCAATGCCATATCCCCAAAGTTTTTCCAACCTACATATTCAGACTTCATCATTTCTTTTATTGTGCGTGCTGTTTATTTACATTCTGAATTATTTTGCCGTTCATTTAGCTGCTGCCTTTCATTAATTTTCATGCAGGAATAAATTGGTCAAAGTTACACTTTTATCATAAGGTAGGGCATTTAAAATGCATTACTTTTTAAAATTAATGTGACTTTGACAAAACTGAATACAGCTTCTGCTCACTGTGATGAATTACATTACTCAAGCCGGATTCAGACATCTTTTCGTTTTAATAATGTATGTAAATTAATGGCAAAACAGAATAAAAAATGCATCCCAAATTTTAAAAATGTAAGCAGCAGCCAACTTTTTAAAGAGTTCACTATAATGTAGAGCAGGGATGGACAACTTCTGTTACCAAGAAGGCCAAGGAGATTTTATTCTCACGTCCTGGGGGCCTGTTACAGCCCGATATGTGACAATGACCCAAAATGTTATTAAAAAACAATGTAATAAAACCCAAAATGTAATAACTGGTTGTTAATGAAACAAGATGCCTTGCCCAAAGCATAAGTTTTTGCTCAAAATGTAATAACTTATTACATTATGCACCATAATGTAATAAAGTGATTATGTTTTGGGCTCAGCATCTTGTGAAATTATCGACCAGTTATCACATTTTGGGTTTTATTACATTTTTTAATTACATTCCAGGCTCAACACTTTTGTGAAATTATTGACCAATTATTACATTTAGAGTTTTATTACAATTTTTATCACATTTTGGGTCATTGTTACATATCTGCTCGAACAGGGCCAAATTGTGACATATAACTGGATTCTTTCAGTTAAGACAATCATAATTGTTACTACCAAAGCAAAAAGAATAAAAAATGAATCAATGTCCATATTATTCTATTGCTACATAACAAACAGCCCCAAAAAATTATTGAGAAAGACCTAAAATAAAGCCTTAGAAGCAAATATACACCATATTAACACTAGCATGACTATTTTATTGCTTATAGAAAAACTGTAAGCTTGTTATTAATTTAGTGAGCTTGACACTTAATTAAACCCCGAGTTAATCTGCCTTTTAGTGCAATTAACAATATATTTACCTGCCACTGAGTGTTTTCTGCTAAGATATATTATTCTTAATGAGTTCAGATTCTATTTGGATTCCCCTCTTGTTTAGTTATGTAATAAGAATATTTTAAGGGTTAAATCTGTCTAAATGGACAATGTGTTGTCATGTATTGAAAAATAGCTGGTTACCAGCGGTAGGAAGGTCTGCAGGTGAGTAGATAGCTCTACATTTACTTCTAGATTATAACCAATAATTCAGAGGGAAATTTTATTTGTATATATGTTACCCTTGGGAAGTATTATTTATTTTGCATGCTGTGTTCAGTAATCCTTTCAGATGTATTGAGTTGGCAGAAAATTAAAAAACACTCGATCTAGGAGGTCACTGTTGTGTCGAAACACATTTTTTGCTATCTTGAAAAATCTACCTGCAGTAACCACCGTTAGTTCCGGATTTGCAGAGTAATACGAAAGATTTACTTTACTTTTACTTTCCATGGGAATGACCCTTTTTCAGCTCTCTGACTGGTTAACTGACCAACCAATCAGAATCAGAGAATCGCTCTTCCAATGCTGTTACCGTGCAACTCCAGTCAGAAAATTGTTGTGTTAGAAGAGTCTATTTCAATGCATTGTGGGGAAATTGTTACTGTGATTTGCTACTTCAACACTGAAAATTACAAAGACAGCTTGCCTTCAATTAAAAGTAAGAGAAAACAACTAAATACAAACATTAGTTGGTTTTCTGTGAAGAATAGAGTGTAAATAATAAAGTATTAAAATTAAAGTGTTATAAAAGATTATTGAGACTTAGAGTTGTCTTTAGTCATCCCACAGTAGTATATCTTTATTCTTTCATTTGGGGTATATTTTTTTTAAAAAAGAATCAAATTAACTGAACATTAATGACAGTTTTACAAGAAGTGAGTAATTTTCATTTTTTTTTTTTTTTTAATGGGAGAGAGGACAGCAACAACTGATTCTGTCTAACCTAGTAACAACAACTAGAGAGGGCGGGGCTTAACAGAGTATCACTTCCTGGTAAGGGCAGAGCTTGACAAAGGGTCAATTATGGGAATTTATGGGAATTAATGGAAAGTTGAAGGTAATTTAAATGAAGTGTATCATATCCAAACATAAACATTAGCATTCT
The DNA here is from genome assembly GCA_037902135.1 of Cetoscarus ocellatus. NCBI lineage: Eukaryota > Metazoa > Chordata > Actinopteri > Labriformes > Labridae > Cetoscarus > Cetoscarus ocellatus. Next base: position 367,461 of record JBAMNC010000835.1, on the reverse strand, counting down.
ATTTTATCACAGGCAGACACCCATGTGAAAAAATACAAATTAACATTACTTTCATCAGATTTAATTGTAAGTAGAGCTTTATCAAGTTTTAATCATTTTATTAAACAATCAGTTTTAACTTGTAGTCCATAGATTAAAATATGTGGCTTCAACATGCTTATGCACTGGGCTCAAAAATGTGGCTTTAGTTGTCCAGGGTTGTAATGGAGGAGCGTACAGTGCATGTAGGGGGTGTAGCCTAAATATCACTGCAGTAAGTAGTGTACTATGTGCATGTGATTGAGGAATAACAGAGATTCTCAAGTATGCATGCATTAAATCTGATTGCTTCATTCAAGATTATGCTTAGATATATTTTCCCCAATATGTTTAAAATCTTTAAGGGCCAACTTTAAATTCCATTTTGTCCCTGTTTATTCCCAAGAATTCCCATTAATTCCATGAAAAGTTCCCAATCTTCAAAACTCCTGGAATTTTAGCAGCATCATTCATAATATATTTCCTGTATAACTTGAGTTTGTAGGAACGTTAGCAGGTTACTCTGTGGCAGACAAAAGTGTAAATAGCACATCCACATCCATTGTGGTGCACACATGTGCTTCCAAACCCTCAGCAAAATCCAGCTGCAGCCTAATAAAGGGATTAGAGTTCCCCAAAACCCAGGTTTGTTCATTGACTGTGAACAAAAAGGAGAACAGAAGAGAGGGAGCTGAAAATATGCAGATTAAACAAACAAATGTGCTGGTGTTTTCTAGGTGCTTGAGGTGCATGCACTGCCGGAGCGTTGTCGAGCCAGAGTAAATATACCCATGCACACACATACAGCCTCTGCACCATCTTGTGCCTTATTGGGGCTAATCCTGTGAGTACACCCTGACAGGCTTACAGATGCCCCCGTAGACTCCGCCAGTACCAACCAAAGCTAAGAGCTTTGCTGAAGTGCTCTATTCAGAGCTTGAGCACGCCGCAAAATGTGTGGAAATGACCAACATGTGCAAACAAGCTGGCAGCCGGCGGCCCCAGAAGTACTAATTATGATTATGAGGGAGTGCATAAAGATGAAGCATATTAAATGGCATGTGGTGCAACACACTATTAATACTCATGCTAAATTATTTGTTAGTGTAGTGCGGATTATTCATTGTAAAGTGGAGAGGATGTAAACACAAAGTCGCACAAAAACAAAGAAAGAGAGTGAGTGGTAAAAATCTGACCAAAGACCCCAGAGCAGTGATGCCTCTGCTGGTTTGTATCTTGTTTTTGAGTCATGAAATATAGATAACCTAAAGTAATTATGAAAAAAGAAACCTGGAAAGTTCCTATTTTCAACAATAACATGCCTAGGCAGTAAATTAAACTCTACTTCACATTAGCATAGCCTAACAAAAGCAGTGCTGTTGCGTAGGATGAGGCTACGTTGACTGATTTTAGCTAATGAAGAAATTTGTACAAAAACTTATAAATAATTGAAAGCAACTGTCAATGCCTTTCTCAAATTAACAAGATTTGTGCTAGCTAATTTCCTCTGCTGAGGGGTACACAGTTTTTGGAGTAACATATGCATCCAACCAAGCAACATCTTTTTGTTTTGTTGACCTACTTAAAAGCACGTCTGCAGTGGTTTGCAGATGTGCCCTGGGGTTTAGTTTCATATGTATTTCTTTCCAAAAAATTACAAAAATCTTAGTCTAAAAATAGATAACATAACATAATGAGGTAAAAAAACAAGTCACAACAAGCACACAGGACCGTTCAGAGTTGCTGAAGAGTTTATTTGATGACTGTAGGCAAAGACAGGCTAACACTACCCACTGACTCCCAGTGTTTGAGCTAAGCTAATTAGCGGTGGGGGATTTTTGCCTGTCTCTTTCTCGTTTCTCCACGCACAGTCAAAAGAATGGTGTCTATCTGCTTGTCATGGACTCGGGACTGAGGCAAGACATGAAAAGAAAAAAATGTTGGCATATCCTTTAAAATAGGAATGAGGACTCTCCCAAATTGGGACATATCAGCATTTTCTGGACATTTGTGGGGACCAGGACTGATGTTTCTAAGCATCAAATTTAAAATGAGTGAATATTTTCAAAAAACAACAAAATTTTTCAGCTTGAACATTGAATATCTTGCCTTTGTAGTGTATTATAGGTCAAAAAGGTTTGCAAATCTATAAATTCTGTTTTCATTTATGTTTAACATAGCGTGCCAACTCCATTGGAGCTGGGGCTTGTACATTTGCTGCCTCCGCTGAAAGCTGCTCTGTACTGTTGATATTTTGTCCAAATTCAAGAGAAACTCGAGTTAGAAAAATAAACCAAATGTGTTGTTAAATGTCAGCTTGTTTAAACATCTTAAGAATAACTCAAAGGTCTATGGAAATGAAGCTTCTTCTTTCAGCCTCAAATGTTCAGAGCTCTGATGTTTAACCACACAAGATCAAAAAAATACAGCAGTACAAAGGACCCTATCAGAGGGAGAGATTTCTGACTCGGCCCGTCCATGTCCTCAATCAAAGGTAACAGATTCTGAGACCCCCGTGTGTGATTTCCACCTCAGCTGTCATCTGTAAATGAGAAAATCTCACCTCCAGTTTGCTCTGTCTGCCACAACCTCCTTGACCTTCAAGAGTGTACACAAGGCGTCCCTTCTGAAGTGTTCATTCAGCGGGTCTGTGTTTGAAGTGTGCAGGGCGACATTCGTCGAGGCTAAACTGGGGGAAAGAGGGTCAGCATCAAGTGAGCCATTAAAGGGAGCGACGCCTTTAAGTGTCTTATCATAAACACTCCTTCTGTGCCTGATTATTCCTCCTGGGCAGTCGATATTGAACTTGTGCTTTGACTTGAAAATGAACAAGATTTACAGTTGCATAGACTTCGCATATCTCCTCTTTTTGTGTGGAGAGTGATAAATCTCTGAAGATGCAAACAGACTGAATACAGAAAGAACTGCCACGGTGGCAGCCATTTTATGCACTTTAATTTGTTGTTATTCACACACCTGATAGAGAAAAGCCGCCCTCTGGCTCTCCGTTCGTTAGCGCGAGGATTTCTGGAGTTTAGTTTTGATGTTGTCTGGCCTTAGTTTGCTTGTTTACCTCCGAGGACAAAGGGGAGGCTGATAATGTGGCAGCAGAGTCATGGCCGCTGGCCCTTTTTGATGAGGCGAAAGGTCTGTTTGACTAATTACCCTGGTGGTCAGACCGCTTGTTTTTTCCCGATGCCACATTTCCACGGCCTCGCTCACTCACTCAGATTATTTTTCTCCTCGGTTCCTGGGCACAGGCGCTGAGCTGTGACATCTAACGCCGGTATTTGCATTTGCATTAGCATTCCAAATCACTATTTATTGATTACATGCAATTACCTTCTCTTCTCTCTAGTTTAAGCATTTCTTTAAAGGTGTTTTTTTCGTATACTTTTCACTAACTCATTTCTCATCCAACCTGTTATACTTCTTTTTTTCTGTTGTTCTCTATGGTTTGATGAAGGCTGACTCAGTCCACACTGCACTCCACCTTCACTACAAGCCTGACAGGGGGTGAGTAATGCACAAAGCATTGTTTGACATGAAATCTATAACCTGCAAAGTGGATCAAATAACTTGTAAATGCATCAATCTGCAGGCAGTATTGATGACTATTGAATAAGTGTGTGGTGAAGGGACAGAACATCACTCAATATACACGAGAATAGGGCAAGGTTCACTCCAAAGACCTCAAGACACGGTGCACAGGTCCATCTTGCATTTCTTTTTTAGCAAACCCAAAGCAACAGTCTACTAAGTCATTTTGATAATTTGTTTTTGAAACTTATTTTCCTTTATTCATTCATAAAAAACAGGCCACAAACAGGACTAAAAAGTACCATGTCCTGGTGTGTTTGACTGTTTACATCATGTCTTGGGCATCTAATAAGCAAGGATTTGCATTAAGTTGAATAAAAATGAAAAATTCCATCTCTCTAGAGGATTAAATGCAGCTCTTTTTCTTTCCCCTTTAGAAACACTCAGATCTAAGGGAGTGGGGAGGCTACTGGAGGCTATGATAATAAGCTCTGCACTGACTGGCTGTCCAAACGATTTCTGATTGGAGGAGGAAGGGAGGGTTACAGGCCGCAGTCATGGCATCTGTGGGAGCAGCAAACACACATGTAGGTGTAGGCTGTATAGCTATGACATCATAAACCCCAAGCTGTTAAAACTGAGTGTTTTAAGGTGCAGTTCTCCATGAACTGAGAGTTTAGTAAATGGTGTCATGTTCTTCTGCTCCCTGAAACCCCTTCCACCAACAGTGAAAGCAAAGAAAGATGATTTTGATTAATTGTAACATTAAACCCTGCATACAGTTACATTTTTCAGTCTGTTCGTGTGGTTGTAACAAAGAAAAAAACAAGATTCTGGATAATTATATGAAACTAGAATTTCTTTAGAAGCACTAACCCACGCCAAGGCATTTCCAACATTGTCAAGTGAGTTATTATCAAAATGTGGAAAACTGCCCTGTCTCACACTGTTTACAAGTCCTCAAAAAACTCCTGGATCCATGTATGGATTTAGATTTCGACCAACATGTAATCACACCCTCCTTGTGCCATGACCAACATTTACTGAGAATGCCATCAAAACCGTAGATACATTGTTAATAGTGAAAATGCTGAAAACTGCCCTGTTTGCAATGTTGACAAATTATTTGAAAGATTCCTGGATCCCCATTCAGATTTGGATCACCACCAAGATGTTATCAATCATGACAACCATTTCCTGAAATGTCATTTAAATCATTTAAGAAGGTATTAAGTTATTAGGGAAAATGTTGAAGACTGTCCTATCTGGCAATGTTAACAACTCTTTGAAAGAATTCCTGAATGCACATCACAACCAAAATCTGACTTCTCTCTTGTGCCATGACCAACTCTTCCAGAAAATGTCATCAAAATCCGTTCATAGGTGTTTGAATTATCTTGCCAACAGACAAATGCTGGCTAAAACACAACCTCCTTGGTAGAGTTAGAGGGTAGAGTATAATGACATGAAAAATTTACAAGCCATATGAATCATAGATACATGAATCAATAACTAGTTAAGGTGACTAGAGCCCAGGGCTTGCATACATTTCTATTTCTTTTCATAGTGCTTTTTCACAAAACTGCTGTTATAAATCACAGCTGTCATTACTCCTTAAACACGCCTTTTACCGTGACATTTTGGTGATTTGTTGTTTTTTTGTCTGAGATCCAATATATCCAATACTTACAAATAGTTACAAACATACAAATGAGTGATATACAATGGCATCAAAATGGTTTATACATGAGGTTCACTCTTATTCAATTTAAAACTTAGAGAGAGATCCCAGATTTTGTACTCTTTTCCTCTTAAAGGACAAACATGGCCTTCAGAAACCTGAATAGGCCATGTTACATGACAGTGAGGCACCACTCTACCCCACACAACTGCTCAGAATTGAAATGATGGTTGCTATTCTCTGGGTATATGAACCAATCCCAGCTCTGTCATGGCCATTTTTACTATGCTGGTTTCTATCCTGTCTCCTCATGAGGAGGTTTGTACAAACCACCTGCGCCCAGGGTCTGAATGGGCAGAGACTGACTGCAAGGTGAACAGACTGTATTTATGGCCAGGGATGTTGCGCCCTGTCTGAGGTGAGTGGTACTCAAACTCACAAAACATCCTGGGGGTCTGATTGTCTACTTCGATGGTGGACATTGTCGTGATGTATGAGGCTGACCTGTTGAAGGACAGAAATAGACACACAAAAACCCCCAAAAGGGAGATGATCAGGAAAAATTACGGGGTGCTTCCATATCTGGACCTATGGAAGAGCTGTTCTGAAGAAGTGGGTGGGTGCTCCCCCATTTGGCCTGGTTTGTGTGGACTATAAAATAGTGTTGAACGATGCAGCCAGTATTAAACTGGAAAAAAACTGCAGTACCTTAAGTGTCCACTTGAGGCTGGCATCAAAAAACTGAAGTCACATTCACACTCCATGTTAAAAAGCTGATTTTTACAGCAGAAATAAACATATTTGCAGCAAGAGAAGCTCATGTCTTTTTGTCCTTTGACTTTATAAGGGATCATTTTATTTGAGAGTTGTTGGTTTAAGTATTTAAAGGCCACTTATTATGTTAAAAAAATATTTTCATGGCTTGTATACAACAGAGGTAAATTTTCCTTAACTCCCCTTAGTAACCAAATAGCTGATAACACTGACCTCTTCTGCAGTCTATCGTTTGTACACGTGACCACAGCAATTAAGTTCTGTTTCAGAAAAAAGCTACCGAGCTAAGACCATTTAGCAGAGGTGGACAACTTTGTGTCAAACCTGGAGGGATTTCTTTGCAGTAAGAGCCCAAGCTGCACTGAGATCAAAGTTGATCATTATCCAATCTCCTGAGTGCAGTGATTACAGCAGGTGTTGACACCATCATGAATACTCAAGGATGCTTCTGTTTTTCTTTCACTAAAGGGTCCAGGGGCTCTTAAAAATGTTTTAAAATGCAACAAATTACTGAAAGGAAAAATAAAGCCTTTCAGAAGTATATAAAATGCTTAAATGCAAAATATAAGTGATTTAATTGTATGACTTGTTTTCATTCTTTTGTATCTTTTAAGAGGGGTCCTTTTTTCAAAAGTCCATCCTCCACTTTTGGAAAAAATACTTGTTTTTATCTTTAAAATATTTACTCTGTTACTATTTTAGTTATCAGGTAAATATAGTTTCCTTCAAAATCTCAAATTGTGAGCTAAAAAGTAGTTCAGATTTTCAACTTTTCAAAATTGTGTAGTTCCCAAACTTGGATCTTTCAGTACGACCCTGAGACATAAGTGTGTCAGTGCATTGGAAATATCATTGTTACCAAAGATGAAGAAAGCACAACAAAGCAAGTACAATTTAAGGCCACGTTGATTGTTTTCTTTGACATTAAGGGTATCATTTCCAGAAAGGTCAACTGTGAATCTGAAAAATGTACCAAAATACCCTCTTCCCCTGGAAGAAAGCCAATGCTTCCTCTGTAAAGAAAAGGGGAGGAACCGGTCTTCTTGAAGTGTCGTCCTTCTGGGATGCCTACTTCTAGGTCTGTCTTTGTCATCACCAGTGTTAAGGAACTTTGTCCTAAGTTTGGGAATGGTAACAGGGCTGACACTAAATAATGCTGCCACTCTGCAAACCAGAATATCAGCTTCCAGTTGCATCAGATTTTGGCACATTTTTTGGGATTCTACCCAGATGTTTAGCTGTGTTGCCCATTCATAAATGCTTGATTCTTACAAGAAGTATCTCATTATAAAGGTGACTAATATGGCTTTTCCATGATATAAAATACAATACCAATTGGTTTCCAAACTTCTTTTTAAGGAGAATATATTTAGACCGAAGCCAGGCTGTGAAGATTTTTATTTGGGCTGCTAAAACCATCCTTTCTCCCCACACACAATCATTACACCTCCAGGGTTCCTGCAGTCAGCCTCAAGTGGACACTCGAGGAACTACAGCCTTTGATTCTTCTGCATGGGCCTCCATCTTCAGCCCCAGAGGTTGCCACCTGTTTAGACTCATTCTTTCACTACTCTATACTGCAATATGAACACAAAAAGGATCAAAGTGAATGAGCTGCAGGTGTTTAAGCACCTCTAATGTTTTAAGAAGTATTTTGTTTTTTAAACAGCATCTTTGATTAGGCTTTGATTTCTCTTCATTGTCACACAGGAATTATGTTTCTATAGTACCTTTTTGTATCTGGACAGATCAGGGATTTCAAAGGAGGTGGGAGTGTTTCAACATGTTTCAACTCAGCACAGATAATATTTGTATCATTGTGTTTGCTGTGAAACTGCTGACTTATGACTTGAGCTTAAACAAGAAAATAATCTCCTTGTGAGTGGGAGGTACATTTTTTCTGTCGCCCTCTCACCCATCTTTATATCCAAGACTGAAGTTCACAGGAAGCGGGCTGTTCATTTGTTTAAGAGACTTGCAGCTGAACTCGGTATTGATTTGACATAAAAAGAAAGCTTTAAACTGACCAGAGGGTAAGTAAATGAAGCAGAGATTTATAAAATAGCTTTTAAAATGGCTGACTGGCCTGTGAGTGAAGAACCAAAGCAGGGTCTTAAACTCAGATTACCTGCTGGCCACCTTTGTAATGGATTGTTGTTCCTTTCTTTTAACTAAAACCATAAAATTTGATGAAACTTTCAAATAAAACTGCATTATTTTTATCTCCACTGACTTTATACCTCAGACAGCTGAAAGCAAGTTGTGTAAAAGTTGCTTTAAAGTTTGTTTTATGTCTTAAAGAGAAAAGATAATGGGTCAAAGTAATTAAAGTTCAGCTTTCCTGTCTGTACATACTAGATATATGCATCTGATTTGTGGCCAGATGCACTAATGGTGTTTTTCCATATGTGGTACCTGCTAAACTTCAGCTCAAATCTGCACAGTTGGATACTACCTGCTCCATTTTCTATCATAGACTGTATCGGAACCTCTTTAAGGTGCGCAGGACCATCGTAGAGGGGCTGTGCAAACCATGGTGGCATCCTCACAAAAACAAAGGGGGAAACAAAGGCGGTAGAGCTGTCCACCCCTTAGTGTCTTTTGTAACAGTTAGATGATGAATTTTGTTCCAAGCAGCAAAACAACATGCAATTTAGGCATAGAAGAGTTTTGGAGGTCATAACACATACAGCTCTTCTTTCTCTCTCCCTTGCCCCAAAACTGCACATTAAAGGGATATTTTACTATTTTTGAAGTTGGGTTGTTTCAGGTAATTCACAACAGATAAGGAAGTGGCTGAAAAGGCTCCCAGTCGCGTTGCACCCTTAAGGAGAATGAGCAGAGACGACCAGTAAGGTACACTGCTGTTGGCGGGTACAGTAATTTTATGTAATTGTGTGAGTTTACCTAAGAACAAGCCAAAAAACTATTTTGGGCCAATTGTATGATAGGGCCAAAAATTTCATAGCACTTTATCTTTTTCTCCAGGAAGTCTTAAGCACTATTTTACAAGGTAGCAAATGGCTATAAGTTCTTCCGTCTGTACTCTGGTTCATAAAAATATCCTCTCGTAACCACGACTAACAACGTATTGTTGTCACTTGAGTCATTACTTAGGTTATGTTTTTGCCAGCGTATGCTTGTTTGTTTGTCCGTTTGTTCGTTTGTTAGCAAGATTGTGCAAAAACTACTTGATGGATTTTGCCGAAATTTTGATATTTGGAATGGCTCAACTTAAATATGATTAGATTTTGGTTGTGATCCAGATAACCATCATTAGCAAACGAAACGAATATCAACATGATTCTGAGTGCTAGGTGTGAGTTTTCTGGGTCAAGGAATCATATTATGGTCGTATCGTTATCATGGAACTATTGCTTATAGATGTAACAGCAATATGTGCACTACCTTTGTGGAGGTTTTCGCTCTCTAGTTTTTACTTATTTGTTTATTTAGCATGGACATACAGTTAAACTGGTGCTGTCCCATTTAATAATTTATATGTCCCAGATGCACTGTTATATGTGTTGGTAACAGAATACTAATTTGCAACACCTATCCATGGGAGGCTTTTAGAATATATAAATAGAAATAAATAAAAGAAGATTATGATCAGTAAAAGAAAATTAGAAAGAGTACAGTAAAACTATAAATACAGAAAAATATCAAGAATACAATACAACTATAAAAATGTACAATGAAGTCATAGATGTAAGACAGAATAAAATAGAAGTAAAACAGAGAGTTAAACAGACAGTTGTTCTGTATAAGGAAATTAGTGTTTGTTGTTTCCTGTGAAGACCGACGACCTGAACAGCTGATGAGTGCAGAGCAGTGTGTGGCTGGTGGAAGGATATGTAGCCCATATGTTCTGAAAAAAATAGTTCCAAAAACAGTTGGGAAAAAGTGAAATATAAAGAATCTCATTGTAGTGTCAAGTTAAACAAACATAGTTTTCTTGTGTAGTTTTACCCTAAAAATGAGGTGATTAAGAGGCTTTTGGTGGTGCCATTTACTAGTGGCTAGCATCTATAACAGACTGACCTTCCTTGGGGAAGAGATGGACATTTGCTTTATAGAAAAAGGATTTTTACTAGTGTTGTAGACCTTAAGCAACCCTGCTTCAAAAAACCCTGCACCACCCCTTTAAAGCTGTCTTTTCTGCTCATTTATGTGGGTTTGATGGGCAACGTTGCAAAACCCTGCCGTGAATCAGGCCTCTGGTTCACTGATGTTGTGTGTTTGCATTGATGTGTAACTTTGAGCTTTTTGCTGGGAATATTGTTTACAAAAAACCTTTTAAAAATAATTACAGTACGATAAAAAAAGAAGTAAATCTGCATGTTAATGACTGGATCCTTTCTCTAATTGATAGTACTGAACCTCAGAGCTTTCAGGAAGGGAAGGGAATGAAGAGAAACAGTCGGGAGGCCTTTATATTGCTGCTGCCTGCTGTTACTGTAAATAGGTTGGGGGTCTTTGAACCGAATGATAAGGAACGCACTTTCATGAATCTCAATGCAGGACTCAAACTGCGGCCAAAACAGAACGAGCAGTGTAGGAGGATTACAAGTAATATATTCTGTGAAGAGAAACTTTAAACAAGGAAAATGTACTGATCTAAATCAAACACTGATGGAATTTATCATATTTAAATTAAGCCCCTTGGTCACGTAACATGTTGCTGTTCCAAAGGAAGAAACAGGATGGAGTGTCCTATCCTCTTTTCTTAGGTCATGATCTTTCCCCTTTATAGTATTTATTCTAATTCTTTGCTAAAACCATAAAAACTGTTACATAATTAAAGTCCAGTTGCAACAGAAGTCAAAAGTCAGCTCAGCGTTGCTCAGAGGTCATCAGAAAATGCCCAGAGTTTGAATCCATTTCATGCCTACACACGAAACTTTTGTCTGCCAAAAGGCTTAAGGGCAGTGGCGAATCTGTTGGACATGCAAGCTCGCTGGATAAAAGACAAAAGAGGAAAAGTGTATTTGTTTGATACAGTGAGAACAGTTCACATGCCAATTAGGTGTCGTTGTGTTAACTTTCTCCCTGTTCATGAGGTCAAAGATTTCTGGGCTATAAAATGTTGTGATGTCTCAAAAAGAAATGAACAAGAACATTTTATGACCGATCACAAAGAGAGTTGATTACTGCTGATGACTGAAGTTCATTTTAACTTTGTTATATAACAGCAGACAAAACATCAATGATGTTCTATTTAATCTATTTAATATGAAGCTGCAATCAACTAGATCTACTTTATGGCGAATTTTTGCGTCCACAAGGTATACATTACCAGAGAGTCAAAGTACAGTCGCAGGTCACTTGACCTCTGATCTTTTACCTCCTAGATTAAGGGTCAATCCCAATTGTACCCCTTAGCCCCCCCCCCCGTCTTCTCCTTCCCCTTGACCCTCTGTTTTGAGGGCCAAGGGGAAGGGGGTGAAAACACGCTCCTTAGAAACGAGACGCCACTTGATTGCCATTATGTCATCACCCAGAGTCGCTTGCTAGCTTTGTCGTAGGAAGATATGACAATAGCCGTAGCTACAGCTGCAAAAGCTAGCTGTTTTAACGAGAAATTTTAAAATATGACCAACAATTCAAAACATGATTAATATTTACTTGATGATTTGATAATTATAATTATGCCCTTCCTTTGGTCTCCGCTCTGCCTTCTTGTCAGCGGGCACGGTGTATTATGGGAAATTCTCATACCCCCTCCTTTCAAGTGAGGTCCCGGTCTGTCTTCGTTTGAAGGGCTGTGTAGCCCTTCGTATTAGCCCTTCCCGTTAGCCCTACGGAGAATTGGGACACCCCTTCACTAAATGTGAAAGCGCTAAACCAAGGAGTAAGGGGCAAGACAAGGGCTAAGGGGTAGTATTGGAAAGGACCCTGAATCATTTCCTCAAGTCAGGAAGGACATATGTGCAAAGACTGATAGAGGCCCCTTAAAAAGTTGTTGTATCAAGTTCATGAGCAAGGACCAGTCATGAGGCCCAAGAACATTTGACCCTGTCCCTCCAGAACTTATGACCTCCTAAATCATGTTTTAGTTGAAGGAGACAAATGTACAAATTCCTTAAAAAATCTTGAGGTACTGAATTCTCAAAACAAAGGTTGACCATAAAATTTCGTCGCCTTGACCTTTGACCTATGACCACCTAAATCTAGTCTCCTCACATCTGTGTCATGTTGGACATTTGGGCAAAGTTTTAAAGACATCTTTTGATGCATTTTTCATAAAATTGGGTTTGACAAGAAAAATGTGATCAAAAGCAGAAGGCGCATATCTGGATATGTCTGTGCAGCTGCAGTAAACATTAGAGCACAACAAGAAAAAGCCAAAGCCATATCCACTTCTAGAGGGGAGGGTGGTCAGGCACAGTTTTGACTTGCCCTCAAACAGCCTGTTACGAGCAGGGCTGAAACAGAGGGGTTTATGTGATATGAGTGTATGTTTATGCAAAAAAGAACTTAAAAAATTGTGTTCTGGGGATTTCAAGAAGCAGAGTAAACTTGGGGGCTTTAACTGTCTAAATTCTGTTTTAAGGTTTTTCACATTTATAGCAACTTTATTAAAATAAATAATGTGTCATCATACATGATTTCCTTTACAGGGTCTTAAGTTCTTCATTATTTCTTGACTTCTTTGTCACACTTTGTTCTTTCTATTTGTCTTCAATAGTCAAAGCTTTTTGGATTCAACAGTTCAAATGTTATGACATTTCAAACGAAATTTACCAGGAAGTTTTGTGACTCATGTTCAAAGAGGGGTAATTACCACTAATGACCGCGGCTTCTCTAACCTGCCCGCTCGCTTTACATGCATGTATTTATCATGAATGGAAATGAGACTACTCTCATGCCGTTCACATGCAGTCGATGGCTCCAGGTACAGTATATCGTGAAACACATCAGCTCTGTGTGGGCAATTTGCTCCACTGTACATGAGTGGGAGTGCATTAAAGAAATGTCCAGCCGATATTATGGGGGAGGGAGAGAAGAGGCATAGATTGGGTCTGCCTACTTATGAATACAGATGCTTGAGAAAAGTAGATGTTGGAAGATACATTTATATAACCTGGGTGGAATAAAAGATACAGCAACAAGGTAGAAGAGGGGGGTTAGGAGGAAAGGAGAGGGAAGATTAAGTAATTATCCTTTCGTGCCTAATTTGAGGTGCTGTTTGAAATTAACCTATGCAAATGAAGTGGCTAAATCACATCGAGGACCACAGTGACTCAGGCTCCATAGTAGTTAGATTAGTTTTCACATCTTATCGTTGTTCTATCAAATGCAAATTCAGAACTCTTGTGAATTTTAATGCATTTTATTCAGGGTAAACTTTTATAATGTATGAATACAGCATTAGTGGTTGAACAAACCCCCTCAAAATTTTTTCCTACCTAAAACATCCAAGTTATGAAATGGAAAAAGATATTATAGTTAAATAACCTTTTTCGGGGCTGTTCTTTGGGAAAAAAAAAAACAAAAAACAAAGATAGTGAAAATATAGGCTTCTCTGGAAGGAACATCCTCTTCCTTTCTCACATTCATCTCTGGGGATTAGAATCAGAATGTCACCAAATTTGGATGTGATCTTCACCGATTTGTCAGCGCCATTGATGGTTTGGAAATGCACTGACACACATATGGTATAAAAACAAAAAATGTGCCTCTTCCCCTGGAAGAAAGCTGACAGTTCCTCAGTGAAGCAAGTGTGAAGAACTGGTCTTTTTGGGGTGCTGTCTTCCTGAAGACGCCCACCTCGCAGTCCATCTTTGACTTCACCAGTTTTACAGAACTTGGCCCTAACTTTGGAAGTGATATCAGGGCTGACAGGCTGAGCTCCCTCAAAAAGTTGTTCACTAATCTCATTCACAAGCAAGGACCGGTCATGAGGCCCAAGAACACTTGACCCTGTCCTTCAAGAACTCTACCAGTTTTTCCTAGAGTCAAAGTGGATATACACGCAAGTTTAAAGGAAGTCTAGATTTAGGAAGTTGAGGTATAATCACAAACAGATGGTGAACATGATGCTCAATCATCTTTGACATATGACCTTAAATGGTGTTTAAGTCTAAGGAGACAAATGTACAAATCCCTTAAAAATGCAGTTTATGCAGTGAATCAAGGGTGGAGAACCATGTCTTCTTGGGGTCTTCTTGGTTGTAACTTTGGAAGTGATATCAGGGCTGACAACAAATAACGCTGCTACTCTGCATGTTGGAAAACCAGCTTCCAGTTGCAGGGGGTTTCGCCACATTGTTTTGGGTGCTACTCACATGTTTATCTTTGTTGTTCAGTCAACGAATAAACAATTCTTACAAGTTGTACGTTGTTGTAAAAGTGACTAATCAGGCTTTCCAACAACATAAAATGCAATACCAATTGGTATTATTAAAGGTGAGAAAAAAATTACCTGGAAAAACATTTTCACACGTTCTTGGAGGAGGATATTAAATGAAATTTCCTGCAAAGGTCTGTGCTATGGTTTGATTTCATAATAGCAAAGGTTAGTTTACTACCTGTCTTAAAAAAATACTTTTACCGTGATTTCTTGATTATAACACACACGTTTTTGCCTTTAAATAAGCTCTAATTTTTCGGGTGCGTATTATACATGAGTACCAGCAAAATACTTACCATATTTTGTCTCGCCAACATTGCGATTGCAACACATCTGATACAAAAAGCCGAAATACTCTCTTTCTCTGCAAAAACACAGAGCGCTGCCATCTTGTGGGCAAGGGAATGCTGCGCTGTGATTGGTCGAAGACATCTGCATGTTGATAGCTGCTCTTTGATTGGTTGGTACACCACAACTGAGCATGCTCAGGCAGAAATCGAGTAATTGCGCATGCATGAAGCAAAAGATGTTTCTGCATCCATTTGAGAGAGAAAATGGTGTACGGTATTTGTTGTGAAAATACTGAAATTTCATGAATGAAAACTTTGAATAAAGGTAATTTTTGAATTGTCTTAGAGAGTAAGGTTTGGGCAAAATTCGGGTGCATGTTATATTCGAGTACAGTGTTTTTCCAGGCAAAAATTGCGAAAATATGGAGTGTGTGTTATCATCGAGTGTGTGTTATAATTAAGAAATTACAGTATTTTGAAGAGGTGTAAATAAGGAGCCTCTGGTGGTTAGTGACGTTATTTTAACCTTGACGAAATACAAATCACATAGTTAATGACAACAGCAAAGGGGAGCAGACAGGTGAAACATTTGATGTGAAAGGATGCAGATTAGTTTTGACTCATCAACTGAGCTGTCTGAGTTTTTTTTTTAGCCCAAAATGGAGAAATAACAGCTTTAATTCACATCAGCATGGGACAACAGGCACTGTGAGTAGCTGCTGCATGTTTGTTAATGGATCTTCCTTTGCGTGAAGGGAGGGGGGCCTTCTCTGCTCGGTCAGTTAGTAGTATGTGAGACTACAAGTATTTACTGAGAGTAAATACAGAAAATTTGTCCTTGTAAAGTTGAAGATAATCCTGTCATATGTAGGAACCCTTTATTTGTCCATTGTTGCGTACCATTCCTGACATACTGCTGCATCCCTGCCTGACCCCCTTAAGCATGGGCCAGGCAAAGGGCAAATATTCAACAGTGTGTGTTTATGCATTGTGAGGTGATAAACTTTCACGGCACCATTAAATACTTTTCTTTAAAACTCTTCACAGGAACGTTAGATATCTATCATCCTCCTAGCAAAGGCACCTCTCCTAACAGAAATAACACATAGCATAGCTAGCACCACGTTTTATTACAAATGGCAATAATGGATAAGTCAGCTCCTGAGATCGAGTTCTGGTCACAGAGCTTAGCCGGGAAAGTAGGCTCCAACATAATTCATAATTTGAGCAAAAAAAACCCCAAACAAACAGCTGCACATTTAGAGTATTTTGCTTCACATCTTAACAGAAGCACAGCACCATGACTGTGACCTTCTGTAACAACCTACAACAGCGTGAGGTCCCCTGAGTGTGAGTGAGCTCGAGGAGAAAAAGAGGAAGTGAGGCGCGTGTGTTTAACTGGCGGAGATGAAATTAAAAGTGGTGATTTCCCTGTCGACTGCTCCCTTGAAGCAGCTGCTTCTCTTTATAGTGAAGATGTCATTATTTAATTCATAAAAGGATTATTTTTCCAGCACTGCTACATGCTAACCCTTTCTGCTCACTGAAGCTCAAGCTCTGCTGGGTTTATTTTTGTTTTTGACCTCTTACTGCTCATATTGAATCTGTATTTATATATGAAAACACCAGCGATCGTCTTGGTGACATTTACTCAGGGATTTATGGTATCAAAGGATGAACAAAGCAACAGACAGTGAAACTCAATCAACGTTCATACACTTCCCGTTGTATCGCTCTATGCATATATGCAGCACGGTACATCGCATGGCTGCAGCTTTTAGAGAAGGATGAACGGCCACTATGAAGAGCTAGCAGGGGGATCATCTCACGATCTAAATGCAAATTTAGGACTGGCGTGAAAGCACTGAGGAAGCTATTACCTACATGGCTAGCTTTGATGAACAGCTCGCAGCGTTTGAGGATTGTGACCATGTGATTAAGATGATTAATTACTCTTTTAAATGTATTCCTTTTTTATTCTTTTTTTTACACCTACTGCTTCAACCTCAACCGATCACAGGAGGTGTGTGCAGAGGCCCGTGGTGCTGCTTGTTTGAAAGTGTGTTGTGAATCCAAGTGTGGCGGTTGGCACAGGCACAGGGAGCCCACATGTAATCAGTACAGATGTATTCGAGTCAAAAACCATGCACTGAGGGGAGCGGAGGGTATATGGACTGAAACTTAAAGAGGCAGGTTGTTTTTCTTAAGTGGGGTTGAATGAGGTTCTTGACGATACAAGCAAGGATGAGGGAGAATCTGATTTTCAGTACTCGTAAGCTCTTATAAGCTGCATTTTTTTATTCAGAATGCTAAACAGAGTGAGGACTGATCAATCCGTCAATCAATCAATTAATCAATCTTTATTTGTATTGTGCCAGTTCAAAACAAGTTTTATCTCAAGGCATTTTACAACAGAGCAGGCTGAAGCCATACTCTTCATACACATATATGCATATATACAAATATACATATAATGGCTTTTCCACAACTCCTGTAAAAGATACAATTCTGCATCACCAGATCCAGAATAGAGCCAGGATCCAGACCAAACTCAGCACATACATGGAGTTTGTTATCCTGTATATACAAAACAACTGTTGGGAACATCACATAACATTTGGATTTTATATGAATTATTGAACGTCGTCAATGGGATTTCCCATTATAAAGTCCAGTGTTTTTTGTGACGTCAGTCTGGATCAGATCCAGATGAAATTTACCTTGATGATAGAGACGTGGACCCCATATTATCCTGTGAAATTGGAAGTGAATCTGTAAAGAAATGGCAGATTGAATGATTATTTTTAAATTCTGCCCAATGTAGACCTATGGGAATTTTTTTTCAATTTTGGGATTTTTTTGCCTCCAGACCAATATCTGTATCGCCACCAAAATTGAATGTCTTCTCCCTTGGACCAAACCACACCTCTGGTAAAATTTTCATGTAAATCCGTTATTGGACATACATTTTGAACAGAAATGAGGAATTTCAAACTGAATTTACCTTTTTTTAACAAATTTGAGCCGACTCACTGGGCTTCCCTAAGAAGTCAGATATTAATCAAGCATAACTTTCAACCACTAAAACTAATTTTTCTGATCAGGAATAGAAGTTAATAACTATAATCTTACATCTTTATCAAGAAATAATAATGCGCTTTACTGATTTTCTGTTAGTTTTTGTAAAACAGTAAATAAGAAAATTTATGGATAACAAAAATAATCATATTTTAGCGTTAAAAACATCATTTCAGTAAAAGAGCTTCTACATACTGGTGTATTAACAGTTACAGAAACATAAAAAAGATTTTGATAATTATCAATGTATTCAGGGCAGCTGGTAGTCTAATAAATTTGTTAAGCACTGACCCTTGTACATGCAAATACTTTACAGCATAAAAAATGAAAAAATTTTTTTTTAAATGGTCTTTGGGGACTAGTTTCATTTATTCTTCTGTAAAGGTCTATTAAGAAGCATTACATTAAATAGGGTAAAAAAAAATAAGCAAAATGAATCCAAACAACTAGCAAGATTTGTAAAACAGCTTCTTAACGTTACTTTTTTTGGGTTAATGTTTGCCATTCATTGGAATTATTGGATAAATGGAGGTAAAATAATTTTATTATGATAAAGCTGTATTTTCATTGCTTTGAAAAAGTACCTAGCTGTTTAGCTCATTAGATTTAGCTTTTTTGTAGTTTTGAGTTTGAAAATACAGATTTTGATAAAACCAATATGCATATTTTATGTTGGTTTAAAAGTATTTAAAAAAAAAACCCATAATAATAGTATTCTTTTATTTGGAAAAATTTGGCTCTCTAAAACTGAGAATAACATCAATGTGGTCCTCATGGTCACCAAAATTGCTCATCTCTGATAAAACATCTGGAGAAGGTAGAATCAAATCACATGTACACTTAGAAATGGCCGGACATGAAGAATAAATGCACACCAGCTGCGATAAAATCACTGAGAGCTGCAGAAGCTGAAAATTCTGCCCAGCAGCTTAATGGAGTTTTAATTCTATCTAGTCAGGAACTGGCACCAGATTCAAACCTGTTCCTGGTGCAAAGTTCCTAACGAAGAGTATGCCCTCTAGCCCTGCATACGCTTAGTTTTAATTACAGCACAAATGGGAGGAATTAAACATGAAACATTCTTATGCACTTCATACTTAAGGTGAACTTTAGCAACTAAGACATGACTCTTCAGAGTGTGTTTCAGAGCTGTGTGTGAATCCCAGGGTCAACAAACCACAAAGCTCCCTCTCAACTGTCTTTCATGACACGGGCTCATAGCTACTTTTTCTGAGATACAGCAGAACAAACAACCGCTGTGATGTGCTCGTTCATCAGACCATAGACAGACAACACTTGAGCACCCCTGAGTCGCAGATAAGTGAATTCTGAAACCTTGTTTTGCCGCGAACAAACAGAATAAGTCATCCAATCTGCTCTAGTTTCATCTCAATGGATTCTGAGGAGTTTTCATGACAAATACAACTCCGCAGAGGGTATATGAACACAGGTGGACTGAGGAGGGGGAAGCTCTGACACCAGTAGCAGAATTACTCTGACAGTACGTGAGCGCCTCTTTGCACCTGAAATGTATCATCCTGGAAAAAGTTGTTATTCCACGACGCCAACCTGAACCACAGCTGAAATTTCACATTGATTTTGACTTAAGTAAAGCACTCTGATTTGATGTGGTTTCAATAAAAAAAGGTACCTGAAAAAACTGTCAATCTGAGTCAGTGGGTCTTCATTATTTTCTTTCATAAATACACTGCCTGGCCAAAAAAAAAAGTTGCCAACCAAAAACAAAGTCACACACTCTAATATTTTGTTGGACTGCCTTTAGCTTTGATTACAGCACTCATTTGCTGTGGCATTATTTCGATAAGCTTTTGAAATGTCACAAGATTGGTCACAGATCATAGCACTGCCCCCACAGGCTTGTACAGTAGGCACTAGGCATGATGGGTGCATCACCTCACCTGCCTCTCTTCTTACCCTGATGCACCCATCACTCTGGAACAGGGTAAATCTGGACTCATCAGACCACATGACCTTCTTTCAGTCCTCCAGAGTCCAATCTTTATGCTCCCTAGCAAACCGAAGCCTTTTTTTCTAGTAAGCCTTAGTAATTAGTGGTTTTCTGGAGGCTACACAGCTGTTCAGTCCCAATTGCTTGAGTTCCCTTCAAATTGTGCATGTGGAAATGTGCTTATGCTGCGTTCCAGGCAACCCGAAACTCGGAAATTTCCCAGCTGAAATCTCCGAGTTACGACCTGAAAGCGTTCCAGGCAAATTACGACTTTGGTTTGAGCACAAGGAATTCTGGTATGTAAACAAACCAACATGGCGGACATTATAAGATTTATGCTTAATCATTTCAATCACCAAAGGAGCCTGCAACTTGCGTGATTTGAGTGAAATGGGGGAGAGGAAACGGCGCATAAGGTAACAGAAGCTTACACTTTATATGTTAAGGTATTTGTCATTATTTAGAGGCTGCCATATTGTTTAGGCAGTGATGTGACATCACAAGTCGTAACTCAGAGTGCATCGATCGGGTAGGAGTTCAAGGGTGGGAAGTTACGAGTTCGGCAGAGTTCGGTGCACTTTCACGAGTTATAGGTGGGAAAAACACGAGTTACGGGTTGCCTGGAATGCAGCGTAAAGCCGTTTTTTCCAGTTAGCCTTACTGGTCAGTGGTTTTCTTCAGGCTACACAGCTGTTCAGCCCCAATCCCTTGAGTTCCCTTCGCACTGTGCGTGTGGAAATGCTCTTATTTTCACTATTAAACAAATCCCTGAGTTGTTTTTTTTTCTTCGATTTGATTTGGCCAAACGTTTAAGTGTTCGTCAATCACCATTATTTAGATTTTTTTCCGACCACATTTGTTCCTCGAAAACGATGGTTCCCCACTATCCTTCCAGTTTTTAATAATATGTTGGACAGTTCTTAACCCAATTTTAGTAGTTTCTGTTATCTCCTTAGATGTTTTCTCTGCTTGATGTATGCCAATGATTGACCCTTCTTAAACAGACTAACATCTTTTCCATGACCACAGGATGTCTTTCGACATGGTTATTCTGAAGACTCAAAAACAAGGCAACTGGACTGTGTAGAGTTTGTTGGGAAGACGTTTCACTTCTCATCCAAGAAGCTTCTTCAGTTCCGACTGAAGAACCCCTGCCACTAAGACATACATTTATGGAGTATAAGTGCATAAACCCCTAAAATCATATGAAGCAATACAAACGACTTGAGAGTGCATCCTCGCCTGAGCTGTTAGGTCAGTTTAATACAAGCTAGTTTGATTTTTAGCTTATTTGGTTTTGGAGTGAGTGGAATAATTGATCAAACAAACTCTTGTGCAACACAAAGATCCAAATTCTGGTCTACATTCATGGAATCTGAATAAGCTTATGATTAAGTTATTTTGATTTTTAAGATTTTCAGAACATTTAACACTGAATGCCCATGACCTTCTGCATTATAAACCAACATCATTCTGTTAAGGATGTTAACATGTGGGCTCAGGAACACTTTGGAAAACCATTGCCAGTTAACACAGTCTGTCACTACATCAAAAGGTACGAGTTAAAAACTCTGCCAGGCAACGTGAAAGACTTATATCAACAACACCAAAAAAAAAAAACGCAACCAGTAGAAAAGCGTGCTGTGGTCTGACGAGTCCACATTTCGGATTGTTTTTGAAAATCATCAACGTCACAGAAAGACGAAAAGGACCATCCTGATTGTTGTCAGCTCAAAAAACAGCATCTGTGATGGTGTGAGGGGGTGTTAGTGCCCATGGCATGGGTAGCTTGCATATCTGTGAAGGCACCATTAATGCCGAAAGGAACATACAGGTTTTGGAGCAACCTATGCTATCATCCAAGTGACATATTTTGCAGGGACGTTTTTGCTTATTTCAGCAAGACAATGCCAAGCCACATCCAGCAGGTGTTACAACAGTGTGGCTTTGTGGTAAAAGAGTGCAGGTTCGAGACTGACCTGCCTGCAGTCCAGACCTGTCTCCCATTGAAAATTTGAGGCGTGTTATGAAATTTAAAATACGACAATGAAGACCCTGGACTGTTGAGCAACTGATGTCGTACATCAAGCAAGACTGGGAAAGAATTCCACTTACAGAGCTTCAGCAATTAGTGTTTCAATTAAGTATCTTGTCTTTAATCTAGGTCGAAAAGGATTTGACAATCAATGTATTCTGTTTTTATTCATGTTCTACACAACATCCCATCTTCATTGGAATTGGGGTCTGTATTTCTGCCATGTTTTCCTGTTAAAAGTTTGACTGTCTTGTAAAGTATGACTACAATTTATTCATAATTTTCTAATTTGGCCTAATTAAAATTGCTCATGTAACTGTTAATTAGAGGAACTTACAAGATAAGAGAGTCATTAATTTACTCCTCAGTCTGGAATGAATGTAGTGATGTAATGTTAATGAATGGCCTCAGTGTGTTTCATCTCAAACACTCACACTCGCTTTCATTCTTTGGGCTGAAAGTATTGAATCATTTGGCATTAATAATCCTGTTATTGTGTTACTTGTGTTCGGCAGGGCCTTATGGCTGTAATATCACAGCTAATGTGAATAAAATCTGTATTCCCCCCGTACACAACATTATTTTTTAAAATCATCCAGACTGATGAGCACTTAAACAAATGGCACCATTTCCCCACCTAGGCTGAAGTTTCCTGAATGCAGCACACTCGTGTCGGCTTGTAAAAAGAATCATTAAGTTTAAAAGGAAAAGTGATGACATGCGGCTGTCAGCAGGTGAGTGCTCGCTCCCTGAAAGCCCCGTGACCTTTTCACACAAAGCCCGCTCCCCACTTAGGAGGGAGTGAAAAGGGGGCGAAGAAAACTGCAAGAGGGAGGAAATATATTTCATTTAAAAAATTATGAACTCCGTATCAATGGTGGCTCCATGGCGACACCCGATTCTTAATAACATGATTTCTTCAAAGGTATTCAGCAAATCGCTGATTTACATTTCAAAAGGAGAGAAATTGCTTTCATTTCACTCACTCAGGATCCCCCCCTCCTCTAAAGGTGACTTTTATATCTGAAAGTGTGTTTTTAAGGGTTTATCTTTGAGTGGGTTTTTGTCGCTGAGTGATGTCACATCAGCATATGTTTTTGACCGTCTGTGGAAATGTCCTTGGGAAGGCACCAATCGGTGGCTTTTAGAAAAATGAGTATTGGTTCAAGGATTTTTCTGAAAGGGATATTCAAAGAGAAACCTGACTGAATATTCCCTGTCAGTGAGCACGTTTTAGTGATCCTTTAAATCTGAAAGCATTCAGTGTTGCTATTTGATGAGGGTTTTATTTTAAATTGGCCTGAGTAAAGACAAATTTATATCAAACTTACTTTAAAGAGGATAGATTCAGTTTCAGGGATGTAGCCTTTAAACTCAGAAAGTCAGTGAAAGAGCATTTAACACCCAAAGTTTAATATCGGCTATGTGTGTGTCTTCTTACGTTAACACTTTAAAGCCTGAAAACACAAATTATAGCTAGAAAATTCTAATTTTTTTGAAGCTGAAATGTTTATCTCACTTTCTACTGAAAAAAATTCCCAAAAATTTAACATATATATTTTTTGTATCTCATTTCATACATTAGGTGTTTTTGGCAACTAATAATCCATTTGAGGACATTTTTTTTTTTAAATCATTTATCATTTTTTTTTGGTAATTTGTTGATCATATTGATTAGACAGAGGTATCATAAAAGTATGTATCAAATATGATGCAACAGGCTTTAAGGGGCCAATATTTTTTCTAAATGATTTTATATTTTTAATGGTTAATGTTGGGCATCAGTACCTGCTGTTTAGTGGGGCGATTATGGACTAGGCTAGCTACCTGGAGCTTGCATGTACAGTGCCTGGGTCTGTTGAAGGAGGTAATGCTGTTTTGACTGTGATGGCCATGTGGTAGGATAGGTAAGAAAAAAAAGGAATTTGTACTAA
This sequence comes from Cetoscarus ocellatus, assembly GCA_037902135.1. Classification (NCBI taxonomy): domain Eukaryota; kingdom Metazoa; phylum Chordata; class Actinopteri; order Labriformes; family Labridae; genus Cetoscarus; species Cetoscarus ocellatus. Next base: position 343,786 of record JBAMNC010000835.1, on the reverse strand, counting down.
CATAGTGGGCGGTGAGAGTTAGCATGGAGAGAGATGACTCTGGCGGAGTTCACTAGTGAGTTTCTTAGAGGTGTCGTTGGGGATACCTAGAGCTTGTATGTACGGTGCCTGGGTTGGCTGAAGGCGGCAATGCTGTTGTAACAAGGGACCACAGATCCGGTAATATACTGGGATGTAAGTGGGGTTTTAGGTCCCTTTACTCTGTGCTTATCCTTTCATTCTGGCACAAAGACCCAATGGTTCTTGTCAATCAGAGACAGTTACACACAATCCTACCCCTACTTTATTGTGAGGCAAGCTGACCCTTTGTTGTCTTTCTGATTGATACACAGAACAGCTGATTAGAAAGCCCCCTCTCATTGCAACTGTTGCTTTCCTGCTTCTGTTAAGGCAAACGTTTCACCAGGCCAAGTCTTTTCAGCGGTCCTGGTGAAATTCTGGTATCCGTTTTGTTACTTTAAAGAGCAATATTCAGCTTTTTTGAGCTTTATTTGCCCTTTCAGTGTGTTTGACATTGCTTCACCCTCAGTGCCAGGAGATGCTTGAAACAGCTTGTTCCCGGCCCCTCCCTACCAGTGTGATATAGTACTGTTGTTTCTTTGGCAGTTGAAGCCCATTGGCTGAGGCTTGGAGGCCCAGCAAAGACCAAGGTTCTGAGCAACACTGAACTGACCATTACTACTGAGGAGACCCGTGAACCAATCAGAACAGACTGTGCCCACCAGGGGAAGGGGGCTTTAAAGAGGCATGAGCTCCTACAAAGCATCTCAGAAAGACGAATACAGGTGGATCAGGAGATCCACGGGGTGAAACTAGAGGGTTTTTTGAACATTAGCAATTGTAAACATACTAACTCACATACAGATAGTGTACTTTTGGCTCTAAAGACACTAATATAAGGTAGAAAAGTTAAATATTATGTCTTAAAATGACTTCAAGTGATAGAGAAACACCTCCAATAAGCTGTCAGAAAACTTATGAAGAAGACTCATGATTGAAAAGCCGTCTGCCATGAACTCTGAATACCAACTCAACCAGTACTTCAGTATAATCAGCCTTATGGAAAGTGAAAGAAAACATACCTGCAGTTTTTAAAGGACAAAGAAAGTTATTTGTGTACTTAAAAACACTTGAAGATGAATGCTGCATTGTGACCTATTTTAGCATGCTTAGTGCCAGAATACAGGTTAACACCTTCAATTCCATTTGAGATATAAATGTCTCGGCGTTTACTATTTAGAGAACAGAAAACTCAGCTCTTTAATTGCCTCCAACACCCACATACAGTAAATTCACATACCTGCTATTGTAGTGAATCAGTGCTTCTTTAAATCACACTTAACCCCCCCAGTGAACTGCATACACCTTCAACATCAGCCTCACAAATGTTGTAATGTAAAACAACATACGCTGAAAATTCACAGACACTTAAAACTTCTCCAGACTGTGCCTCTTTGCCTTGCTTTGACCTCCATTTCAGCTTTTCCTCTTCCACGCTCCCAGACGCAATCCATTTTTCATGCTGTCTCTGTATTGTTTCAACCCATTTTATTTTGCTCCTCAGGAGAAGCGCTTATGTGTGTGTGTGTGTTTTTCCAGGGAAAGCAGTGTGTGCCGTAGCCTGCTGAGCCCAGGCACTTGGTTGGGTACGCCGTGTGCTTGCTGAGCGCCGCTGCCGTCTGGCATGGATGCTATAGCAGCCATCACAACGAGGGGCCGATGTGCTTCAGTGGGTCTTTCAAACTTCTACTTTTCTTTTTCGTCACTTTTTCTATATTGGCACCCCCTGCAAAGTTCCAAAAATTCAGCCCTCGCAGCATGTTCAACCCAGGGTTACCAATTCATTGAGTGTGGGATCTACAAAAAAGCCTCTTGGAGCCACATCATTAAATCAGCGGAAAGTCTGCCATTTTGAATTTTTGCTATAAAATTGTGGAAAATTTGCAAAGTCAAGGTGCTTTCACCTTGAGAGAGCTGCACTGAATGAAATTGGTGCTTCAACTTTGGCTTAATTTGTTTGAAAAAGATGTAAACACAGCAATCAAACTCTCTCAGGGAGAAACTAAGCAAGCTGAGGTCTCAATGGTTCATTTACAGAGACAACACAACTGCAACTACAACTATAAAACACTCAGAGAGTACAAACCTCCACCAAGGTTGCTCATATATTGCTGTAACCTCTATAAGTAAAGTTCCAGCATAAAGTTACCATCATAATATGACTCCTTGACCCTGAAAACCCACACCAAGCACTCAGGCCTGGACCACACGTATGCGATATATTCCTAAACGCACATTTTTCCGTCCAATTGGGCCTCTCAACCACACGAACACAGCGATTTCACCAACATAAACGGAGATATTTTAAAATGGATAAAAAAGTGGAGAAATAAAAAAATACCCAGTTGAGGTGTTGACGCGATGACGTCAAGCGCCTAGCAACAAGCCACTGTAGCAACAGTTGTCAACAACAACAACGATGGCCGTAGTAGTAGTTTAATGTTACATGAAGTAACAACTCCACCTCATCGTCCGTCCACACAAAAGACTCTATTTTATTCGTTTTTTTCGCCATCTTCTTACCAGTAACTTCAGTTTGTTTGTTTTGGTTAAACTGTTAGACTGCTTCTTCTTCCTGTTTTTGACTGCGCATGCTCATAACGTTCTTCTTCTGTGGTTTTCACATTTTGCTAACCTGCCACCTATCGGCCGGGCATGGTATTGCAGGCTTCAGAGGAGATCGTTTTCAGTTTTGCCTCTTCGTATGGACAGAGATATTTCTGTGGTGTGGACAGAGTTTTTTTTTTTTAAGCGAGGATGAAGATAACCAGTTAAAAAAACATTCATATACATGTAGTCCAGGCCTCAGAATCATGTTGATATCATTGCTAGTTAGACAGTTATTGAGCAAAAACATCTGTTCACTAATGGTGCTTATCTGGATCACCACTAAAATCTAATCATGTTTAAGTTGAGCCATTCCCAACATCTCCTTAATATTTCAGCAAAATCCATCCAGTAGTTTTTGTGTAATCTTGCTAACAAATTAACAAACAAAGTTACACTGGCAAAAACATCCTTGGCTGAGTTAACAACAAAATAGCATATAAAAATGCACCAGGGTAACTTAACCACTCATCAGCAGAGAATTAAAAGACCTTAAAACACTGACTGGTTCAAAAATTTGTTTTAGTCCATCCATTTTATCCTTTGTTTTACTTAAACTTCTGTCTCAACAAAGCTACTTTTAAGTTGCCAAGGGTGTTGCGGTGTAAACTTCTACCATGTTATCTGGTGTCCTATGCCATCAGGTTTGTAAACACTTGCGAGCCTTAAAAGCTTTAAAAAAATGTCTGTCATGAACAGACGTATCTGACAGGAAAATTTAAAACATTTGCCCCATTTATTGTTAAAATCTAGTAAGGCCTGCACAGCATGCCAAACACAGTGAACATGCTTTCAGCCCTCATACTTTCAGTCTTTGCACTTTTAGAGAACCATTAGGTGAAATCAAACTTTGTGTACTGGATCAAGTTGTTGCAAAGTGTTCCTTAGCAGCAAACATCACTTTCACCACAGTAAAATAACTTCCTGGCAGTACCTCGAAGTACTTTCTCGCCAATGCACATTCATGAAGTTTGTTCTCCCGCACACGGTGTTGAAATAAAAGCATTTCAACACCTAAAAAAAAAAAGAAAAAATCAAACATGTGGGCTTTAAACCTGCGATTGAACATCAAGCTGAAAGGTATAAGGGAGCGTCGGCTTGGCTTTATCACTAATGGGCCCCAAACTGCAGCGCTTAGACTGAATATGAATGCACCCCCGGTGAATTATTAATGTTGTGGTGCGTTTCGTATTCTGCCTGGCACTTCCAGAGGTGATCCACCTCCCACGCGGATTGGGAGCTGTCACCCGTAATTGGAGAAATCACGACAGCACGGAGTTAAGTGCTCCACAGTCCCCGGGTGAAGAATCTGACGGTGTTCACTGCAGCACCAAGAGGTGGGAACATTTTCCTGTACTGCTTTTTTATGCAGTTTTTTTTTCCTCCTCAGTGTTTGTCTCCCTCTTTCCCCATCCACCTTTTTATGGGCTTTAGTGTCAGTTTCACTCTGCAGGTATATCTCTCTGTCAGAAGATCATCTATTAAGTTGTCGGTTTTATTAGGGACATCAAGACTTTTGAGGCGAGATTAAAGAAGAAAACTGCTCAGTTACTTTGCAGAGATGTACTGTACGGTGAAAATGTTTTGGCAGGTGTGAAAAATGTAAGTGAATGAACAGAAGAGAAATGTAAATCTGATCAATATCATGAACAGCATTGATTCTTCTAGGAACACTTGCACTCAGTTTGAAGGAACTAAAGAAGTATGTTGACTGGAAACACCCAGTGGGCTCTTTGGGGGCCATGCAGTCACTTCTAGGACCCCTTGCTCTTCTTTATGCTGAATATTGATGACACTGATTCTGTATTTTGGGTCACTGTCCTACCGCAGAATACATTTGGGGCCAATCAGACGCCTCCTTAATGGTACAACATGATGGATAAGTATCCCCTTTTATTTCGCAGCATTGAGGATTCCAATAATTCTGACAATATTCCCAACTCCATACAAAATTCAGCCCCAAACTTGCAAGGAACTGCCACCATGTTTCACTGTCATCTGTAGACACTTGTTATTACCTCCACTAAGGAGGTTGTGCTTGTGATGTATGGCTATTAAACAATGAGTCTATGCTTATGAGGATAAAACCCTTCGGCGTGTAGTCACAGGTTATATATTAAAGGTTGGTTATTCACAGATAACTGCTGTGTTTTCAATAAATGACATCTATAGTTCACTGCTAGCTACTGACCAAAGTGCACATTTTAGCTATGGCATTGAAAAATGATTAGCTTAAAAGTTGAGCAAGACATTACGTGATATTTTGGGTGAAATTGAACAAGCTTTAACTGAGGTGTATGGGGAATATATCATGTCACGTGCACACATGTTTGAATGGCACAATAGTTTTTGTTAGGGCAGAGAGGATATCCAAGATGAACTGCAGAAAACATTTAACAAATTTAACTAATCATTCAAAACTCACTCCCCTGAGTGGCAGTTCAATTTGGTAGCAACTTCAATTTTTCCAATGAATAACATCTTGTTGTGACCTCTTCTTTGAGAATTTCTTCTTAATCAAATGGCCTGATCATGTTGTGGCAATAGTGCATGAATAACCGATTATTATAAAACTAGAAAGCACTCGGAGAGTGCAGACCTCCGCCAAGCGCCACAGTTCCCCCTATTTGTCATTTGCACCATAAATGTTAGTCCCACATTTATTTTGACTACATTTTTAGATTCCTTGACCATGAAAACATACCATTGGCAACTGAATTTATAATGATATCAACATTAGTTCAGCAGTTATTCACGAAAATCGCATTTTCCGTAATGGCGGTTTTCTTCTGGATCTAGTTCCACAGCTTTTGAAGATACAGCAAATCTGTTGGCACCTTCCAAATTCCACAATGCCTTGGCTATTTAATGGTGTTTGTTGCGTGTTTATAGCTTCATTTGTTCTCTTCCTATGATGAAAATTCCAAAGGTCCTATTTTTTCATATTCTGGATCATAGTATCTGGAATTATTCCTTTATCCGGATCAGTCTTTGATATACTGTAGAGCATGTTAGAAACTTGTCCTGTAATTTTTTCCCAAGTGCCCTGACCATTATTTGTGGAGTTATATGCAGAAATGTCGAAAATGGCCCGATCTCCCAATGTTAAAGAATCCTTTAAAAAGTTCCTGGATCCAGACGGAGATCCGGATCGCTTCCAAAATCTAATCATTTGTTCCTTATCCCAATCTGGATATTCCCTGAAAATTTCATCAATATCTGTCCATAACTTTTTGAGTAATGTTGCTAACTAACTAACAGACAGACAGACAAACAAACCCTCCCAAAAACATAACCTCCTTGGTGGAGGTAACAAACAGAAATGCTTGCTCTTGGGTCCGCAGTTAGTTAGCAACCGCCATTTTAAACTCACAACAACGATTTAAGATTTAAAAGCTGGCAACATCAGTTGCATTTTATTATTTCCCAAGTAAACATTAAAAATCCCACATGCAAGTGTTCAGCACAAACTTTGTTTCAGGCACTTATCTAAAACCAGTATTCTAACTCACATTTAGCTTCAGGCTTGAGAACCAGTAAGTGCTAAATGCTAACTCATTTTTGGAATAATTTCTGCACTACTCCATAATTACTTGAAATCATTCATTCATCATAAGCAGGCAGTCTTTGTTGCTGTTTTCCCATTCCCCTGTTCACCTTTTAAAGGGTTATAGTGTCTGTTTCACTCCCTCACACCAGGGTCTTCATTTGTCAAAGTTGTCAGATTCAATGAGCAATGATGAAGAAAAAGAGCTGTACTCAAAAGACTTTCCAAGTAAGTATTTAGAAGTCAGATAAAACTGTTCAGCCATCACTCAAACATCAAAATAACCCAAATTGACTTCCATTTTGACCTTTGACCAACCACAAACCACGATTTTCACTGAACATATTTCACACACCATGTGAGATGAACCATATCTGATGAAAACTACCGCACGAGGCATCATTCATGAAGACTCTGCAGTAGATTTTTCTGACAGAGTGACAACTGAGTGCAAAGCGTGTAAATCTGGTGTCCCGCAGAGCGCCCGGGGGCAACATCAAACCGACAGCTCACAGCGCACATGGACCCCCATGTCCCAAAGACAGAGGCAAAGTTGTTGTCACAGCGAGGAGTTTTTTTTTGGTAGTCCTATTGCCCTTGGACAGAGATATGTGTCACTTTTCATGACAGGAGGGAGATTGGAGGGTTTCAATCTGGACCGGGTATGATCCACGGTCAGACGGTGCCAGATTCATGTCGGCTTCGATGACCGGGGTTGTGCCTGTCTGTCAAAGAATACAGCAGTGATTGGTGGAGACGGAGCGTATGTTTGACAGAGGTTTATGCCAGTGTAGGTCATGTGTGAACTGGTGATGAGGCCAAAAGATGAAATCTATGAAGGTCTTATCTAGAAGCAGAGGGATATGTCTCTATGAAGCTTGATGCGGCGAAGAGTTGTCAAATTTTGATAAGAATCCTAAACTGGGGCAAGGATATCACTTCAGCTCACAGGAGCACACACTTTTGTCAAGAGGAATCCTGTGCAGGCTGTTTTTAGCTCCACAATTGGAACTTAATCGCCATGATCCATTCATTGGATTATGATGCCACAGCTTGGTGATACACCATCTGCGCAGGGAGGTGTCTCTGCCTTAGACGTTAAATTCACCTTTCACTGCCTGTGCATCTTCGCCACTTATTGAAATGCCTTTTTCTCACAGATTTCTGTACCACATTTGTTCATTATTCATATCAGCAACCATTGTTATCACATTTGGCGCTAATGGGCGCCTTCCCAGCTTTCATTATGAGAAAAATTCTTTACCAAGACATATTTTTGGTGCGACCTTAGTGACCCTTGAGGTAAACAAATGATTTCAGTTTCCCTTTATGGGGAGAGATAGGCACTATATAGGACTAGATCTCAGAGATGAGAGGGTTCTCTGTCTCTGAAATGCAAATTTGATTAACATAAAGAGAGGGAAGTCTGTCATCATCAGCCTTGCCAGAGAAACAATGGAAAATATTCAACCAAACAACAAATTAATGATGTGGAGAAATGTAAACAGATAAGGCTGTAGCTAATAAAAAAGGAGAATAAAAATATAAATTGTTTGAATTGGTAGCAACATACTTTTATATCTTCACACTACATCAAATGGCCCTTTTCCATTAGCCCTACTCTACTCGGCTCGGCTTTCCCCGACTCTACCAGGCTCTACTCTACTCCCATTGTGTTGTTTTTCCACCAGCCCGGTCCCCTACCCAGCAGGGGGCGGGGTCGCCGTGAAACAGCTGGGCGACACTGTGTTCATGTCATTTTGAGCGCGACACAACAATCAAAACAATGGAGGACTTGGAGACAATAGTATACTTGATGCTCAGTCCGTGGCTTTTTGTTACAAACTGAATCAAAGAGGAAAGCAGAAGCAGGCGGCGAGAAGAAATACCCTTGAGAAGTACAGGAGAGTTTTGGAAGCTATACAACAGTTTGAAGCCGAGGACGAGAGCAATCAGGCTGCAAAGAAAAGACGTATGGGGTAAGCTAATGGAAGCTACCGCTAGCTTGTTAGCTAGCTCGTAATGATAAAGTCCTGTGTTTAACATTGTGATGGCAGCAAGTTATTGCCATAAAGTAACAACGCGTATGTACTGCAGTCCTGTTTTGGACTTCGCGTTCATGACCCATCGGTGACGACATTCTCTGACCAATTAGTAACCAGCAGCAGTTGGTCGACGTCACCTTTAGGTATCGACTCAGCTCGCTTAGAACCAGAGCAGAGTAGGTACTAAAAACTGGTTTGTTTTAGAAGGTACTGTGCCGGTGGAAACGCAATGCAAACCGAGTAGAGCCGAGTACAGTAGAGTAGGGCTGGTGGAAAAGGGCCAGTAGAGACTGTATCTACACCCAAATGAAAATTACATTTTTGTCCACAACTTCATTCTTATTGGGAAGAAGTCAAATGGTCATATTACAGACAGATGTTAAAACTTAGCTTGTAGCTTAGCTTATCTGAAAGAGGAAGTGGTTTAGTTGGTTTGTTTGGTATGACAGGCTATCAAAATCAAAACCTGTTACATCTATTATCCCAGCAGACCTCTTCTACATCTGAATATAAGTATAAATATAAATATATCAATCACACCAATCAGTTAGTGTAAAGCTTGTTTTTCCTCCCCCGTGTATTTGCTGTTTTTGGAGATGTGTGCTTTTTAGAATATAGTGATGCAGTGTCTTTGAGATGCATAATTTTCAAGCTTGAACAATTTCATCGGGCTTTCGATGCAAACACTACAATGAAAGTTCAAAATACAAAACATATTTTGCCCTCCCATTAATAACAGGTTTTCTACTAAGCTAAATCAAATAATCTCTCCCTGTCAAATTATATCAAGTTTTGCTGACAGTTAATATCAGGTTTGTCGAAAAAGCCAAACAAATTTTCCTTACAAAAAGAAAGTTTTCTTGTTTCAGTTTTGTAACAAATAACTTAAGTTAAACTAATTATGGCAAAATTTCATGTTAAATTTTTCCCAGCTGACATTGGGAAAGAGGTGGTATGATATTGACCTTTTAAGAAATAAATATATGCATGTTAAAACAAACAACAGCTGGATTCCTCAGATTGATAACATCAAGCTTTATGAATTAATAAAGCTGTTTTAATTAATACAGCTTTGTCCTTAAAAAATAATTATGGGTATTCTCAGACATACTTTTAAGTTTTCTCAACAAATAACTAAAGTTTTATCTCACAGATAGTAAGTTTAAAAAAGAATCCAAAAATATTTTTTTTTAACAAGTATTATCAAGTTTTCAGAGAAACAATATTGATTTCTCATCAAATTTACATTATTTTCTGATCAATGGCAAGGTTTTCCTAGCAAATTTTTCCTCATGCATTAATATTAAGTTCTACTGAGATCGACCTATAACCCCTACAGGTCATTTTCTGAGTCTGCCTCATTCTCATTCACCAGCAAAAGTAGTTGAACACACACTTGGTCCCATACACGGCTTATAGTCCCGGCATACAGGGAGCACTTAGGGGCAGCATTATTCCACATCTGTCTCACCTGCGGCTTTTTCACATGATGAGATACAGAATAATTCATTCAGACGTTGAGAGTTTAATAAAAATGTATGAGCTGGAGTGTGAAATCACTATTTCTTGTCAAAAGTGGGCTCAGACAAGGCCATAAAATAAAACATGGCCGGCTATTTGTTGAAGCCTGTTTGTTTGGGCAAAACCTAATTTCTCTAATATTTTGTTGATTGTGTGTCCATCTAATTGTGAAAGTCAGTGAATTAAGCCATCCTTTAAGGATGGAGTTGTGATTGGCTGGTGTGATTTGAAAGGTGGGGCCATATTTTGGTCCATGTGCTTTGGGTGGTCCCACATTCAGAATGGTTTATGGTGCAGTATAGAAGCTCTGATGGGATTGCTATGTACCAATGATTGCCTACAACATGCTACAGCTGTAATAAATCTAGCCTGAAAATATACAGCCTGGCTCACAACATGTCATATAAATCCATAATGCATGATAATATGTCTTTATATTGTCTGGTGGAGATGAAAAAGAATATCCAGGAAAATCTCATTTACTCTGAGAATCCCATTTAATGTTTCGGTAACGATAAACAATTTCCCATGATTTAAGGATTTGAGCATATATAACATCACCATAATTGAGCAGAGGTATGAAAGTGGCATCAATGGGACAAATTTGCAGCAAAGAGAAAAACAAGTCTCATTTCTGAAATGAGAATTCAGCTGCAACTTTAACGTCCTGACAAGTTGCTCAATCTCAGGCTTAAATGTCAGAGAAGCATCAGCAAAGAATACAAAGTATTGTGACGACCCGCAGGAAGTGGTTGCCAAGAAATGAATGGTTACGTTACGCACAAAGGATGCTGGGAATGTTCTGGAGGCATAGTTACTTTTTCTGTCCGTCACGTATGGTTCTGGTGTTATTGTATATGCATGTTGAGCAGGGTACACACATAAGGATTATCGGACTGTTTTTGCTGTGACTTTCCTCCTTCCCGACCAAGGACGGCAAACGCCAGATTATCTTATGTTTTATAAGATTATCCTATAAGATTATCCTGTGTTCTGAGGTGTGTTAAGAGTGAATTTGTCCCAGTAATCAGCTCCGAAATGGGCCAACAATCATAATTATTAAACTTAATATTTACGAACAAAAAGTTGACAACTCCTGAGTCATGACTTCATGAGTTGTGAAGTAGAATAGAATGTAGCCAATCAAGATGCAAGCTGACTGTGGAACAAGGAAGCAGGCGTAAATAAAAACAAACATGGCCGACCTGAAACATAAAGTTTGGTGGACCTCAGAAATGGAGCTCACGTGTTCATGCTGTCTCCAGGATATTTTCCATGGTCTTTTCCTTTTTTTAGTTCTGGATCTTTCCGTCAAAAATAGTCTCATGACCACCATCATTCCCTCTGCTTGTATGTCCTTTTCCATGTTGTGTGTTGTGTTTTCTGGTTGTTGCTAGGTTTCATCTTCTTCATTTTTGTTGGTTTGGGTGGCAGCAATACATTCTGTACAAAAGATTAAATAATCTTTGCCAAGGTTGATACTGGAAACTGGCTTATAAGGGTTTACAAAATGTAAAATCTTCATCTTTAACAGGGGAGGTTGATGACAAAATCTGTTTGACAAAGACACTGTCATTCTTTAGTTTTTATAATCCCTTTACTTACTTTCTACTTGGGGTTCCTTTAATTTGCTAATAAATACAATATTGTTCACTGCTGATGTAAATTTTCATTAAATCAAACCTCGAATTCAATGCCCAATCATTTTAACATCATTTTTAATTGATATGAAATTCCATTGCTTTATATATATTGCTTCTTATCACTTTCACTTTTATCAGCTAACCTTTATATAAACAGCAACGTTTTGATTCTCTTTAATAATACATGGAGGAAGCTCTGTAAGATTGTATTTTCTTCCAGAACAGCCCTTGACTGTTAAAGTCGCTTGAAATTTCCTTAATAATCCAAAAATATGACAAATCTCGCTGGATATATCTATAAAAACGTCCTATTGATGCTGAAGTCCGTACTTTGCCCCCTTTTGTGCCAACATCAGTAGGCATTGAAAGTTTAAGCCTTGTCCTCATGCCTCTTTTCCTCTTTAATAGATTCAAATGAATTCAGACTTGCCGAGAGCGACTGACAGTGTTAAGTTATTTACGCTGGGCCGACACCTCTGTTCCGCTCGTCTCTATACAAATTCAATTCCGACTTGAAGAATAGACTCACTGTTATTGCACTTTTGTCAAAACATCAACATCAGCCTAAATAGTCTGGTGGGGGAGGCTCTTTTTCGGATGCTTGTTTCCCTGAGGTGAATCAGATGGAGTATTGTGAATGTCTCCCACACACGTTGGATTTGGAGTAGGGTGGTAAATCGATCAAACTATGGTGACAAAAGAGGCTTGGGTACAATAGCCTTAGTCTATATTTGTGCCATTCTTATGAGTTATACACTTCTAATTCGCCATTTTTTAGCCAAAGTGACAATTAATTCTCCTTATCCTCATTGTAAACATGTGTTCCTTTATTGTCTTCTCTCATGGGTGGAAGGCTGTAATCTTTTTACAACAGGAATAACAATAAAAGTAAAGTACAAGCATAAAATTGAACCATTCAAAAAGGATCAAACTGCCGTGAACAATAGTGTAAGCTCATAGTGTAGGAGGACAGGCCTAGTTAGAAATAGAAAGTTTGAAGATTAGCGCACAGCGAAGAAAGGAAAATGGTGGCACCAAACTCCCAAGCCAAAGAATTCCTCGTCGTCAGGTCAGGAAAACTAAACGCTCGATCACCAACAGAGCGAAAGTTTCCAATGAGTGGGGGACTCAAAGTGATTTAAAGCCCTTCCCTTCCTCCTTGGATCGAGTGCAAATAAAGATGCTAGACTAGCCCAGACGACTGTTTGTCAGCATTTTTCCGCCTTTCTGGCAGTGTCAGATGAAGAAAGACTTGACGGTAAGAAAGAGGAAGAAGGTGAATACATGAAAGAAGGAGAGTGAAGAGTGAAACATCAGCATTGGTTTTGATTCACCTATTGATCTTGGCAGACTGACACTCCCTCTCATCCTGACAGTTTCTTTCTCTCTCCCACCTGAAATCAATTTTATGCCCGCATCAGCAGAACGGCAGGAAAAACACACAGCTTTGAGATGATGATGAGTCAACCAGGACTGGGGTCACGTGCTTCACTTTGTAGTATGATGTCGGATGAAGTATTGACTGAGTTGCTAATCTTTATTAGGTTTCTGTACAAGAAAGAAAAGTAGCTGTCAGAAAACAAGTAAGGAAAGATGCCTTTATTTTCCTGTATTGACATGAGATATTGTTAGAGATTGTGGGTGTGATGGTTTGTGCATAGGGTTTGAGGTCACGACTTGGTGCAAGTTCAAGAACTAGAGCTTCTGTGGTTTTATGCCTCTGTAAGTTACACAATTGTCAGACGGTGAAAGTTCAGCACTGGGTTGACTTAGTTGGTTTTTGTGTGAGTTTGATTTGTAAAAATATGATAAACAAGGGTTAGTCATGAGGTGTGAAGACCTTTAACCTTCACCCTCCAAAATCTGGTCTCTGCATCCTTGAGCCAGAATCAATGATTGAACAAAGTTTGGAGAAAATCCCTCCAAGCAAACATTCACATTCACTAGCAAGCACTGATCATGAGGCAATATGACCTTGACCATTGACCTCAGAAGCTGAGTTCATCCTTCAGGGAAAAAGGACATTTATGTAGACTTTGTAAGGAAGCTTTGACAGTAAGCTACCAAAACATAATGAGATGCTAGGACCTTAACCTCTGACCTCAAAAGCTGAGTTCAGTTAGAAACGAAATTTGGATAGATTTTGACGGTTAGCTATCAAAACATCATAAGACCCTATGACCTTGACCTTTGACCACAAAAGCTGAGTTCAGTTAGAAAGGACATTTGGGCAGACTGTGACAGTAAACTATCAAAACATCATGAGACCCTATGACCTTGACCTTTGACCTCAAAAGCTGAGTTCAGTTAGAGAGGACATTTGGGTAGACCTTGACAGTAAGCCATAAAACATCATGACACCCTGTGACTTTGACCTTTGACCTCAAAAGCTGAGTTCTATTAGAAAGGACATTTGGGTAGACTTTGACATTAAGCCATCAAAACAAGATGAGACCCTATGACTCTGACCTTTGACCTCAAAAGCTGAGTTCAGTTAGAGAGGATATTTGGGCAAACTTTGACATTAAGCTATCAAAACATCATGAGAGCCTATGACTTTGACCTTTGACCTCAAAAGCTGAGTTCATCCTTCAGTAAGATAGGACATTTGAGTAGACTTTGATATTACGCTATCAAAACATTCTTTAGATATTGATTGATAGGCTCCATGACTTTGACTCATGACCTATGACCTTTGAGATCTAATCAGTGAGTCATGTGACAGAAACACAAGGCCAGTGAAGAGACCCTTAACCCTCCTTACATCCCAATACACTTCTAAAAAGTTCATTACTTCAGGATTGTCTGCTCCAACTGACCCAGGTTCTGTACATGCAAGCTTCAGGTTGTGACAATGTCAACCTGCCTACCACAAGGCCTCTCAAAGACCTTTTGACCCAACCAGCAGACTGATGAAACAAAAAGCCCGTCATTCAGCCGGAGTGGATATTCATGAAGAGTTTGTCAATAATCAAAGCATTCTTGATTTTAAATTAACAAGCAAATAACATGGAGCTCTTGTTCTTGAGACGTCCAAGAACTGATCAGAATATTCTTGATCCATTAAAAAAACAGTGCTTTTGGCGTTTAAAGGGTTAAAATCCTGAAAATCATTGAATATTCAGTAGTTCTGAACAAAGCTGAAGTGGTTAGAGAAACTATTGCTGAAAAAAAAACAAAAAAAATATTGATGAATGATGATATAACAGCCATTTTTGTGGGACCTTTATGTCACCCCAAACACTTCCACAACTTCTCACTAGAATCTGTCAAATCCCCAGTTTAGGTGCTGTCCTGTTAACTTTATTTTGATGTGTCATTCCATTAGTGAAATATCAAGAAGAATTTATTCAGTCCCAGTCTGCCACTAGTGCCCAGGAGTGGATCTCAACCGGATTTGACTGGAAAAACACTAATGGATCCCTAATGGGAGGGCTTAATATTCTTAAGAGGGTCCCAAGATGCCAAGATGCATTTAAAGTTTAAATATAACTAATTACCAAGTGGCATTATACTCAGACACTTTGCCAGTGCTGTCTTTGCCTTTCTCCACTGTCTTTTGTCTGGAAAAATTGGCAAACAAGGCTTAAAAGAATTGTCAGAGTAGCTCCCTCGAGGGTTCTCATTTCATGGCCACTTATCCCGCTTGGCTTTTAATATACTTCAAATCAATTTTGAAATAATTGCTTCAAAAAGCAGGAGCAATTTAGTGTTGACCCATCCAAAAAAATCAACACTGAGTGCTTTGGGTCACTCATAATCTTAGGAAGTTCAGAAAAAAAGTGTACTTTTCCTCACTCTGAATATGATTTGAAAACTTTTATGATTAATAGGCTTCATAAAATTTGCAGTATTGTTGGTTAAGGTCGAAGTAAAATATAGAATGATCAAGTTTAAACTTCATTAAAGACAATTTGCAGGAATAGCGGTGCCTCTCCCTTGTAGTCAATGCTGTTTTATTTGTAACATAATTTTTATACTTTATATTTGGTGCCACGTATAAGCATTTAAGTTAAGTGTACATTATGGATGAGTGGCTACAAGGGTGAGACTGCCCTACAGCAGCTGCTAATAGCTTATACTCTGAATGAAAAAATGCTGTGATTCTGCTGAGCTACAGCTAATGGTTGGGTAGTCTCCTTAATGAGGGACAGCTTATTTTTTCTGTGCCTTATTTCAGGATTAATGCTGTATGTATCAGCACTACATCTTTCTTAATCTGCAGAAAATTTTACACTGAAGACATAACAGCTGATACAACTCTTTTGCTCTAACTTTCTCCTTGGGACAAATTAACAATTAACAAAAGGCAAGCATTGGTGTTAAGATGAAATTTCCTTAAAGCTACTATGAGAAGTTTAAAGATGGTGAAGAAACAACCGAAAATTGGTACTTGTATGTCCTGATGTTCCACGAAATCCAAAGAGATTATCAGTCTTAGGCATGATTATTTCTAACGTAGCATTTTATTGCCTGAATCTACTACAATGGAGTAGATATTTTTTTCTTTTCTTACATTATTTGCAACGAGGAATGTTAAAAACGCATATATTTGATTGTCAGTAAAGTAGGATGATGTTCTCAAAAGACAGTTTCTTGCACAAGATTTGGGGAAACAGTTTGATATTTACGCTCGCCAAGGAGGTTATGTTTATGCTGGCGTATGCTTGTTTGTTTGTTAGCAAGATTACGCAAAAACTGATGGACAGATTTTTGCGGAAATTATCACGAGATGTTAGCAATGGCCTAACTTAAAAACGATTACATTTTGACGGTGATCCAGATGACCGCCATAAGCTAACAATCGGTTTTGCTCAATAACTCTCTAACTAATAATGATATCAACGTGAGTCTAAGTGCTAGGTGTTGGTTTTCAGGGTCAAGGAATCATATAATGATGGTAACTATATGGAACCATTGCTTATAGATGTAACAGCAATATGTGAGCTACCTTGGCGGAGGTTTGCTCTCTCCAAGTGCTTTCTAGTTGGAAATGGGGTTACACAGAGTTTATTGGCTCTGATGAGGAGGTAATGTTTTGTTGGTATTTGTTAGTTTCTTTATTTGAGAGTGGGATAACTCAAAAACTGATCAAGGAATTTGAAAGAAATTAACAGGGAATGTCGTTCATGGAACAACAAACAGTGACTCGATCTGAAATGGGATGCTGATCCAGTAAAAGGATATTTCAGTTTTTTTAATTGGGGTTGTGTGAGGTACATGGCATGAGTCTGAACGTGTCCCACAGTGTCACAGCTCAGTTCTCTCTCTGTTCAGAAACACTCAGACGCTAATGCTACACATTGCTGGACATGGGGCCAAATGTTTCATATAATTAAAGAATTGTGGAAGAAAACAAGCCACAAAAACAATGTGGGGTCATCACATGCTACAATCAGTTTGTTTGTATCTCCTTAATTTCCACCACACTGCTGCTTTGATTAGACACTATTTTGAGACATAGCACAGCCTATGTGCAGGCTCATGCCACATATCTCACTGAACCCCACTTCATAAAACCTGAACTAGTTATCAAATGATTCCTTAACATTGTGAGATAGGACAGTTTTCCACATTTTGCTAATAACGCAATAATCTCTCAACCACTTATAATGATTTTTTTCAGGGAATGTTGGTTATGACAAAAGGGAGAAATAATTTGATTTTAGTGGTGATCTGAATTCGATTGTAAATCCAGGAAGTTTTGAAACAATTTCTTAACATTTGAGATGAAGCAGTTTTACACATATTTGCAAATAATTCGATAAGTTCTCTCAAGATTTTGATGACATTTTAGGGAAAGTTGGTCATGGCAAAATGGAGAAGTGATTAGATTTTGGTGTTAATCTGAATGAGGATGCACAAATTTTTACAAGAATTTGATGACATTGTGAGATAGGGCAGTTTTCCACATTTTTGGAAACAAATCAATGGGCTCTCAACAGATTTTGATTACTTTTTTTGGGAATGTTGGATAAGGCAGAGAAATGAGAAATGATTAGGTGATCATCCAGGTTTGCATCCATTGTATTTTCAATTTTTTTATTTATTTACTTATTTTTTTAACATCGCAAGATAGGGCATTTTTCCACATTTTTGACAATAACTCCAACAATGTTGGAAATACCATGGTGGAGGTCTGTGCTCACTGAGTACTTCTAGTTTCAGATGGACTTTTATTGTAGAAATCCAGGAAATAAGAAAATTTGCAGATTTGCTTTCTTTTAAATTGCACATAAATTACATACTTTGAGTAACAAGACTGATGTCACATGTCCTATAATGTAACAATTTTGCATGGATGTATTGCAATTGCTAGTCAGTCAGCCCTAGTTGGTTCACATATATGTAAAGAATGAGTATCAGAAATGTTTTAAGGTACCCTGGATTTTTATTCAACACTTATACAGAACATGTTTTGATTTTTTAAATATGCTGAGTGCTTAAAATCTAAAAAATATTCTGGCCTAACCCAACAGCTATACTTTATAGAGCTGGCTGGCAAGTGTTAGCATGCTAAAATAACCATTTGTAAACTTAGCAAACATTGTGCCTGCTCAGCCTCAGGATGGCAAATGTGTTTGTTGACACCAGCAATAAGCTCAAAGCTGCTAACATGGCTGCAAACCTTTTAGTCTTCCTATGATATGTGCTGACACACTTGAAATTCACCTCCATATTCTGGTGAAACTGCAAATCAAATCAGTGTCAAAGCCAACTTGACAGGAGTATTTACTCCAAAGTAGCTTCAACCTTTCAGCAGAATCTGTCAAATCTAATGATGTGGAAGTCGAAATCAATCATGAACATTTTTAGACGTAAGTGTATCAAATGCCAGAGAATCATGTTTGTGTCAAAATGATCCTGCCTCATGTATAAATGTTGAAGAACTGGTAAGAATAGACCTGTAATGTCAAAAATGTGATCTGCTCCCACTTTTTAGAATAATAGAGGAGAAAAGCTATTTGGGGAAATTGTCATAAGCTCCTTATGTAAGGGACAGATGAATTAGAGGATGTCGGGCTCTCTGGAATTTATTATGCCTCTGCTTGAGGCCGGAGGCATTATGTTGCCGCCAGTTGTGACCCAGTGCTGTACTCATTACCTCTGCCAAGGAGGATATGTTTTTTGCCAGTGTTTGTCTGTCTGTTTGTTTGTTAGCAAGATTACGTAAAAACTACTGGATGGATTTTGCTGAAATTATCAGGAGTTGCTGATAATGGCCCTCGATTTTGATGGTGATCCAAATAACCGCCATAAGCTAACAATCATTTTTGCTCAATAACTGTCTAACTAATAATGATATCAACATGATTCCAGAGGTGTGGAATCACCTAAAGGCAATTGGTGACTCCAATTGCCTTTAGGTATGAGTGTAAGCGTTGTCTGTCTCTCTATTTGGCCCTGGGATTGGCTTGCAACTGGTTCAGGGTGTACCCCATCTGTCCCCCGATGTCAGCTGGGATAGGCTCCAGCCCCGGTGACCCGGAAGGGTTAAGCGGTATAGAATCATGATCATGATCATGATTTCTAGGTGTGGCTTTTCAGGGTCAGGGAATCATATTGTGATGGTAACTTTATCATGGAACTGTTGCTTATAGATGAAACAGCAATATGTGAGCTACATTGGCGGAGTTTTGCGCTCTCCAATTGCTTTCTAGTGTTGGAACTATGTTTACTTTGGAAGTATGTATGTATGTGTGTATGTGTATTTTATATATGCATGTATGCATATATGTTTAAAAATCACATATTAAATCTGGAGTATGGCTTCAACATGTATTTTAACATGTCTTGAGATAACATTTGCCATTATTTTGGAGATCATATGGTAGGTTAAATGTTACCGGGCGTCATGTTCCTCACTTTCTTGTGAACAGAATAACTCAAAAATCCTGCCTTTTTATTTTACTTTTGTAAGAATTTTTCACTTTGAATCAAAAGCAAACTGCTCAGATATTAGAGGGATAAAGTCAACTAAACTGACTAAACTAACCCTAACCCTCATGATTGCTTCCTTGTGAACTTGTTATGTTAAGAATTTTTTGCGGGATGTCTTGAACAAATTGCCTCTCTGACTTGATCTTGAAGTGATTACAGTTGGGAGGTATAAGGTCTTTGGCCATGTGACCCCCCCACTCCGACAATTTATACCTCACAGAGGCATATAATCACCATGCATTAGCCAGAGTTGCCCGAGTTGCATTATATATTACTCATTTTACAGCCAATTTATTTCCCATTTCTACCTTTTCCATTAAAAGAACCAATAATGCATTAAGGCTTAGAAAACCAACAAATGAAATGTAGTATCAATTGTCCCTTACTCCTTTATTATTCCAATACAGGCTTGTAGTTAACTAAAGGCATCATCACTGTTATTAGCTTTTCCTGTTACATTTAATAATCATTTCTCAAACATGAACAATGACACGAACCTTGATTAAAAAAATGGACGTCTTAGCAAACGTCTTTCCTCCTGAGAGCCATTTTAATCAAACAACATGCAAACATCAAACACGCCTTAATATCATAGGTCTACATAAAGGAGGGGAATGGGAATGTGTAATTTAATTCCCGGATCAATAAGTCATCTGGAATGTTATAAAAAAAGATATTTCCCCCTGGAGGTGTACATTAAGACTGTAAGCGGTGATTTCGTGTCGGGGCTCTGGTGTTTGTTGCACCTCGAGTTCCTCTCAATGCACCTTTCAGAATCAATTTCCATCCCTGCACTTTTTTTTTCCCCAATATAATTAACACGCTCAAAGCTTCACAGGATCGGAATTTCCTGCTCATTCTTTGTTGTTTTTATTGTGTTTTGATATTTTTATTAACCTGTTCACTTGAGCAGAAACAGTGGTTTTATCCAGAACGTCAAACAATCGAGTCAAACAATTTCTCATGGCAGTTTTTGTAACCTGGCAGTTTTATGCCCCCATAAGGCACTCGGTGATGGGACAGCTGTGCCAGCTCTTTAATGTAACAAACGGTCTAAGTACAGTGATGTGTTCAAGAAGAGGAAGGATGGAGTGGTGTGATTCAAAGAGATCTTAAAAGCAAAGGCTGAACGTGAGGCTGTTTAAGTCCAAAATCAAACCAGTTGATCTTCCAGTCATTGAGGATGTTTGGGCAAAGTTTAAAGAATATCCCTCAATGGATTCTTGGAACATGAAATTTAGAAGAAGGGGAAGAACATGAAGACCCGTGACCTCGGCCTTTGACCCACAACCAGTAAGACCTGAAGACATTTTTGAATTTGTGTGTTAACAAGACAGGGATCAACAAAAGGGTGGCACAGTGGGGCAGGTAGTGCACGTGTCTAACAGCAAGAGGATTGCTGGTTCAATTCCGATGTCAGGACCTTCCAGTGCGGAGTTTGCATGTTCTCCCAATACATGTGTGGGTTCTCTCCGGGCACTCCGGCTTCCTCCCACAGACCAAAAACATGCTGTGTAGGTTAATTGGTGACTCCAACTGCCTTTAGGTATGAGTGTAAGCGTTGTCTGTCTCTCTATTTGGCCCTGGGATTGGCTTGCAACTGGTTCAGGGTGTACCCCATCTGTCCCCCGATGTCAGCTGGGATAGGCTCCAGTCCCGGTGACCCGAAAGGGTTAAGCGGTATAGATAATGGATAGAAAATAGGCTTTATGTCTGGGATCATCATCTACATTTGTGCTAGTGATGGGAGTATCGATATTGCAGTATTAAAGTATCCATTCTTTATAAGCACTCATTTAGTATCAAGTTCTTCCATACAGGCCCACCCAAAGAACTGTCTGGGCCCCTTTAGGGACTGGTAAACGGGCCCTTGTCAGATATCATTAATAAAGATGTGTAGGAAATGCCAGTTTTAACTCTGTGGCGATTGATCAGTTTGAGTTTGCTCTGCCACATGTTGTCAACAAAATTACATCCATTCTACTGTCTTTGCTCTGCACAATATGATGTCACACTGGTAGATCCATTTGGAGGGGCAGGGGAAACAAGCCATTTCAAGCAGCTACTGGCGCTCTGACCAAGGGTAGAGGGAGACATTCTGATGCCAGTGACATTTTTTATTGTTCACAGAAGTAATCTACCACACAGAGGAAATATGAGTTTTTCTAAGGTGTCTTGTTAAATCATTTTTACAAGCAATGGAGGATCATGAGGCTTCGTGATCATGACCTTTGACCTTCACCCTCTAAAATGTCATCAAAACTTCCTTGTATACGTATGGACATTTGTGTTGAGTTCAAAGATAATCCTTTGAGGGTTTATTGAGACTTCCTGTTCAAAATAAAAGTTTGACCTTGACCTTTGACCTATGAGCTTGAGAATTAATTCAGTTCATCCAACATTTGTGTAAAGTCACCAAAAGTAGCTGAGAACATTCTTCATGTTATATATTTTTTTCAGTTAATGATGAACTTGAGGGCAAAATGACCCTTGAATTCAAAATATAATTGAGCTAGGAAAGTCCATAAAGATCCATGATCTTTGACCTATGACCTCCAAAACATAGTCAAAGTGAGATATTGATTTCAAAAGCATTGCACAGATGGAAGAACAGACAAACAATCACATGCTGAAACAGCCTCTGGCCCCAGCAGTTGCAGGGGGCTTTGAAATTCCTCCATGTTTTCCACTGTATGACACATTTATGATAATTCATATTTATTTGTGAGTTAAGAGAGTACATAAAAAATCCACAATCCCCCTCGACAGCTGGCACAGATTAATCCCCATCCTCACACGACTCAAGGAAAGCGTCGAGTTTGAAAAATCAAAGTCCTCCAGGTGCAAAAATCGAATCATAAATGTAAATTGATTTGAAGATCAAACATCCTCCAGCCCCTCTATCATTTTAATCAGGCGAAGTCGAGACACTGGCAGAGTGGAGAGGTCCTTGAAATTCTGAATTCACTGAATGCATCTCAAAACCTTGATTAAGGGTGTGTGTGTGAGGATGAGGGTGGGGGCTCAGCTGCTGTGACACACTCTGAGAGCAGGTTTGGAGAGCGTGATGGCTTGGAGGTATTTTTAAGAATTTGATCTGCAGTAAGGTCACAAAAGTCAAGTGTGGTGTGTTGATGTGTGAAAGTGTTAACCTTCAATCAAACAGGTGGAGACACCATTAAGGACCTTGCTCTTGTAGATTTTAAAGGAAAGGCATTACAGATATTTGAAAGAAAAAAAAGGGTTCGAGTAAACTATCACAGGCTTCTTTCAATGCTTTTTGTAGATTTTTTTGAGATATTACATTCACAAGTAGGTAGTGAACATGGTGCCTAGTAATCGTTGATTGCCAAAATCTATTGAAGTCATTCTCCACTGTAACCCTGCACAGCAGCTGGATCCATCATCCAAAATCTGTACAGCCATATCAGTGTCCTTTAAAGCAGGAAAAGGTGGGAGCTACGAGCAAGACGACAACAGGAAGTGGCTGCTTGTACAGTGATTAGCATAGATGCTAACAGCTTCAGTAGCAGTTCCATCAGATCTGGACCACACCTCTTTATCAAATGAATAACAAACAACTGCAGTAAAAGCATTTCACGATAAAAAAATATGTTTTTGCTCCACTTCCAACATGTTTTGGTGAAAGTTTGTTTTACATATTAGCGTACATATTGTATTTTCCAGATGAGATACTTTCCCGAATTGGACTTTTTTAGCTTTTATACTTGAACTCACTAATCAAAGTATTCAAACAGAGCAGTTCAGAGTGCATAAATGTGCCAGATTTTCTTTGTATTGAACTTGAAAAAAAAAGATATTAGTGAGTTTCCCTTTGTAATGTATAGGGATGGGAATTGAAAACCAACTCCAGCTGAGAATTGATAACAACTCCCTCAAGGCAACGATATCATTCGTCATTTGGTTATCAGTTCCACCCCCATTCTCCTGCATGTTTTCTAAATTAAAACTGTCATTCACTCATTAGAGGCAGCCAGCAACGATGACGACAAAGTGTCAAATATCATGGTAGACAGGGACAGAAGTCGTAAAAATCAGGGTCCCATTTTTCAACAAAAAGATAATTACTGCACAACTTTTTGAATAATATATCAGTGTTATGTATATAACATTGTTGTCATTGAAAACTTGTGTAGGCCAACTTTTACCTACACAGAAAATCAGCAGGAATCGATATCATTAGTCTTTTTGCTTATCAATTCCTCCCACTTTTTTCTGCATGCTATGCAAATTAAAACTGTCATGCTCTCATTAGAGGCAGCCAGCAAAAACTACGACAAACTTATCAAATATCATGGCAGAGAGGGACAGAGGTGGTCAAAATTAGGGCTTATTTTTTCAACAAAAAGATGCTAACTGCACAACTTCTTGAATATCAGGAGTGTTAATTAATGACATAATTGCAACTTAAAACTTGTGTTGGCCAACTATTACCTGCACGGAAAATCAGCAGGAATAGATACGGGAATCTTTTTATAACCGGATTGATAAGCACAATCAATAATGGAATTGGTATCAGTAACGTTTTATCAATTCCCACCCCCAGTAATGTATTTTTCCTTCGCATACTTCCTCTCTCTTCTCTCCTCACACTGAGCACGTCGGCTCTGTTCTTCCACAGCTCATTATAAAGGGTCCGAAATGGGAGAACAGTGGAGTAGAGTCGAAGGTGTGAGCACAGCGGAGTGCGGCCCTCTCATCCTCGATCCGCCCCGCTAATTACCCGAGTGCGGCCGGCATCACTAACCTCCTCCTTCCTCCCCCCGTCCTCCCTTGATACCCAAGAACAGATTAAACACTTGGGAACGACCTGCCCTAGATTTTATGCTACATTGAACTCTTAACAAATTAAAGGAGGGTCATCCACGGACAGATAATTGCAAGAAGCATATGGTGTATTAACTCATAATCAAGATTAAATCACATATTTCCGACTAAGATCGACACTTGGCCTCCATTAGCTTCACGCACCACTCGAAAGTCAAATACAAGCAGGGGCATGTTGAGACTTTTTGAGCTGCCAAAGCCTGGTGATATGCAGGGGATCATTTAAGTCTGTATAAATTGACACGATACAAGACCCTGTTTCAGTCAAACGGGTGGCTGAAAATGAAAATCAGTGAAAATGGAGGACTGAGCAGAAGCTTTATTTGTCTTTTATAACATCTTGGTTGTAAATAATCACTTGAATTTACAGAAAGGTGATTTATCCTGTGGCTTAACCAATTTCCTGGCTGTGTACTATCTATCATACCACAGGGGGGTTACTTTTATACCTAACATGTTCGGTCTGGACACAACAATCTCTAGTTCAGTTTTTTTTTGTGAATTTTGTTTGACTTAGGACAGTATGAAAGGCCAAACAAACTCTTGTCTGCTTGAAAACAGGGGGTCTGCCATCCACACAACGGCTGTCACCTTTTACTCAATAGTCCAACATCCATTTGAGCATGGGGTAAACATCCATTCTTGAACAAGAAATTATACAGCAGCAAATTAAAGCCTTTTGACCTCAACAACAGGAAGTACACCTTGAGAATTCTGATCAGGGCAGCAATGTACCTTGGAAATGCAAGGACCAAAGGCATCTAAAAAATCTCCATCTATGAACTGTGGAGGGCAGCACTAGACTTTAGCTGCTGAAAATCAACAGTAGAAGATAAAAACACCTTGAGAAAATGGAGGACGGGCAAAGCCACTCAGTGGAAGCACCTTGGGCTCAACACCACAAAAGCAAGACCTGGCTGTGTGTCGATAATTGGCAAAGCAGCTGTCTTACTCCTTTATCACAACAAATCCGTGGGCCTATTTGACAACCCTCCACCAAACTGCAACTACTTTGGAAGTTTTAAATCCCCAAATCACTTGCTCTTATTTTTGGGGCAAAAACAAAATATCATGTTGATGGAAAAAGGTGGAAAAATCAAAATGTGCTAAATTTTTTGTTTGTGTTTATTATTTCCATCATGAATGAAATATCAAAATAACAAATAATACAGTTTTTTTTGTCTGTATTCCTGTTTTTATTCTTGTTTTATAGAAAACTGAAAGTGCTCTGAGGGCACAGATCTCTGCCATGGTTTTTACAACAATGTCAGATGAGTTATTATCAAAAAATGTGAAACAATGTCCCTATCTCACTGTTGAAACTGTTGAAAAAAAAAATACTGGATCCACATCCACGTTCGGATCACCATCTAATCCCTTCTTCGGGATTTTTTTTTTAGTTATCCTCTTAACAGGCAAATGCTGGAAAATAACATCTCCTCATGGGCTGAAGTAAAAAAATCATAGTATAAATTGCAGACATAAAAACAGTTTAGAACAGCAAAAAATACTCAAACTGAGTATAATACAGTCTCACAGTTGAACCAATAACAGAGTGTTAAAAAGCACGATACTGTGATTGTAATGTGTAAAAAATGGCCACATCATAATTAACTTTCTTCTCGACACTTGTATCATATTCTGTTCAACAAAACTACAAAAAATGAATTAATCACATGTTTTAAAATCTTAAGTTCTTCTCTCTGATTTATGCCATTGTAACACAAAGATGATTTTTCAAGAGACGGTTGACAAAATGAATAGATGAGCAATTACGGGTTTCCTGGGAGCGGCAGATGGAGGCAGAATCAAAGAGACTGTAAACTGTAAGAGCTCAGCAGAATTTATGAGAGGAGGAAAAAAACACAATGCTAATGTGCCAGAATGTTTAGAGCTTCTCTTTCAACTCTTTTGTTTCAAAGGGGGGAAACAATTGACTCATTGTGTGAAGTACTGGCTGGTAGAGTTGAATGCATGAAGCGGGGTTTGTTTTTGGAGGAACAGGAGAGATGAAACAATCAAAATCACTCTAAAGTAGTTTCTTCATTTCACTGAAGAAAAGTCTTTATTACAAGGGATACTCAATATTGGATTTGGTCAGTATCTAATATACCAGTATTTCCAAACATGTTTAACCAATACATCATACGATATGTATTGACTGATGTATTTTTCTTGTGAATTTACAACGTTAACACTTGCAAGAATACAAATTAAGAGACAGGAATTAACCTGTCTGTGTTTTAGACCCTTTTATGACCTTTGCCATGGATGGTGCTGTGTTATTAGCTGGTGGCAAAACAAAGCAAAACCAGAGGCAAACACACATTTCCATCAGAAGTTAGCAGGCAGCACAGGAGTCTAAATAAAAGTTACCTTGTTGTGTTTTTGGGTGCCAGAAACTTTAAGTAGCTGTCTTGACCGTGGAGTACAATGGAGGAATAAAGTCATAAAGTTACAAGAACAAAGTCGAAAAGTTACAAGAATAAAGTAAAAAAGTTACAAGAATAATCTCATAAAGTTACGAGAATAAAGTCGAAAAGTTACGAGAATAGCCTAATAAAGTTACGGGAATAAAGTCACAAAGTTACAAGAATAAAGTATTTAAGAAGACTATTTGTCAAAACATTAGATTAATATAAGCATACCTTAATCAAGAAAACGCTCTCATTTCATCCTCTTTGCATAGGTGGGTGGCTGATCTTCCGGTACAACCAAAATTCATAATAAAGTTTGTTTTCTAGCTTAATTTAAATAGATTTATGAATTCATTCTTGTAACTTTATGACTTTATTCTCGTAACTTTGAGATTTTTTTGCAACTTTATGACTTTATTCTCGTAACTTCATGAGATTATTCTCGTATCTTTTCGACTTTATTCTTGTGACTTTGACTTTTTTCTCTTAACTTACGAGATTTTTATTTTTATTTTTCGACTTTATTCTCATAACTTTATGACTTTATTCAAGTAACTTTGAGATTATTCTCGTAACTTATTGACTTTATTCTCATAAATTTATGAGATTATTCACATAACTTTATGACTTTATTCTCGTAACTTTATGACTTTCTTCTGATAACTTTATGAGATTATTCTCGTAAGTTTCGACTTTATTTTCGTAACTTTACGACTTTATTCTCATATCTTTTTTTTTTTTTTTTAATGTACTTTTTTTTTTTTTTTAACATGGCCCTAATCCTATCGTATTGGAGACCTCACATATTAGAACAGATACATATTTTCACCCACCATTGTTAAAAACCTAGCCCAAGTTTTTATTTTATAGCACTTTTCAAAGCCGTTCATTTTGTCAGTTATCTTAGAGGGCCTGCAGTGACTAGATAACATTGATTCCCTCTCCCTATGAGGTGTATTGGTGGAGCTACTGTATCAATAGCCAAGGCAAAGACCACACTTCACTGCTTGACCTCTCTGAACCATCCACACTTATCACTCTCACAGTCTCCAGCCCGACCTCTCTGAGAAACACAAAAGGGCCCCACCATTCATGCTGGCCTTTACGTGGCCTTTCGCTCCTTTTTCTGCCTCCCTTTGGTGAGAGTGGACACAAATAAGCTCAAGCAAGAGATGCATTTGTTTGTCTTTCTGTAGACGGTCTGTTTGAATTGTGAGTGATGGTCTAGGAAGTAGGAGTGGGGTTAGTGATGAGGTCGATGACACTGAATGAGAGAAAAGAAAAAGGAGGCAGAGGATGAAGATCCCTTGCCAATAAACTCTGACATCTCTCCTCTCCTCTCTCAGATATCTCACCAATAACAATTAGCCCGGTAATTGTTTGGCTAATTATGATTAAATATCTGGTGTGGAGCCAGAGAAGCACTCTACCCTGCAGCTTGAGCATCCTCACCTCTAATAATGCAAATGTCAAGAGGGGCTGGACGTTGCTGTAAAGAACTATAGAGAAAATGTGTGTTGGTTTATCTCAGTAAACACAGTGTCACCCTTAGGCTGGAGAAATACTTGCTGTTAACTACGAGGATATGGATGCATGATGTGCAATACAATCATTATTTGTTTTTATTCCCGAATGAATGTGTTGTCACCATATGTATGGTTGAAATCCTGTACATAAGAGTGCTCATGATGACGGCTCATTCTTGCAAAAGTGAGAATAAACAGCAATTACTTCTTGTGCTTTGATGGATGTGACACATAGACTGCAAAACATGGTCATAGTCTCTCTTAAGTCACCAGTTTTTAGCTGAAAATAAATCTTAATCCAAGGAGTTGCAGCCAACATGTTGGCACATACTTTCTCAGCCACGTAAATGGCAAACAGTTGGAGCTAAGGGAAGCTTTAAGTCTGTAGAGTATGCTCTGATTAAGACACAAGCTATCCAGGCAAAAAAAAATTGAATCAGGCAGTAAAGAATTTAATTTCTGCTGTGAACATGTGCATTTTTACATGGGTGTTGGTGGGGGTTCAATGGTTTTTGAAGTCAGCCTCTAGTGGACACTTAAGGAATGGCAGCTTTTTGGACTTCCTCATTGGCTCTGTTTTTTAACACCACACACTGCAGTGACCTCCTTCTCTCAACCAGCAAAATTCAGCAGAATTGTATGTCGCCCTAAGCCTTCGAATGTGAAGCACATGATACTGTTAGGGCACAACTTTGGCACAAGCTGTGTCTCCATTTTTTACTTTCATACAGGAGCACCAGACTTTCCTTCACCAAAACATGTACTGCCTGAAAGAATAAAAAAAAATGGAAAAGGATTATCAGGCAAAACAGAAAGAAATTCCATTCTCAGAAGAAGGAAATACCTCCCGTCAAGACACAACACCTCTTTAAAACCCTGATTCTCCATTGATCATTCATTTATTCATTCATGCTTAATACGCAGGACGTTAAAGACTTGCCCTGACGAATATTCATGTTTGTTTCATCAATTAATCATCCTAATCAGGAGGATACTCAACCAAGAATATAATCAGTGATTTTAAAGCTGGAACAATCAGCGGATTGACAGGAAATTAATTGCAGGGGTTTAAAAAATTAATTAATAGTTCAGGCTATTTATCATGCAAATAGAGTCAACTTATCAAATCTGATGATCTGCTGTTTATGTATTCAGTTAATGTCTTTGAGACTGGTATTATTGCAAGAAATATATCTAGAAATTTATGTTTTAAAATGATAAACACTTTTTTCTCTCTTTGGATAAATCTTAGGTAAAAAGATAAGCATCATCTGCATATATGTATAAATTACCAACTGGGTTAATTTCGCGTTTCACAAACACTGACAGGGAGTTAAAAAAAAAGCCAGTCTTGCTCAGTAAATGAAAATAAATCTTACATGTGAGATCTAAAATCTCACGATTAAACATCTTAACATTTCCTAAACTGAGGGGAATAGACTGGTACTCTTAAGATTCGTTCTATTAAAAATGACTTACTTGAAAAACACTGATGCATACAGACTGTAAGGACTGTACTGTTTTAGAGTATTTTATACTTAATGACTTTTCATTTCAAAGTAAACATGAGAGCACAGTTATGGTAGCTCAACTAGCCAACACAACCAAAAGGCGCAAAAGTTATACAATAAAAATCAAATGCATTAATTTCTGACCTGTTTTGCATATTAACAGAAACATCACTACCATGTTGATCTTAGTTTAAAACCGCATTCAAATTTTGATGTTTTATTCAACTTTTGACGACGAATAGAAACTTCGAGCCCCGTTGAGCCAAGTCAGGAACTAAGTAGACATTCGCTGGTCAACACTGATGTTCGTTGGGAACATTGAAAATTTTACGCATGCTTAGAAATTTCCAATGATGATCCGACAGGCTTGTAAGCAAGCAAGAGTTGACCTCTGCTTTCCTTTGCTTCTCTCAGTCACAGCTGTGTTCACGTCTGTTGGCGATTGTTCAGTGTACATCAGCTCTGTCGATTCCTCCTCAACACTGGACTCCTGTTGTATGACTTGAGGCACCCTTTTGGGGCAGCCATCTTTTGTCGTGTAGTCATGGTGTTGAAATACTGAAACCAGGTGCAGCTTCACGTGGTGAAATGGCATATTTGTTCGCTTTATATGGCATTTGTTGAGTGATGTCACAATATGTTTGTACAACATGCAGCAGTGCCAAGCCACGCTAGCCCAAAGTTCCCCTAAATAAGGCGCTACCCATACGCCACATCTATGTTGGCGTACGTTAAATCTGTGGACAACTAGTCTGGGGGCTGTTAAGAAACATCATACTCCAGCAGCACAATGTTTCTCTCCACTTTTGATATGTCAACCTGATTTCAACAAATCAAAACTGAACCCAGGGACATACTTTCAACAAAATTTTGATGATTTCTCAACACTGGTCCACAAAAGCTAATATATGTTAATGTGTGAATGGATCTTAACATGGTTTAACTTCCCTGAATAATAAAATATTTAGCACATGGAGTCAGTTCAAACAAATGAAATGGTCACAACACTGTAAGCAGAGGTCAGCTTTAATTATAAAACACCAGTATGTAGTAAAGTTTAGCTTGTTTGCACAGCCAGTGAGAAGAAAAGATGTTTAAAGTTACAGGCCCTGAAATCAAAAATAATTGTACATACTAAAAATAAATAAAAACTTGGGACTAGTAGCGTTGGTCTTAATCTTTATTAGAACAAATTTTGATTTTGATTCACCTGCCCTTCATGAACAACTATTGACCTGGGAAAACTGATCCACATTCATGTTATCGCCTCCCGCTGCCTCACAATGATGACTCATAGGAGGACAGGTGAGCGTGCGATTGCTTCTTCACCGGGTCTTAACCTCCAGCTCTGGCTGTGACGATATTACTGCTGTTCCACTCTGACTGTTACATCTCCCTCCCTCCTTCTCCTCATTGTCTTCATGCCCTCCCCTCGCCCTGGGCCGCTCTTTTACTCCGCTCCTGTGGCGGAACCGCCAGGTCCTTGTTGCTCAGCAACCGCCGTCTTAAGACTGTTTTTTTTTCCCCAGCGGAGTTTCGAAGGTAATAAAACAATGCCCCAAGACAAACAGCGACTAGAAGAGAAAGGAAGCTTGAGGGAAGAGAGAGAGGAAGTTAAGGAATGAGGAGAGGGTAGAGTTACAATATCAAAAAATCTGAAGTTTACAAGACCCACCATCCAGCGATGTATGCCTCAGTGAGTATATAAGTGCCAAACAGTGACATTAGAGTGTGAAAATCTAACAATGTTATTCCTCAATCAAAGAGGGACTGACACAAAACTCCCAATGTTCCTGAAATATTATGTTCAGTAAGGGGTGATCATGCGACCCAATGCTCTTTGATCTTTCATCTCTAAGGGTGCTTTCACACCGAACATGTTTGGTCCAGACCGAGCAAACTCTGTTGGTTTTGAAGGTTTGGTTAAGCTGGGGTGGTGTGAAAGCTCACACAAACTCTAGCACAGACTAAAGAACTGAGATCTGGTCTTTCTAACAAACAGAGGCTCTTGATTTATTACTAGCAGATCAGAGTTCAGGTTGTGGTAGATGTGAAGGCAATCCAAACAAAACAAGGACCAAACAAGACAAGCAAACCAAAAAACACTTAATTGTGGGTTGGATTTGGGGTCAGAGAGGATGATTTTGCAAGTACTGTATGGGGTTTTAGACACCATTTCCAAGAACAAGGTGTGACCATGAGGCCCATTGACCTTTGTTCTGTGAGTGCTAGAATCCAAACAGTTTATCCAATAACAAGATTGAATGTTGAGATGAAGTCTCCTCAGGTGATACTGGGATATCATGTCTACAAGCAACAGATGATCATGAGGCCCAGTGACATTTGATCTCTAAAATTCCAAACACTTACGCTGCTATTTTGGCCAACCTTTGCAGACATACAGGGAAATGTCAAGCCATGTAGAGATAAGTCAAGCAATGCATTACTAAGTTAACGTCAATTGGGCAGCTCTAATGTTTGTCGGGCACATCAACAAATTTTATGATGCAACCCATGCGTCAAATTGACATTGGTGAGCATTAAAAATCCAAAATTGACCCTGGGAACATACTTTCACCAAAATTTGATGATATCTCAATGCTGGTCAACATCAGCTCTTGAAAGATGAGTCAGAGTGGACATTTGTACAATTGGCCTGGATTAATTTAAATTATTGGCAGAGTTCTTGGGGTATTTATTTACTAGCCAGGGATGACCATGAGGTCCAAGTAATCTTTATCTGTGATGTTCAAATTAATAATAGTTCATGTTTTTGTCTGACAACACATTGGTGCAAAAGCTTAAAGAAAATCCTTAAATCTCTACTTGAGAAACCTCATTTAGAAGAAATTGTAGATGGAAATGAAACGCTTTATAGCACAAAACTCTGCCTTACTTGGTGACATTAACTGTACACATTGTACTAACTTGACTTGAAATCGTATCTCATGATGATGGAGTATCCAAGCTGAGAAACAGCTGCCGTTTTCAAGGTTACTGAGCCACAAGGTTGCCCAAACATATGGTAATGTTTTACTTCAATCTCCATCTATTGGTACAAAACACTACACCCCTCCATTATAGTTATAGGGGTCTGCTTGCAGAGGGGGCTTTGATTGACATCTGCCACTGTGTTTTTCTTTATGCTCCTCGGTGACCTTCCACAGGACCTTTAATTCCTCTAATAGGATGACTTGGCTCACATGAAAGAACAAAATCAACCGATTTGTCAGGCAGATTTTATTGGGATAAATGCTTCCTCCACTCTCCATTCTTTCCACACAAGGCTCCTTGTGAAATTAATGCAACACAAACAAAACAATGGGAGACAGCACGCGTATCTTCTGGCACTCCAAATTATGCCCAGGCATCTGGGGATGAAACTTTTTGTTTCATACCACAATTTGCCATTTTTCCTCTCTCTCTCGCTTTGTTGTAGGAGACTGAACATCAAAGAAAAGCTCTCACTGATACAAGCAATAAACTACTCCCACAACATTTGGTTTGGATCTGGCTGCTTTTTTCCTCTCAGCGTGGTTTTGTTGAGTGACACGAGACGGCTCAAACAACTCCGCAATTTAACTGAACAATAAAAACCCAGGGTGAAGCCAAAAAAGTGAGTGTAAGCAATTCTGTGGCTCGCTCTTGACACCAAGGGGCAGGGAGACACTAGAGCTGCTGCTTGGCAGTTTAATACCCAGTAAACAGGTGAAAGTAACTGTGCCATCACTTTAAAATGGTATTTATATCATGGAAGGACAGCGGCTGGTCAAGAGGGGGGTCAGGGGTGGTGTTCATGCCAGAGGGATTCATAGAAGTCATGAAATAAATGGATAAGCAAGAGGGCTGAATACCTTAGCCTTTGAGGTGCAAACTCCTGACAGTTCAGCCTTAAGTCAGAGTGAACATGAGTGCAAATTTAAAGAAAATTCAGTAAAGTGAAATCCGGATCCTATCTTGACCTGTGTTTGTATTTTCGCTGCTTCCGTGTTCCTCAGTCAGCTCGCTTCTTGATTGGCTACATTCTGTTCCACATCATAATTCACGGAGTCAGAACTAGGGAGTCGTCAGGTTTCCCCACACTCATCAAGATTTTTAGTGTATTGAATAAGTTTAATATTTACGATTGTTGGCCCCAAACCCATTTTAAATCGATCATCGGGGCAAATTCTCTCTTAACACACCTCAGACCACAGAACAATCTTTTAGGACAGTCTTATAAGACAAAAGATAATAGAGCGTTTGACATCCTTGGTCGAGAAGGGGGAAAGTCGGGACAAAAACAGCCTGATAATCTTTATGTGTAAACCCTGCTTTACTTGATATAACACATTTGCCTGCCTGGGCTGAACATGAAGCTCCTTGACCTTAAATACTGATCTATAATATCCAAAATCTGATTACTTTTTTCTTCTAATAGACCAGACATTTGTTCAGAGGTTGAAGGGAATCGCTTGAAGGTGGTGTCTTTAAGATATCACATTCCAAAGCAAAAGATAAATGGGTGAATGACGTGACGCACGTTTTTTTTTATGTTCCCATGGTTTAGTTAAATTTAAAAAAGGTTAAAATTTGAAAATAAACTCACAAATTACTTGAATATATTCTCTTTTTGAAGACCTAGTCTAAAATTTCTGAATCCGATCAATATTGAGAGAATATTCAAGGGATGATTGCAAAAATGTCTACGTGGTGTAACCTTAAAAACTTGGTACCAAATATTTCAACTTGTTCAAAAAATGTGAAATTCCCAATAAAACACAGTATCAACTAGTTTGGCATAATCCTACATTTGTCTTGTTTAACAATACATAGAATAAATAGAACACTATTGTTCTAAATATTATAACTCATTTGGAGAATTTTGTCTGTCCAGTCAGCTTTCTAAATTCTCAGCACAGTGTAATCAACATTCAAGGAGCCATTTTGTTCATTTGTGTAAGAAGATCATGTGACAGAAAATGATATCAGAAAGTAGGACCCCTGACTTTTCTAACTGCTGCATGCCATGGTCAGCAGCTCTCTTTGAAATCTTGATAAATAGGACGTTTTTAGAGGATGGTCAGGTGTGCTTAGGGTCACATGCCATAAGGTAAGACCATAGAAAACTATTTTTAATTCATAATAACTGCAAAAATAAGTAATTAGTTTAAAAACGTGTTTGAAATCTTCATATCAAAGCTATTTGCTTACATA
This sequence comes from Cetoscarus ocellatus, assembly GCA_037902135.1. Taxonomy (NCBI): domain Eukaryota; kingdom Metazoa; phylum Chordata; class Actinopteri; order Labriformes; family Labridae; genus Cetoscarus; species Cetoscarus ocellatus. The sequence continues at coordinate 308,924 of JBAMNC010000835.1, read as the reverse complement.
GGTGTCCATCTTAAATGCCTGTTAAATCTGACCTATCATTGAAATGTCAGATAGTGTAACAAGTTACTCCATCTGATGTTGGCAAATATCAGCTGTTTTTGATGCTGATTAAAGATGTAATGTGAACTAACTTACTATGTGGAACTATTTTAAGTGTTTAGTGTCATATTTTCTAGAAAAAGGGCAATTTATCCACAACTTTATTATCAAATCTCTGGTAGGTTAGGATAAAATAATAAATTTTGCATGACTTTATAATTTTTGAAATGTTTAGCTTTAATACATATGAAATACATAATTATAGATATCTGAGGAAGCCATTGTCAAGTATGATGAATCTGTCCCAACAAATGTCCCAGCCATAAAAGGTTCACTGAAAGTGACCTCTGAAGAGCTAGCTGTGATCCAGTGGAGGGAAATGTCATGTTTCTGTGCGAGACCTCTTAAATGCAAGTGCTATGATCCAAGTTCCCATGATTTTCTTGAACTTTTTTTTGAATTCATAAAAAAATATGAGTACACATGACTTTTGTAAGTTTCTAGAACCACAAGTTCTCATGATTAATATATGTTTTAAATGAATTAATAAAAAAACATGAGTTCCCATGATTATTGAAGTTTGTTTATTTAATGATTTCATAAAAGAACAGAAGTTCACATAATTTTTTGTTGCCTTGTTTGTTTCCTAAACAAAGTCTTGAATTAATTAATATGAAACAGCAAATTCTTTTTGTTGGTGTTTTTTATTCTTCTAAAATATTGAAAGCACAAGTTCAACTGACCCTTCTAACTATCATGCTTGATTTTTGGTGCCAGTTTCTTCTGTAAAAGCAATATCTTCAGGTGGTGTAACCGTTTTGTGTCAGTTGCTGTAACCAGTATTTTTCATAGAATATTTTCATTTACAGGAAAATGTATGGGGAATAAGATGTAATCCTCTGTTGCAATGTACTAATATATTTTTTAACAGTTTCTACATAATTTGTCACAAGTTATTTAGAAAACACCAAAGGGCTTTCAGTATTTGTCCTGCTCCATACTGCAAAAGCGCATCTGATTGTATTTTAAAATAATCCTGATAAAATGTATTTTCAAGTGATATACTGAAATTAAGTAACTCTTTTTAAAAGTAAACTTGCATACACTCTAAGTGGAAGTAAATATTCAATATTTCTCCTGTTGTTGAGGTTACACCACTTGATATTTTCAGGGGCAATCTGTCTTTCCTTTTATAAAAAAAGGTTCATTGCTATTTGAAATTACATGAAACCAACAAGAATACAAAATATAGATCTATGCAAACCTGATGCAAGCTTTTGAAACACTTAAAAAAAAAAATTGTATTTCTTATAGTGCAAACTCTTATTTGTCACTGACCCAAATATAATACTTCCTGACCTTTGATCTATGACCTTAAAAATCCAGTTTGAGTTGATATTGGTTTAAAGTATGAGTAAAATCACTTAAAGCATTCTTGAGATAAGATGTCTGCAAGACTGGGTTGAACATGAGACTCCTTGACCTAATCTTCGAAATCTGATAATTTTGTTTTTGCAATGGAGTTGACATTTGTGCAAAGCCTGAAGAAAATAGCTCTGATTTGGAGAAGTGTTCACAAGAATGGCCCAAATAACAGACGGACAGATGGACAAATGTAGGGCTTCAAGCCTCAGCCATCACCAGAGCAAAGGTGTAAGAAAATCAAGAGAGAGCCTAAATGGTTCTGCAGCTCCCTCTTGACACCAAGTGATAGGGAAAAAGTACTCCAAAGTAATCATCCAACATGGCACTCGAAAAGCTCTACACCCCCCAAACTCCCCCCATCTGATTCATTATTTAATTGTATAGTTTCAATCTGTGCAGTCGCTGTTAGACTGTCATGGCGGGATCAGGGGAGGCGAGGGGGGAGACGTTGGCCCCCGCTAATCAAAATGCAAATATCTGTCTCCCCATTGGGGTATTAGTGCATCTTGGTGGGTGAATCTCAAGGCTCTAAATTAAAAAATGATGAATGTGCAGGCTTTTTTTTTTTCAATGCTCGCAATGTGCTGCAGCGCTGAAATTAAAAAGTCATGAAAATTAAATAAATAAGTAAAATTGCAAATAAATAAAAAAGTAAATGGAAAGCAGCATGGGGGGTGGGGGGGCTATGAAAGAAGATGACAAGGTGCGCAGAAAAAAGTGTCAGAGGTTTTTATAATAGCACGCTGCCAATAACCACAGCAGCGGCTCACAGGTACAGACTTGATTACATGGTGCCATGACAAACAGACTACTCGCCACTTGGTTTCTGGCTGTCAATCACAGGACGCACTCCAGGAACATGACAGCAGCGTCCTCTGACCGTCAAGTGTATCTACTTATCTGATAGAGGGAACAATCAGTGTATGGTGCTGTGACCCACGGTGATGGTACAGCCCTGTGTTTGGTGAGAAGGGACAGATTTATGAAGCTGACGTGGGAATGGATCTTTCTAGAAGAGTTCTTTTGAGTCTTTCATTTGCACAGCCATTACAAAAAACATATTTTTCTCCTTTTTTTTCTCGGAAAATGTCTACGATGTGTCTAACCTTCAAAAACATCTTGTCCTTTGATAAGTCGAGCACTTTTTCCAAGTACAGAGCCCAGAGACTTTCTAAGTGTCTGGATATGTAGGAATTGGGTTGTTAAAATTAACCTTCCTTTTTGAACTGGATGTAAAAAGAATAATGGTGCTAAATAAAAAGTAAGCTAATCATAGCATGCCAGGAAGGTCAGTGCTAATATATTGCGCTGGAATGCTGCTTGAACCAAGTGAATTAGCTGAATGGTACAGTGCTGGAATTTTTTTCAACATTATCTTCATTAGTTGCTGTTGATCATTATGATTGACACTGATAATACTAATTTGAGGATTGTTATAATAATCCAATAATTTAAAACAATGACATTATGCCTATCTTACACCAGAAGACTTTGCAAAACTTAGTAAAACTTGCCTAACCCTTGGGGACCCCCCTCTGCCATTTTTGTACATTTTTCTTATTTTAATTTGGTGATAATTATGGCATGTATTTATGCAAGAATGTCCTTTTTTGTAAACACATTTTTAAATCTAAGTTTAGTTATTCTTTCAGGTCTATTTACATCTGACACTTTTTGCACCCTTTGGGGGCCCTCAAGCCAAAAATGTACATTCAAAAGAACTGCTGTAAAATAGTCATACATCAATAATTTTTTTTTTGCTTTTCTCTGCATAAATCTCTTAAACCACTTCAGTTCTCCTCAGAGCTACCAAATATCCAATACATTTCAGGACTTAAACCATTTAAATGCCAGTTTTAATACATGTTGCCACTTGTTTTATTAAAAAAACAACACCTAGTCCTTTGTCAGGAGAACAAAGGTCACGGTGCCAAATATCAAAACAATAACAAAGCTAACATAGCATGCACTGACGATATCAAACAGAATGTGGCTATGTTAGCATTGCTAGCAGTCTATAGTACTCTTAACAGGTTGTAGTCTACAAGTGCATTTGAAATTTGGTTACACGTTGCACTGATCACTATCCGAGTGCCACCTGATGTCGCCTGTTTCTGAACTGCCTCGAGCTAAACAATACTATTATTGGTTGTTTTGGTGAAAATGTGCAATGACAATAAAGGACCCTAAACGTTACCCACCTGACAGCAAACACTTCAAAAAGGAAATTATTTTACCATAAATCTTGTTTGAATCCTAAAAATAATATTTTCTCAAAATTTCTGCATATAGAAGAGCATCTGCTCTAAAAAGACTTTCACTAGTTAACTTTAGAAATTCCTTTCTTTATTAGCATACTTTATTATCAGTCCTCCAGTCATTCACTGTCTTTTCAGGCTGAGCTTATCTTATGAAGTGTCTTTTACTCCTGTAATGGAGAAATCTTCAAAAATCTGGAGCACCAATTAAAGCACCGGTCGTCCTCATCCTTGAGCCAGCCTGAAAGCTGCGAGACGAAACTCTTCAGATCCTCAAGATCTCTATTCTCTCTGTCTCTTTTTTTCTGTCTCGGTGTAGTTTGCTGCAGGCGCTCTCTTGACCTTCAGTAATGTAACCACACTTAACATTTAAATCAGAGCAGGGAAGGACGAATATCTTTATCAGTCAGGGCCAAAATTTTTAATCAGGCACTGGCTGGAGTTCTTTTGTCAAGTGATATTCATTATTTTCTGTTATAGTACAGGCTGAGTGAATACATGAACGTAATTGGCTATAGGTGTCAGTTCATCTCTATGAAGTATTGCTAATGAAATAGTTTGTCCTCTGTAATATACTGTATTGACTAAGGCTGTCAATTCATTTACATCTTTGATTGTGAATAACCTCCAACTTTTGCTTTAAACACAATAATATTCACATTTTAATCACATGTCTAGAGGGGGTGCTGTCAAGTTCAAATTTGATGAAGCAAAGGCACCGTAGACTTGCTTTACTGCAACATAACTGCATTTTTGAGATGAGGATGAGGATGAAGATGAGGAACACAAGACCCGTTACCCTTTAACCCACGAATTTCGAAATCTAAACAGGTCGTCCAGAGTGGGTAGACAAATGTGCAAAGATTGGCAGTGTTCATTAAACTCCACAATCCAAAAGCAAGATTGCCATTAGACTCCATAACTTAACTTTTAAAGCATGATCTTCAAAATCCACCTGTTTTATTCCTTCAACGTAAACATTTGTGGAAAGTTTGATGAAAATCCTTTAAAACATTCTTAACACATTGCATCACGAGCAAATGATGGCTACAGAGCTATTTACCTTGACATCCATTATCTATACTGCTTATCAATTTTGGGGTCGCAGGGGTCTGGAGCCTTTCCCAGCTGACACTGGGCGAGAGGCGGGGTACACCCTGAACCGTTCGCCAACCGATTACAGGGCCACATAGAGAGACAATGGACAACCATTCACTCTGACACTCATACCTAAAGGATATTTGGAGTCACCAATCAACCTAAAGAGCGTGTTTTGGTCTGTGAGAGGAAGTCGGAGAACCCGGAGAGAACTCATGCATGCACAGAGAGAACATGCAAACTCTACACATAAAGGCCCTGATGAACCAGCGACCTTCTTGTTGTGAAGCGTGTGCACTCAGTGTTAATTTTGTCAGCACATTTTAATTTAGTTTTAGTTATAGTCTTTTGCCTAAAGTCTCTTTTAGTTTTAGTCATAATTTAGTCATTTAAACTGTTTTAATTCTAGCTTAGTTTAAGCTGATGAAATTTCACATTTTAGTTGACTAAAATATGAAGTGAAAAGTGTAAGGCATTTATTATGTTTCCTTGAATTTCTAAAATCATGTTTTACACTTGAATCCCGCCACCATGAAGCTAAGGCAGCTGTGATTGGACGTCCCTCTTAACTCATCCAACCTTTCAACACAACCAAAGTAGCTGTGATTCCTATCTTGTCTCTACTTTCTACATGACGAAATTAGGTCTGATTGGATTTAGTCTCTGTCAAACATTTTAGTCTAGTTTTTATTTGTTGATGAAAATGTCAGATAGTTTAGTTTTAGCTTTTGTCAACGTACACTTGTTTTTTATAGTTATGGTCCAGTTTTGTCAGGGGGAAAAAGGCTGTTGATGAAAACTTTGACAAAAAATAATAAGTCGACAAAAGTAACACTGCACTACCTGCTGCCCTCGCCTTGATATATATGTAAAAATGCTTGTATATAGGTAACTATAACTATATATACATGTCAGCTACAACATCATATGACACTAAAATTCACGAACTGCTCCCGTTGTCCAATAAAACCAGATTTTGGACACATCATAGCGTATTTCAATCCAACATTTGGATCCCAACTCCTCAAAATCTTAGCAAATTTTGATCCAGCTCTCTCAGTTTCCTTATTCTGTAGTGTTGGAGCTACATTTGGACAACAAAATGCTGGATCAAAGAGCAGCAAAGAGGAGGGATTTTGGCATATTTACATGTCAGATGGCGGTGCCCCCTTCTCCTCCTGTGCTGTCGCTGAGCAGCTACAGGAGGGTCATTAGAGGCAGGAGCATATGCCATTTAGCATGCACGGTCTGCTGTCCAATTAGTGGCCTTGAAGCACTCGTCTGAAGCCAGGCATAGAAAGTGGCGAAGCACGAGCAGCCACAAGTTAGAAGTAATCTGCCTCACATTGTGTACCTGCATGTCTGAGCAGCTACAGTTGGAAGTTTGCTGGAGTTTGAGTACGTTGCGAACAGAAAGAGAGAGATTTCTTGGAGTGTGCACACAGGAAACGCACACCCAGCCTCGGTGTGTGCTTCATAAATCTTTTAAACTCCTGTCAAGTCACACCAATATTCCCCCCTCTCACAAAGAAAGTGTGTCGCTTCTCCGAGAAGTAGAGAATCTTAGAAGAAAATATCTTTCTCCAGCTATTTATTTACTTCTCTTTTCCTCCCCTCTCGCCCACACAATCCTGGTTGTTTTCATCTGCTTCTAAGGTGCCGATATCCAGGGTTCTGGGATGTCTGACTTTTTTTATTTGCTGTCAGGGGGGAAAAGGCAAGGACGAGGCTTAGCTAGTCAGAGCAATATCCAGCCGGTGCAGTTTGCTGTAGATCATTCACAAACAAACCTTTGAGCAGCACAGAAACAAGAGGTAGACAGAAGTCTGTCATTTACTTACTGGATGCAACAGGTCAAACATACATGAATGAGAATCTACCAACTTCTTGCCTAGTCAATAATCATGTAGTTACTTCTTTACTATCTCTTAATTAGCCGTTACTAACTAATGTGTTTCCTAGTCTTGTGGCAAGTTTCTAGTTTCTTGCATTTAACAAGCATATTGCTATCTTTTAATTAGGAATCTGTTTCACGATAAACAAGCAGTTTGTCCCACCTCATTTCATGCTCAACAACCTGTGAGCTTCATCTACAAGCTTATTTACAAGCTGTTAATCAAAAAAAAAAACATTCCCTGTGCACTAGCTGTTAGATACCCATTTGTTATCTCTAAACTAGGCACAAATGAAGTCTAACGTTGAGTGATCAAGGTCGTTTTCACAACTTAAATTTGGCGGGCACGGTTCGATTCTGCGTTGTTTCAATTCAAATTAAAAGCATTTATTGTCATTGTAAGACAAGCAAACAACAAAACTGAGGTAGCAACTCTTTGGTGCTTAAAAACAACATCAACAAACAGACATAAAAACACAAGACAATAAAACAACGATAGTAAAAACATGCCAACTAAAATATCAATCAATAATAAAATAAATAGGTGGTCCGTTGAGAAATGTATTAACTGCTAAAGTGCCAGTGCATGTTGAAGTGCAAAAATAGCAGCATTAATGGTTGGTGTTGAGAGCAGAGATGGCTGTGGAAAAAACAGTCTCTGAGTCTGGATGTGCGTGTTTCATTTTTCACTTGGTTTGGTTTATGTCCAAAGCCTGTCAAATGATGTGTAATATGACCACCCGCCACTAGTTGGGGCTGTAGCTGCAGAATTTGTTTCTTCCGTATGGCCTGAAATACACAAGTTTCGATTAATAATAATGTCAACTAACTGATACAGCCCAACTTCTAAAAAAGCAAAATATCTATTCAATGATTCTGTGAAAATAATTAAAAATATTACTGGTAAATGACTCAAGTGATGTCATCTAATATTGTTTGTTCACATCAACAAAGACATTACTCTTGCCAGTCCTCCTGGACACCAAATAGGGTGGTGCAGGGATGATGTATTTTTGGAGGCCAAAAAAGGTTTAAAAAACTCAGCTGAGTCGGTTCAGTTCAGAGGTGAAGTTGCAACATTGTTGCATTTTTGTCCTGGTTTGGTTTGCTTTCAAACTGCACCTAGTCTGGTGGACCAAAACCTGCCAAATGTGTAATCTAGCCTCCTGACACTAGTTGAAGCTGCAGTTGAAGTGTTAGTTCCTGCCATCCAGTTCTTAGGTCTGTACCAGAGTTTGTTTGAGCTTTCATACCAACCCAAACTTTCCACAAAAGCGAACCCAAGTTCATTAGGTCTGGACCAATCATGGTAGGTGTGAAAACACCTAGTTAACTTAGTTAACCAGAGTTGGGTGGGTATATTATGCAGCATCTGACAGGCTTTGGTCCGTACGACAAAGAGCAGTGTAAAAAAGACAGACCAAGTGAAAAATCAACAATGTTGCAACTTCCCTCCTGAACCAAATCAAGTCTGCAAACTTCAAGGTTATAACCTTGTAATTGTGTCCAAAATTTCCCCCTTTTTTTGCTGTTTCTATACAGAAGCTGTTTTATTTTACTATGTATTCCTACCACCATGTCTGACTGGGGTTACGGTTTAACTTGTTGCTATGTTAACTGGTGATAACAGGCATATTGAGTAGATATTTCTTTGCTTATATATCACTTCGAGATGTATCTCACAATCTTGATCAAATACTGTTATCAAAAAGTTTCAGTGGTACCACTATTGGTTTCAACAAGTGTTATAACCACGGCAACCGCAGAGCGAGTGACCATGGGTCAAAAGTCAGCATGGTCACTTGTGAAACAATAGCACCTGGTCTTGTCCACGATGTCGGCAGCATTTGTATTGTTGGAGTGTTTCTACGAGAGCATCATTGCGAGGGAGTGACAGAAAGTTTGTGTGACCATGGTCCAGTTCATAGTTCAAAACAGCAACAGATGAACAATACAGTGAGAATTTTGCATAGAGTGACATCAGGCTGAGGAGTAGTCGACACAGAGTGTGACGTTTCAGGCCCAAAATGCAGTTTCCCCTGTCCACATGGAGACACCCAAAATGGTGTTTTTTTTGAAAATATTCACCTTGGCTGGAGTTTTACAAAACATGCATTTACATGAAGACAGAAGACCAAAACGCACAGAAAAACCTCTGTTTTTGAAAATAACTGCTTACAAAGCCTTAGCCTGCTTGCTCTAATGGCTATTGTTTTTATTCTATCAGGCCCAGTCCAGTCTTGAATTGCAAAAAAACATAATTGGGGGGAAACTGAAATTGGGCTCAAAACCGGGCCCACAATTGCCAAGTATGTTTAAGGAGGTAATCACCTTTAAAGACAAAAACCTGAAAACTATATACAATACCCAATGATCTGCTTAGTAAAGCAAGAGTTTTAAACTTTTGTATAAATCTAATAAATGAATCATTACACAAAAGTTTCCAAGAGATGGGAAATCAAGTACCCTAGAGATGCTTTGAAACTTTAATAAAATATAAACTGTGTGCTTAACAAGTGAGAGCCAGAAAAACAGCAATTAGTAAACTGGCCTTGTGTAGGTGTGAAATTTGCAAAGAAGATCTTGTTCTTTTGCACATGCTGAAGAGGCAAGACAAGAAACCCTGAACGACCCACTTTTAAAAGCTTATAATTAAAACGTTTAGAATCAGTTTTTTAAGCTGTAACTTTTGTCGAAACACAAAGCGGATATTAAAACTGCACTATATGAGAAAGGCACAGATTGTGTTCAGAACCACCATAGATTACTTTGGGTACGAGTGACCTCTGAGGAGCCAAGGACTCCTGTGAGGTCCAACACACGGAGAAAAAGATGGATTCTGCTGCTCGAAATGGGCCCGGATTATCTCTCTGGCACAGGAGTCGGAAGAAAGGGAGGGAGCGAACATCTCTGGATGGTGAAAAATGAGGGAGCAAGATACTATTTCTCCTTTAATTCACAAGGGGTGGCCTGGCTCTGCTCGCGATAAGGAAGGAGCGATCAACATCCTTTAAGTTGGCGGTGACTCGGCCTCGTAGCGGGCCCACTCACTTTTCCCTTGCTGATATGTAAGACTTGTTTTGCTTGCTTCATCAACAGGTACAGTATAGGTGAGAGAGAAATAGGGAAGGGAGATGGAAGACAAAGAAGGATCATTGGGAGGGTAGTGTACGCCGCAGAGCCCTGATGTGGATTTATGATCATGGGCAGCGGGAAGTGCTCCATTGGGCCTGGGGAGGGGGGACTAGAGAGATACTTCCTGGCGCTATTTTCTCATTTCTTGTCTTGTTTTCACATTCTTTGTTGTACACATCCCATATTCTCCAAGGACAGAGAGTCCCTGTAAAACATAACTCAGTCTCAAGCCTTTTACTTTCACTCTTATCCCTGCGAATAGACACATAACCAAACATGCCAGGACAAGTACTGTAAATACGAAGGTGTTTTTACACTTTGAGCATCCAGAGTGCAGTTCTTGTGCACTCTCAAATAACTCAGTGAAAAGACTCCGGCTTGCTTCATTTACAGCATTGTCAACACCGAGCACTTACAGTTCGCTAGCTCCAGAAATTACAGAATGAAGATATCACGGCAATCAAGGGACATTTGGCGAAACAATATCCATCAATTAGAGTTGCAAAGGGTACTCGCCATTAAAAAAAATGTAAGCGTCATGCAAAGATAAAGAACTCCAAAGACTTTAATCTAAGTGTTAAAAAGCTACCTTAATTAGACAAAGTTTGATCAAATTAGGCATCAGCCTGTTTGTTTGACGACACTTAAATCAGCTTCTTTTCACATTAAAGTGTCGTGTTTTGGAGGCGGTTTGGAGCAGGAACAAAGGGAGACCATCAGAGATCCTCTTTGATGAAGAGATCTAAGTTTGTTTACTAGCTTTGTCGTCTTTTGTTGTTTTTAAAAGACAACTTGGCTAGCTTTGGTTGGGGGGCACAAGTAGGAACATTTAAACTGAGTTGTGTAGTGGGAAGATGGCAGTGAAAGGCAACAGGAGGATGAGGACAGAAGTTATGCTAATGTGAGACTCATGAATGTTTTGTAGAATCATGAGACGCATTTGCAGCTGAAAAGGGGCACATTTTCGTGTAATTTTTAACGTGTAATTTAACGTATTTTGACTTTATGCTTTTTCTTTCTACTTAAGCTCAATCATTGAATAGTAATGAGACCTGCCTATGTGCCTCCACATCAGCATTACTTTGTTTAGCCATCTGTATGTCTCAAATGCAAGATTTTAAGTGATTGGAATTTCTTCATTCTTTGGCAAAGGCAAGTAGAGACAAAACCTCCCATGAAATTTTCTGTCTGGCTCTTGATCTTATAGCAGTGGGCCATATCAGTCTTTATCAAACCAACATGATACTGAAATGTTTTGCTGTAATTGTTTTGATACTGATATCAAACATTTCCTACATTCACACATAATGTTCATGAATTTTACGTTTTTTAATGACCAAAAGAACATAACATAAACATGCAGTCTAGACTCTTGACCATCAGATCTTAAAGTAAGTTTATTTTTAAGTCTTAGTCCAAAGAAAATAAATTTAAGAAATATTCCATGATTGAAGACTTATGTGACATGTTTTTTTAATTAATTTATAATCATTCCATGAACAAAAATACAAATTCAGCAACAATATTAATGTAGGCATGTTGCACTGATTTGTAAATCTTTTTAAACTAAGTATTATCAATTCCGTTATTTAAAAAGTGACTTGATGTCACTGAGGGTTAATTTGTTTAATTGGAGAGCAACAATTCATAAAATTGTGTTTACTTTCTGTCATTCCTACATCAGTGTATAACTAAACTGTATTCTACTGTATGTCTGTGTGATAGATCATAAAAGAACTGGATGAAGCCATGGGACATCAGCCCTTTAATTTTCAGTGGAGAATCTGGAGCGTCTTTGACACCCTTTGATAGATGCCTGCCATACTGCACATCATCTCAACCAAATTTTGGCTCAACCTCCTCACAGACAGAAAGGCCGTGTTGAGATGGAACTTAAGGCCATCTCGCCATCTCAAAATAGGAAAAACAGGCGTAAATAAAAAAAAAATCACCCCCCTCACAGTAAGAGCACATACATATTATTTTTTTAGACTGAAGCTTTTTTTGAACTGTATTAAGGTGTCAGGTTACTGCAGCCAGCCTCAAGTGGACAGTCGTGGTATTACATGTTCTAGGACTTCCGCATGGGCCTTCATTTATAGTCCCTAAGGTTGACGCCTGTATAAGCTTGCATGTGCAGGTGAGTGCTGTTAGATGAATATGATTGGTTTCCACAGTCACATGACACATAGAGTGGCCCTGCCTTGGCGTGAAGAAAACTGAAAACAGTTTGTAGAACTGCACAAAAAACATTTTGTTCGAGAACTAATTTTTATTTTATATTTTAGGGAAGTAAGTGATACCAAAAGAGTACTTGATTCTTCGATACCCAATATTGATACTCCCATCCTTATTATACAGAGTAAAAGTGCAGTGCGCATAAGCTAGCTGAACTTGCGGTGCACTGCAATCTTTTATGTATAACTGCAGAGTAACTATTCATTTATGACATTTCAGTCATAATGTAAGAGTGAAAATGGGATATGCTAAGAATAAGCAAATATTCTGGGGTAAACACAATTACAGTAATAGTTAAGACATGTACGATGTTATGCAGACATAGTTTTCGTATTTTCTTAGGTAATTGCTGTATTGTTGTCTACACATATACGTTTACAGTAATGTTAAGTTGATATTCTGTTACTAAAAGTTATGAGAAAGAACCTGAACCTGTTTTGACTGATTTATTCCTTCACGCACACCCATGTCACTTGCAATAAAAACATACCAACATCTGTGTCCTCAAAATCAGAACATGCCAGCTTTGCACCTGACCACTCCTCAACTGTGTCAGGTGAAAAAGAGGAAGACACCTGCACTGCATACCATAACGCTTTGCACTGGGCCTAAAATAGGGCCCATGGTGTTCATGAGATTGGCTCATATGGCCTGGAACAACAAACACCCTAATAAACTGAATACCTTCAGCCCTGGCGGAGAGAAATAATAAACTTCTCCACAGAACTACTCTCTGAGATGTTGATTCCGTTAAAATAGATGTGATTGCCTTTCCAGTTTTTGTGTGTCTGTTGATCTGTTAAGCCACCAAGATCAAAATAGTTGAGAGACATCCAAGATTATGACTTTGACTTTTTGACTTTTTCAGTATCTAAACAGGACTTTGCTGCCAGGTAAACCAATGTGTGAGGCCAAACTAACAGTAATAGAAAGACATAAAAAACATAATGTAGCTCTCTAATCTGAATCCTTGATCTCTAAAGTTGTAATAGAAGTCCCCAGAGTCCCACAGAGTCAGCTTTATCTCACCTTGTTCAGGACAAATGTGAATGATTGTTGTTTGGTCTTTTCCAGGAGCAGTCAGGTCAACACACAGCCGAGTTCCTCTGTCCACAAGTGCCCCCCCCCCAATCCCCGAAATGCTTGCACTTGTCACAACCAATAAGAGCTATGGTCTCTCAAGCCCCCCAAGCCATGATTAAACCTCCACCTCTAATAAAACAAACGGCAGAGTTAGTGCTGGCTCAGAGTGGAGCTTTTAATTACATTCCTCTAATTTATTCACCTCAAAATGATAATTGTTCACCTTGACATAATTCAACTGTCTGATGATCCATTGCTGCACATCGGTCTAATTGCTTTCACCAAGCAGGATGGAAAAAAAGCTGATTTACAAACAAACAAAAGGCAACAACAAGGGGGTGGAATTTTTCGAACTTGACTGAAACGCAGCAATTTAAATGAGCCTCTCAAAATTCTGATTAATGGCGAGATTCAACATACACACATATTACGAATGCAAACTAGTCTGTGTGAGCCTATCTACACAGCTATTCAAGCCCTACTTTTTAAATGACAACTACGACATGAGAATCATGGGATAAATGGCTGCTAAAATCATACGGTGAAGTGAAATATTTCAAAAATACTTCTTGATATCTGTCTCAGTAATTTCAGCTAAAAGTGTTACTCCAGTTACAATTATGCTTTGTTGTTATGCTACTATTGTTTGCTTTGTTGGCCTGTGACTTACATTCAAGTGACATCTTGAACTAATTTGCCAAACAGTTAACCAGATACTTCTCAGTTTTAAAGATAAAATATGCAAAATGCAGTACTAATACAGATTTTTGATGGTTTATCCTGCAAATATTAACATCATCATGCTTACATAGTTAGAGTTACAATTACAGATTGCATGCTAGCTCTGGCATTTGGCTCATTCTGTTGTTTCAGTGGTATGACATGACTTCCAGATACTTAAATAGAGGTGGGCGTCAAATGGTGGAATAGCTTCAACAGCAACATAAATTACCTGTTTGTCCTATTTAAAGTACAAACATAGCAATATGCAGTACAAAAGTGAAAACTGTTAACACTTGATGAAAAGCTACAGAAAAAATTGGTAGACTAAGTGACTAAGAGGTAGCTATATACAAGGTTGTTACCATTAAATTAGCATCATCACAAGGTTAAGAAAAAAAGTTTATCTAACTGTTAACTAACCAGGCAGCAAAGGAGTCACCATGACTTGCTAAGGCACATTACCATACCTTGAGAAACTTTCCATCCAACAGTAAATATAAACAGAACCGGACCTAAACCAGAACCCAGGTTGCCTAGTTTCACCACAAACTGAGGTATGTCCTTAAGCTTGTACACAGAGCCTTCTGTTTGTTAGCCAACACTTAGATTAGCTAAAACACCATCAACAAAGAAGTATAAGGAGTATAGATGCCAGATTTAGCTGCTAATTAGCAAAGAGCAACTGTTTGCTGGCCAGGCAGATAATGAGAAATTAACAGCTAGCTAACCTAAACTGAAATTAGCATAGTCTCAAGGTAAACAGAAATGAGTTACTGCTAGTTAGCCAGGCAGCAAAGTAGTCAACTGTTTGATAGTCAACACTTAGATTTGCAAAGTCACCACTAGGAAATGAGTATCAGTTTGACCCAAACTTAATGTTACAAACTGCTGGTTAGCAGACAGCAAACAAATAAACTTTATTCACCTAGGTAGATAATGAGATACTTACAGCTAGCTACCCTAAACTAATATCAACATAGTCTCAAGGTAAACACTCATGAGTTACTGCTAGTTAACCTGGCAGCAAAGAAGTCAACAGTTTGATAGTCAACGCTTAGATTAGCAAAGTCACCACTAGGAAATAAGTGTTGACTCCTGTTGATCCCAAATTTAATGTAACAAACTACTAGTTAGCCAACCAAAATTGGTATCCTCTTGCTGATCAACAATGCAGCAAATTAGCTAGTTAATCACACAGCAAATAAGTAACTAACAGCTTGCTCATCTACACTGAAATTGGCACAGTCTCTAGGTAAGCAATGAGTAACTCATTCTAGTTACAGTAGGATAATCAACAAAAACAGATCAACTGAATTATCCAAGCTAAACTAATCAAAAAGAATAGGGGGTGGGGGTCCATTGGAGAGTACAACATTATGGGAGAATACTCTATGTGACAAAGTTCAGTAACTTCTGTATTAGTTCACAGTAATGTTGAAGAAATCTGTTTATCTTCAAAAGCTAATCATCGTCCCCAATCATCGACCCCACACAACAACCTTATCTAGGAAACAAAACAAAACAGTATGACATTTTAAATATCAGCCAACCATTTCCTCCTACAGTGTCATCTATTTTGGGAAATGTGTGGATGCAGCTCATCTGATTGCTTTGTAATGAAGCTTAGCGTCTGCCTGATCGACTCACATTCTCTGGTATTAAGGTGAATCTGCTATGGTGCATTTTTTAATGACTTTCCATCTTTTGTAACAGTCCTGACATTTTAATGGCCTGGTTCATCTTCAACTTTCACCTTTTCTTTGAAGGTCACACTTAAATTTCGATAAAGCATGGAAATCGCAGAATCCACCTTTCATGCTTTTTGTGTTGGAAGCAGTGGGAAAGGTTCAAAAACAACAATAAAACAGCATGAACTTGACATTTTCATACATTTTTCTATCAAGCTGTAATTAACTGATGCTCACATACTCACCCATCTCACTTCACCATCCTCCCCCCCCTCCCCCTCATAAGAAAATTAACCATTGTGCTCTGCAGGGATGTCAGAGGTGAGACACCGAGCGGTCTCCCGAGTGCTGCTGCCGATGTTTCGTACAATGACACTAATGCTGAGATGGAGGAATTCTTTGTTCAAGCAGACCCTCAATTTGCCAGTCAAAAGTCCCGTTCACAAAGGCCTTTTATGCTCCGAGTCCCCCTGTGATTTGTAAGAACTGCAAAGGTCGACTGTGTTTTAATCCTGCAGGAAATTTCTACACAAAGGCTTGCCATATTTTGCCAAACAGAGGTCATACAATGAATACACATTTGTAGATCAGCAGTTTTTATGCCTCAGCTCTGCAACAGAAAGAGCTGGAGGTCTAACAGTTTTGGGGCTATCCATTTGTCTGTCTGTTAGTCTTGGACATTCTTGAGAATTGGATTTCTCAAAAGAGTCGTAAGGAATTTTGTTCAAATTTTGCAAAAACAACCACTCTAATCTAAATAACTGATGAAGAAAATTACATTCTTAATAAATGTGTAACCTCTGACTTTTTACAAATGTCCACCCTGACACAAGGATAAGCTAATTAGATCTTGGTGGCTAAATGAACGGGTAATGGAGCCTCATGTCAGTCTGAAATATTTTTAGGACTTTCTTTAAACTTTGGGCAAACATCCATTTAAACTTTAAGATAATCTGAGACAGAATTTGGTTGTCAGAGGTCAATGTCACTGGGTTTCAACAAAATATCTTAAGATAACTTTAAGGGATTTCTGTCAAACTTGTTCAGAAATGTTCACTTTGGCTTGTGGATTTACTGATTAAAATTTGGAGAGCAAGCGTTAAAAGTTATTGATCACCATGTTCATCACTTTCCCAAAAAGTAATTATATTTCGAAATGCGTAAGTCATTGTTATCCCTAACTGGTAAATTTAAATTCTAAAACTTTGCACAAGTTTCCACCCAGCCTTCAGGATGAATTGATGAGATTTTGGGGGTCAAATATTGAGGTCAGAAAGTCTCATGGTCATCATTTTGCGTGGAAACGTAATATGTTAACACTGCGGAAAATTCTTTAAACTTTGCACAAATGTCTACTTTGACTCAAAGAGGAATGATCTTGATTTTTGGGGTCAAGGGTCATAGTCATTGCATCCCATTCTTGTGAACAAGATATGTAAATTTGGCATTACCATTATTTTCATTGACTTTGACTTTGACTTTGAACCTTATTTATTTTGAATATATTGAAAAGAGATATATATATAGAGAGAAAAACAGAATTAGAAGCAAAAATATAGTGAAGTTGTTACTTACAATATATTTGAAAAAAGAGTGAGAGAAAGTAAAACTTATCAAGTCCCACCGCTTCTCCATTGGTTGATTAAAAATAAATGCTTTCATATTTTACAAAAGAAAAACAGTTTCCACAGTGATTGACAATACAAAAAACAAAACATAAACAAAACAAAGGCAAAACAGTAACAGTAACAGTAACTGACACAAAAACCAGCCATGTCCTTCATCTTGACACAACACTGTGCTTTAAATGTCCAGAGTTTGTACACCTCACAGAGGCCTAAAACAACCAGGCAGAAGTTCTTGCCCAGAGTGTGGTTGGCTTTTTATAACATCTTTTCTCTGCATGTCAAAAATTATGATAGCTGCAGTGGAAATAATTAATGAGATCTTTAATAGACCTTCAGCTGCAGATTCATATGGTTCATCCAGAGACTCAGCATTTGGAAAGAGCTGAAATCATTAAAACAGCAGTAACCACATCCAAGCTGTGTAAATGTGCTCTGAGATGCCTTATTGAAGCGGAAAACTTTCACTTTTAAGCAACATTTCCTGGCAGCAGAATCAAATCTATATTTGACATATTAAATAGACTTAAGCAGTTGTATGATTTTCTTTCACAAAACACTCCATTACAAAAATGAAATGTACAAACCATGGAATTACAAAACACATTAAGCATCCTGAGCTGTTTTTTTTTTATCTATTTCAAAAAAATGAATCATTTCATTAAGAGCTCTTGTAACTAAAATAACCCAAGTGTCTCAAGTGTCTTGATATAACACTTGTTATGAATTGGCACTATACAAATAAAGACTGATTAATTATGATTGATCAAACACCAAAAGCCTAAACCACACAAATATGCTGAAGTTAAATGTCAAGAGCTGAAGCAGTACTTAAAAAACAAAACCATAAGCTCGAAACCACAAGCACAAAACCAAAAATAACAACCAAACCACAAAACCAAAAGTGTGAAATCCACACAACCAAAGACACAAAGCCAATATTACAAAATCAAAAACACAAAGCAAAAAGCACAAAGCCAAAAACACAAAAACAAAAAACAAAACAAAACCAGAAAGCACAAACAAAAAAGCCCCCAAAACAACCTACAAAAATCAAGACAAAAGAATGAAATGAAATGAATAAAATCAAAAACACTAAACAAAACACAAAATCCAAAAACAAAAAACAAACAAACCAAAAAAATACAAAACTAAAAACATCAAACTAAAAACAAGAGACCAAAACACAAAACCAAAATGCACAAAACCAAAAACACAAACACAAAAGCATAAAACCAGATCCACAAATCAGAAACACTGAGCAAAAAACGTGTCAGCAAAACACAAATTGAAAAGCCCAAAACCTAATATGCCAAACACCAAAGCAAAAATCAAAAACAACAAACAAAATGCAAAAATAAAAAAAACCCGAAACAAAATGCACAAAACACACAAAAAAACAACAAAAAAAACTTTCTCAAAACTTCCACTGGCATCAGGTTTTGATGTTTTGCTTCAGCCTCATGTGGTGTTGCTTCAGTTTTGTTGTGCTGGTTTGTCTTCCCAGTCACTGTACAAATGACTTCTCAGGATGCTTAAAAAAGAGAGTGTCAATCTGCAATGAAAGCATGACCCTAAAGCATAATAATGACAGCTATATCAAGAAAATAGGACAGACACCTGCACTGTGCATCAAAACACTTGGCACAAGGCCTACAATTGGGCCCTCAGTATGTTAAATTGTGGTACAGGTTTACTGAGAGACCTTCTGTGGGCGCCAAAGTGCAAAACTTCCACACAACACTGCTTTAAAACAACTGATTTTATTGAGTTCAGAATCCAGCATTAAGTCATTTATCTTACAAAAATGATTCTACTGGGTAATCTAAAATACTGTTTGTCATCACTTGTTCCTAAAAATCAAGTTTTAAATTGCTTGATGCTTTGGATGCCTTTAAATCATCGACCAATTGAACCTGCAACAAAGGATTTTTAAATGCAAAGAACACAAAGCTGATTCTAAATGATTTGTCTATAACTATTTATTATTTCATCTCTATCTCTCCTTACAAATACAACAGCACATGTGCCTCGAGGAGCAGACGGGCTCTCCAGACTCCATGCTAAATAACCGTCTTTGTAAGCGCTGACCCTTCTGGATGTAAAGAGCCTGTCATTGTTTCACATATTCTGCACATCCATCCATTTACTATTATGCCTCCTCTTGCCAGCGTATATTTGAATATTTCATTCAAGACAGATGGAATCCTAATCTTAGCTCCAAGCTGTGGCGTTTTGTCACCGATCCATTTCCCAATCAGGCAGACTCAATCTACTCCTCCATTTTTCCTCCCTCGTCGCTCAGTTTTGTCCTCCCTCTGGCTCCGCCACCCATAACTCACTCAACTTTTTTGGCCTTTTTCTTCCCTTATTAAAATGTAGGAGCTTTTTCTATTTGTTTTTCATACGCATGTATCATGTAGTGGCTGAAACATGTCATAATTTATACTATGATATCAACAGACTACAGGGAGCAAGAAAGAAGCCATGAATGACTATTTTTAACCCTTTCACTAATTATTAAAACATGAAGGAATAATTTTTTAATTGCTGTTTTTACTTTTAAACAAGCTAAAAATCATGTCCAAAAAATGTCTTTTTCCATATGTTTTATTTTGAAAGAGTCATGCATCTGTCCAAAACAGTGGACACCATGCATCGCCGATATAACTAGTAATTTAATGGAACTTAGTACAGATACAAACATTTATTAAGAGTAAATTATATGAAAATTAGAAAATGAAAAATATCATGTGACACTGCCACCCTGTAGCTCTTGCTGGCCTCTGAGAGACAACATCATATTTTAGCTGAATAAGCTATTACAGTAAGTGTAATTACACTGTAATAATCCAAACTTTAGACAAAGTTTAGAACAAATAAACAAATATCCACAATCCCAGCACACACTCAAAGGCTTTCCTTTCCTAACATAGGCCTCAGCTTTTATATGACCAAATAAATAAAGTGTTAGCATGAAAATAAAATGACAAATCTGAATGTGTTTAATATTGCTTTATAATTAACGCATTTACTTGTGAATTACACCAAAATGTTAAATATAAAATGCAAAATTAGGTGAAGCCTGAATACAGACGTAATACACAGGATATACCCTTTAATGCATTACTGGAGTTGATAGATGAATTTTTGGTCACAGAAAAAAACAAAATTTTATTTTTTTTAAACCTGTATAAAAGTGTTCCTAACATCTTATTAAATTTGAATATATATATATTTTTAACTCACTGATTCTATGAGAATAGAAGGATTTTACAGTCATTCCTGAAGGGCCTGGTGCATTTCCCCCTTCGGTGATCATTTTGGATTTAAAATGCAATATCTCATTATGACAAAAAGGTACTAAGATCATATTTTTGTGAAACTTGAGACAACAGTTTGGGAGTTCACCACCTGGTAGTTGGGTCATCCTACTAAAACCTAAATGGTGTAAAATGTATTCCAAATATCTGTCTACTGTTGTGGACACCATGCATAAAAGGGTTAAAAAGGACTGATTTGTTATTTAAAAAGAGCTCCTGCTGTCCATGTGGTGTATCCCCACACACACACACAAAATTTAATCCTTGTATTTGAATGCATACAAAACCAGAGAAAGAAAAAGAAGTGTTAGAAATTATCCTGCATGTGATAATTGCTCATCATAGAGGTGCTGCAGAGCAGAACGATTGGACTCTACTACACCGCTATCTCATTAGCATGTGTTAAGCAATAGTCTCGCACAAGTCTTAGCATTATGCTAAGTTCATGTTGAATATTGAATGTGCGAGGACTGGGATAAGCAAGCGGTGAAACTAAGCTGTGAGATACACTAATGATACAAGGGAGCAGAATTGGAGAGTAAATATGTGGCGTTAATCAGTGGAGCTTGGTCGACACATTGGAAATGCGGAGGAGCTGTTTGAGGCTCTGATTAAGCTAACTTCCAATTATGTTTGTGGTCAGTGTTGCTAACTTCTCAAGAAAGAAGAATTGGCTGTCCCAAAAGTCGGTAGAAGTTGCTAAATGACGTCATTACCTAATTTGTATAATTGTCAATGTACATGTAATTGTAATGGATGCTGTAGGAGAGTGAAATAAGGTTGTGAAAGAGACATCAAACAATTTAAAAAACAGCTAAAATATGTTCAGAACTAAAAAAAAGAACTTTCTTCTGTTGATTCTTGACTTTTTTATGTCACTATAGCAACTCTCCTCCTTTATGCAGGGCAGGGGACTGGCAAATGTTACTAAGAAGTCAAAAAAGTGCATTTACAGCTAAATTTGTGCATGATGGACTGAGGATGGATCTCCTAGCTCATGCAGAGTCATCTATCTTGCTCTCTCTCTTTCTGACTGCATGGTCAAGATACTACAGCCGGGCTGCTTAGGTCCAACTGCTCTGACGCCAACTGATTTACATGAATTACGGTCACTGTTACTGACCTTGTGCCCTCTTAAGTTCAACAGAAGCAAAGCATAATCATAGGGCTTGATGACCTTAAATTAAGACCTATTATCCCCAAAATGTAATCAGTAGTCCAATTCATATTGGCATTTTAATCCATAATATTTACAGCCCTTCACCTCAGCTGTGGACGTCGCAGAGACGTAACTGGGGGAACACGTTGATCTCCTCTTTGCTCGGTCTACAAAGGAAGTAAAAGAGTCAGAGGCGGGACAACAAAAGACGCAATATTGTGAACCGGTTGATCTGGAAAGACATGACACAGTGCGTAGCATTGGATTATGTTTTAGTTTGCAACTGACACGTGGGAAATGAGGGATGAGGCGCGTGAACAACATTCAGCAGAAACAAATTTAACGACGACAGGTCTATGATTGGTCCATCGATCTGTCACTAACTTTAGTTCTTACTTTAGTCCACTTGTCTCCACTTACCTCCCTTCCTTCGCCTACACACCCAACACAGCATCGTGCGAATTTGCTGTTCATCATGAGACTGGGATCCACACCTGAGATTTCCTGCTGCTTAACAGAATACTTAACAGTATTTCATATATGTATATATGTATCTATGCATATATGTGTATTCATAAAATGAAGAGTTTTATGCTCTATTGTAAAGATTCTTGAGATAACACTTGTTATGAATTGGCGCTACACAAATAAAAATAAAATAAAGATTGATTGATTTTTTTTGGCTCCAATTATTCTATGTGTAATTTTTAGAATCTAATATTGTGACCTTGAGTGACGTTAGAAAACCTGCTCCAATACCATTACAGTAAAAACATATTAAAGGGATATGCCAACTATTTTTTTCTTTTTGTGTCTTGCCTCACTCTTAAGTAAATTACAAGCAGATACCACTCTTTCAACTGTATGTGCAGTAACGAGAAAGAGACGGGCAAAGCTCGTCCATCAGTAATTAGCTTAGCTCAAACACTGAAGGTCAATAGGAAGTGTTAGTGCAACTCTAAAATGTCGTGGGTGCTTGTTGTGACTCATTTTTTTACTGTGTTATGTTACATTGTCTTCTACTATCACCGTATTATCTTCTTCTACTCGTAAACAGAGGCTTTGTTTTGTTGACCTACTTTCGCGGTGGTTTGAGCTAGAGATGTGACGTTTATGAATGAGTCCAATCTTTTGAACAGCCCTTTAAAGTGAACGATCAGAGCTGATTCGCAGTTGTGAGTGAGCTGTTCGTTTGCAAGCCCTTCTTAAATGCAAATTGCCTGCAAATTTAAGAAAAAAAAAGTTGGTGCATCTCCTTAACCTGACACACTATATGGATGGTTCAATGTATTTCATTAGCATTTGGACCATCAGTCCATCAATCACAGTCATTATAGGCCAATCAGATAGCGTAGTAGGTGAATGCTACTGCCATGGCGTATAGAACAGAACGTGGGCCACTTCATAGAACAAACTACCCACAAAACATGATCGAAATGGGGTGAAAGTATTCACTGAGAAGTTTGTAGCATTGTTGTTTGTTCTTCATTTAAAAAAGAAATGTGGTCCTGATTTGGTAAAAATGCTTCTGTGCTAATCTCTGTCCAAGCCGTCACTTCCTGCTGTTGCCTTGCTCGTAGCTCCCACCTCTTCCTGCGCTAAAGGTTCTGATTGGGCCGTGCCGCTTTGGGCCGAGCATATTGGTTGTAGATTGGATCTTGGCAAGACAGATCCATCTTATTACAGACATCAAATCAGGCTGATTCATCTGCACTACAAGGTTGAAAATATTTATCACACAACCCAAAACAAAAAGCTGTTCCACAATCAGTGTCCTTGCTCCTTTTGATCACGGGGAAAATAATTGTGTACTGCTGCGTTTTAAAGTTCAGGTGAAAACATCTTCTAGGACCTTCTGCTTAACAGTAGGTCAAAATGTGGATTCATCATAGCACAAGTATATTATAGTGCTTGTCTCAGTTTGTAATATTTTAGGATTTAGGCAACAAAAAGCCCCTGGAAAAGCTCAAGCAGTTG
Organism: Cetoscarus ocellatus; assembly: GCA_037902135.1. Classification (NCBI taxonomy): domain Eukaryota; kingdom Metazoa; phylum Chordata; class Actinopteri; order Labriformes; family Labridae; genus Cetoscarus; species Cetoscarus ocellatus. The sequence goes on along the minus strand of JBAMNC010000835.1, from coordinate 285,259 downwards.
CTTAATAATGTCTTTTTTGTATTTTGCACGCAATCATGCCCTCTTCATCCAAATAAACAAACAGATAACACTTTTATCAGTGTGATTAAACCTTGTCTGTGATGATTCATTTGGATTTGACCTTAGGCCAGATGCTGCTCTTTCCAAAAAGAAGTTTTACCAATTACATTTTTCCTTTTTTCCCCTGAAAATCAAACTTTTCTCATCAATCCTTATCAGCCACTCACCCGCATTAGATAAAGGTTTGTTTACCTGACTCTCTAATGGTTCATCTCCCTGATGAGTGTGTTTTTTTTTACTCTCTACAATTAATTATCACTGCTGCATTTACGAAGAAGGGCAGCATGCAGACAATCACAGCTTTTCATTTTCTAATTGAACAATCAGGCATCAGATCCTCTGATGGGATGGACTGGGCTTTGAGGTGAGTAACCTTGACGGAAAGTCAAGAATAAGGTCTTAGAGGCCCCTGGAGGAGCAAGAAAATGAGGTCAGAAACGTATTTGTTGAAACTAGAACTACTGCATGGTGTATTTATGTCGCAGAAAGGTAGAGTATTGTGGTAGGTCACTTGACCTCTGAAATTACACCACCCAAATTTAATCCATTTATTAACTAATCAGAGAGGACATCCAGAAAAAAGTTTGACAGAATCCCAAAAAAAAAACTTGACATAAGAAGTCTACAAACATGATCATGAGGCCCAGGGACATTTGACTGTGTCCCTCTTAATCCTTACAAGTTTATCCTTGGGTCAAAGCTGATGTTTGTCCAACATTTGAAAAAAAATCTGGAAATTATTGTAGAACTAGAAAAGCAGTCAGAGAGTGCAGACATCTGCCAAGCAGCTTGCAGAAGGTTATGTTTTCGCTGGGGTCTGACCGTTTGTTTGTTTGTTTGTCTGTTAGCAAGATGACACAAAAACTACTGGATCGATTTACATGAAAATTTTACCAGAGGTATGGTTTGGTCCAAGGAAGAAGCCATTACATTTTGGTGCTGATCCGATCCAGATTGACGTCACAAAAAACATTGAAGTTTATAATGAAGTCCCATAACTTAACACTGAGCCATATTTTGTCCCACCCACAGAACCATCCAATTGGTTACATGCTCTGGTTACACGCAGAGGCACGACACAGCGATCAGCCAATCAGCAGTGAAAGCTGTGCATGCAGTTCTGCTCACAGACACAGAGGAGAGGAGGAAAGGTTTTGCCAATGGAGAAAGCCCGGCGCTGTTCCTGGAGCCCTGGTTTCTCAGCAGACTCTCCCGAAATTGTTATAAACATCCCAGTCTTCTACAACTCACAACCACTAGTAACATTAGGTTATAGAAACATACGCGGCAGATCTGCTCGCTCGCAGTCCCTCCAAACGTGCCGTTAAATCACTCGAAAACAAGGCTGCTGATAATGTCGGTATGGAAATAGTCCGTCATAGCAGAAGTCTGTGTGTGTGTGAGTGTTAAAACCTAACCCCAAAATTCCACATGGAGCGAACATGCCACGCACCGAAGCGCCGTGGTTTTGCTCCGACCGACAGACTGGCGACATTGCCCACTGGAAGCATGGCGGCGCGCACAACACCAATACATCTGTACAAGCAGCAGCAAATTGGTTCAGTCAACAGGTTACAAGACCCACTACTAACTAGGTCACTCTACTGGATGGTATTCATACCAACAATAATCACACTTCCTGCAGATTGATATTTTTCATCCCACAATGTGCGTATAAAATAAATATAGGACTATAATGTTGGGTGGAAATCACAATTTATGGGTTGATGGGTGGAGGTCTGCACTTTCTGAGTGCTTTTCTAGTTTCTTATAGGCTTACAAAAACCTTGATGTCAGTTTGGAAATAAACTACAATTCCCATAATGAAGTAAAGGGGACGAAACTCTCAGAGCTGCCGAGGAAAAATGAATGGGATTTCCCAATATAAACTTCAATGTTCTGTTTGTGAAGTCAATCTGGATTGGATCCAGATGAAATCTGGTGAGCATTTTCCCTAGAGATACATTCCTCCTTGTTCAGATATAAAACCTTTAACGTAAAATGTCCGTGATATTTCGCGTTTATAAGGGATTCTGTATTTAATGTCCATTTCCGTGATTACGTCCGCGATTCCATGATCCTGGATTTTATTGGGCCCTATACGTGGCTCCATCAGTACTGACTAACAACCTACTGTATATCTTTAAGCACAGGCAGACAAACGGACATTCTGAAGACATTACATCTCCAGCCTCAGCTTCTGCCAAATCAGAGGCATAAAAAGTGAATCAGGCAGAAAAATCGCACATTGATACTTAAATATTCAATAAATGTCAGGTCTGAAGTTCACAGACAGTAGACCTGTATGTTTCAGTTTATTAAATATGTGTTCCAGATGGCTGGCTGTGTGTCTGTGTGTCCCTCCGGCTTGTCAGATCGTGTTAATTGCCGCCTTCCTGCTGCTTTTAAAAAGTTGTGACTAGCTCAACCCCCTGACTGTCACTCGGCTTTCATTATTTACCCGTTCAAATGAGAGAAAAATGTTCGTGTCAACATTAATGACTCCACCAGAGAGAAAGGAGAAAGACTAAACTAATTAAGGCGACTGACTCACCTAGCCATTACGGAGAATTTAGAGGGGGTATTTCAGTATACCTCCAGAGCCACTTTGACATCACTCCCTCCCTGTAATTTACTTTAAACTTTAAAAAGTTTTTTAACGCAAATAAACAACTGCGACTGGAACACAAGCTGCTGAATCAGACTGCAGTAGTGTGTCTGCACAACTACACAGCATTAATATCACACTGATCAGTTAAAGACAAATTAAACCTGTTTTAACAGAAAGTTATGCAGTTAGATTTAATAAGATTTCAATAAGATTTCAGCTTTTTGAAATAAATGATAAAATCTTAACCATAATAAAATGATCCATTGTAAATCTTCACGAGACACCTACACCTCAATTGAAAGTGTATATCTACTGTCAGCTGTTCCCTGAGTTTACTTCTTTCTTTTGTTGCTTGATTAAAATACAATAAAACAAATACATGATTAAATAATTGTCCTTGGTTTTAAAAGAAGTCATCAACTACTGTCACTAATACTTTCTTAAATCATGATGTCGTCACTGAGTTCTCAACCTCTTATCTCCATTTTCACTTTTTCCATTAAACACTGATACTGGCCATCTTACACATCAGTGGGTGTGTTTTTAAGTTTTATACCAATCTGAAGAAAACAATACCCAATTATTGCAATACAGTTTTACTTCATTTTTTTTTATTTCCTTAAATGTAGCAATTCTTGAGATTTTCGCAGGAAGCAACAAAAATTTACCAAATTTGCGGTAGAGTTTACAAAATGTGCATTAGTTATCCAAATAACCGTTAAATAGCAGTCTTTATGGACTTTTTCTGCCAGCTGAAGAGAAAACTGAATATTTTCAATTTCAATATTAAGCTTTTTCTAAATTACAGTGAAAGCCTAATAGAATATCATTTTTCCCAAAAATTATGATATTCTATAATTACAAACAAAGAATTAAGAATATTCGCAGGGATACATCTTGTAATTTTTAAATGTTCCAGCAAGAAAATAATTCTGTGAAAATTCTCAAACAATGTCAATATATTTGCAGAATAAACAGAAATTTTACAGAAAGCTTTTCACTAAGTTCCAGAGAGAAATTCCCACAAACATCAGAAAAATCGTATGAAACTTTTCCAAAATTCACTGAAAATTCTTTTAAAAAATCCCATAAAATTTCAAAATATTTCAGAAAATCTCTGTAGATTCCTTTAAAGAAACCCTAAATTCCTGGAAAACTCACATTTATTAAAAGAAAATTACAAAATGAATAATTTGTTAATTCCTAAGCTCTTTAGGGAAATTTAATTTCTGCTGATTTTCTAAAATTGGCATTCAGATATCATGAATATTTTTGGGAAATTAAAAAAAACTGACAAGAATATGCACAATGTTTTGCATCATTCTTAAAAAAACACAAGACTTTTTTTTATTATTGTTTTGGGAAATAGTTGGTAAATTCTTAGGATGATTGTCCAAAATTTTCTAAAAACAGAAAAAAACAGAGAAATAACAGGGAAAACATCTGTGCATTTCTCCATATGTTTTCAAGAGTTATTAAGATGTTTAATTTTCATCAAAAGTTGTTTAAAAAAAAATCAATGAAGAGGTTCCTTAACTTTCAAAAACAAAAAAAAAATGATGGGAAATCCCTGAAAATTTTAGGAAAAATTTAATTCAAAAAATGCTGGAAGCATTAAAGATTTTTTTTTTTTTTTAAATTTTCTAACAGTTCTTATATTTTTTAGTGGAAGTTTTAGTTTACTACAAATAGGCACTCACATAAGCTTTCATTAAAAAATGATTTAATGTGAAATATGTATGTTAGTACACAACAGCTTGCGTGGCACTACAGTGTATCCTACTGCAGTGCACTGATAGTTTTTGGTAAACTACTGTTTAGAGGTAATGAAAAATTGCAGATGAAAAGCCGATTTGAGTAAACTACAGAGATTGAATTTTTTGCTTTTTTTCTGATTGACTATGTTTTTATTGATTAAGCTGATACATCTGTCATTTCTCTGTCATTGACAGTTTTGGTAGCACATCAGCCTGAGTTGGCTAAAAACAAATGGTACATACAAAGTTATTTAGAGCCTTTTAATGGCTCAGAACAAATCAATGACCTGTGAAGCTCATGAGAGGAAACACAGAGGGTCATTCAGATGAAATGGCAGAGCAGGACAGTTAAGACTGATATCCTCTTCAGTGAAGGCGGTCCCAGCAGAAATATCGGCTAAGCAAATTTATTTCACTCTAGTTTAATGCTCCTAACCTCCCTCTCTTTCTTCAACTCACAAAGTCTCCAAGATGGGCACTTTCCCACCTTAAATCACATCCCTTTATTTGCAAGCCTGACACTTTTTAAGGTGGGCTTTTAAGAAATTAATGTGGAGGTTGAAAAACACCACTTCTAATACCTCCGCAGACACTGAGAAAGAATTCCTGCCTATTGAGCAGATGGTAAATTGCCAATTAGGGTGTAACATTGTACTTAGAGGCCCATATACAGTTAAAGAAGCCTTTCTTATGTTGTAAGACTGCCTGTCAGTCAGAGAGCACCTGGGGCATTTTGTATTTCATTAAGTCATAATTAATGAAGGTGGGTATTATTCTCCTCCATGGGGACAGGAGAGGAGAATGAGATGCTGGGCTTTTATTATGAAGACATGTTTCTAAAGTAAAAGATGGGCTGGTACTGGAAAACAACCTCTAATTATGAACTCTCTCTTTACGTCTAATTTGATGAGATGGGTGGAAATGAGGAAGTATGTGTCTGTCATGTAGAGGAGCTAATGGAAGAGTAAAACCTCGAATAAGTCTGCAGCTGGAGGAGAAAGCTCATGAAACAGGCTGCTGGGGTTAAACCAGAGTGATAATCAATGTCAGCTATCATTGATTAAGTCAGAGAATGGCACACAGGAGCAGGGGTTGAGGATGGTTGCAAAGCAGCTAGCTGTAGGAGCAGTGAAGAGTAGGCAGGCTAGAGCAGCTTAAACTAGAAAAGCACTCGGGGAGCGCAGACCTCCGCCAAGCAGCTCAGTTACGGCGGTGACTTTTCCACAACCCCTGTGAAAGATAAAATTCTGGATCACCACGCGCTCCGATATGACGACCGAGTCTCCGCTCATGTCTGTCCATGTGGAGAACTCCTCCACTGGCATTGCAAGGAAAGCTGGGAAATGTAGTGAAATAGGCTTGAAAAACATTAACGTCAGTTTTCAAATGAACTACAATTCCCATGATGACATAGCAGCTGAGGAAAAACGAACGGGATTTGCCATTATAAATGTTTTTTTTATGATGTCAATCTGGATCGGATCCAGATGAAATCTACCTTGATGATAGAGGAATGTTAGATATATTATCCTGTAAATATTGAAGTGAATCCATCAAGTGATGTCAGAGATATGATTTTTTTTTTTTTTAAATATGGCCCAATGTAAAGTTATGGAATTTTCAGGAAATTTTGGGAATTTTTTGCATCCAGACAAATATGCGGGTCAGCACCAAAATGTAATGACTTCTTCCTTGGGCCAAACCACACCTCTGGTAAAAAATTTTATGTAAATCCATGCAGTAGTTTTTGCGTAATCTTGCAAACAGACAAACAAACAAACAGACCCTGGTGAAAACATAACCTCCTTGGCGAAGATAATAAGGCAGTCTGAGAGTAATAACCAGTGACATCTTAGAGGCAATCAGCTGGCTTTCAGCAGTGGTGGGCTAGCTTTGGATCAGCTTTTTTACAATGGAATACTGGCATGTCATTATTTTGACTCCATGTCCTGCTAGAATTAACACTATGCTCCATTTTAGTGATATTGGCAAGTCCTTCCTCTTACAAAGCCACCAGAAAATGTGTTCATTGTCAGAAAGCTGATCCAAAGCTAGCCCACCATTGCTGAAAGCCAGCCGATTGCCTCTAAGATGTCTCTGGCTATTAAACTCAGATTGCCTTATTTAAGCTGCTCTAGCCTGACTACTCTTCACTGCTCCTACTGCAAGCTGTTTTGCAACCCTCCTCAACCCCAGCACCTTCTTTATGCCATTCTCCGACTTAATCAGTGCTGGCTGACATTAATTATCGCTCTGGAGGGGATTTTGCTGCTTCTGGTCACCTGCCTCATGCTGCAAGAAGGGCGGGAATGTGTGCTTAAGGCTATCTGCATGTAGAAAGCCAGGGAGAGCCCCAATCAGCGATTTAAGATTTTTCTGTGGTTGTTAACAAGTGTTCAAAGAGTTAAGGATTAAAATGCTTTTGCAGCAGCTCCACAGAGTGGTCAATGGGGGCTAATTCTTTACCTCCCAGGTGTCTGAGAGTGAGCAGTGGTGCTCTTTATACATCATACATCTGACTTCATTAGTAAATCAAATCAGTATGCTAGGGGACAGGATCTAATATCATGTTCTCACGCAAAAGGCCATTCTGCTTTATTTGACATCTTTGAAGTTAGAATGGGCTGTTTTTTTGAATCCCTGGACATCCCTGTTTTGTTGAGACAATACAGATATAGGCAACGCACCAGAACAAATAACCAAACAACAAACAAACAGTAGAAGAAACTTTTTGGAGGACACTTATCACCCCAGGCAAATGCAGACGACAGGATGCACAGAGCTCTTTGTGTATGTCAGCATGTGAGGATGTGGGAGTTTGGTAGAGATAAATGTATGTCAAGAGCTCAGCCTGTTATTCACACTATTTCAATCACATGCATACTGCCTTATCCCTGTTCTCCAGAAAAACTGAAGACAATAGCCCAAAAATTATTATGCATAAAAAACGTTGTATTAATGTATGGCTGCAGGTCCTGTTTTCTGTCTGCTGCCTACGTTCAACAGTAATCTGACAGAATGAGTCCCTTTATGATTTCTGGAAGGTTAAATAGAGGCGATTTATTCTTTATATTTAAAAATGTGAATCAGTCAGGAAAGTTTGATGTCTGTCCATCTGTTTATCTGTCCGTCCATCCATCTGTTCACCAATTAATTAGAAAGAGACTGGTTTCTGCAACATTTATGTCTGTGCTGGACTACAGCAATGTTTTGCACATGCACGCCTCGTCTCAAAGTTTACATTCTCTGGATACTGTGTATCATGGAGCTCTGAGGTTAATCACTGGTTTTAAATCTCTTACCCATCATTATTTGCTGTATGCTCGTGTTGGATGGTCTTCTTTGTCTGCACGCAGACTCAATCACTGGCATATTCTTATTTATAAATGTACTCTTGGTCTGCTCCCATCCTACCTTCAGGCCTACATCAGTCAGATGAGCACAGCGTCTTATAATCTTCGGTCCCAGGGTCTTTTCTCATCGTCTGTTCCAAAAGTAAGAACTGAGCTGGAAAAAAAGGCGTTCAGGTTTGCGGCTCATGCTTGGAATGACCTACAAAAAGACCTGAAACTAAAAGATCTGGTGTCACTGGACACTTTTAAGACGATGTTAAGCGACTTGGAGTCGGACACATCTGGCTGCAGATGTTTTGACTGATACACTTTATCTTTCTAACGTGGACAACCCAAGCAAAGCTGGCTGTCTGAAATTGTGACTTTTCTTTCTTAATGTATTGAATTCTTGTTTTATGTGTTTGGTGACTGCATGTGTTTGTGTAAAACTGTTGAATGTGCTGCTGTCTTGGCCAGGACACTCTTCCAAAGATATCTTTAATCTCAATGAGGTTTTCCTGGTTAAAGAAAAATAAAAATAAAATTAACCCATCCACCCATCTAGCCATTCCTCAAGTGATCAATTTATTTATCCAGTCATCCATCCATCACCAATATATCCAGCCATGTGTTCATTCAGCCTTTACTCCACCCACCATCCATCTATTTCAAACCCTTTTGATCTACTCTTCATTCAGTTCCCCATCCATCCATCCATCCATCCATCCATCTATCCACCATTCACAAATCTGTCCATAGTTTTTCAGTCTCTTTTCCATCCAGTCACTTATTCATTCATCCAATGCTCCATCCATCCATCCAACCATCAGTCCAGTCGCTTATCCACCAGTTCACCCATCAATGTACAGATCTGTCCATACATTATCCATCTGTTTATCCATCCAGTCACATATTCATCCATCCAATGCTCCATCTGATGCTCCATCCATCCATCCACCAACAAATCTGTTTGTAGAATTTCTTTCTGTTTTCCATCTAGTTACTTATCCACCCATCCATCCATCCATCCATCCATCTGCCTCTTCATTCAACCATCCATCCATCCATCCAAACATCTGTTCAGTCACTTATCCATCCATTCATCTATCTGTCCGGTCAATTATCCATCTGCTTATCCATAGATAAATCTGTCCATCGTTTTTCTGTCCAGTAACTTACTCATCCATCCGTCCATCCATTTGCTTATCCATCCATCCATTTTCTTGACCATCAATTCATCCATCCAAGCACAAATCTAGAATCCATCTGCTTATCCATCCAGTCACTTTTCCATTCCTCCATCCGGCCATTCATCCATCCATCCTTCCATCCATTGTATCATTCGTTTTTTCCTTCATTCTTCCACAAATCCATCAATACATGATCCATTCGTTTTTCCATCTTACTTATCCATCCATTCATTCATGAAAATATCCGACCATCCATCCATCCTTTTATCTAACCATTCACCTATCAGTCATATACTGATACATTCATCTATCCATGCATTTATCCAAAAATGAATTAATCTGTCAGTCCATCCATCCACTTCCCAACCATCCATCCATTATCAATACATACATATGTAGCTTCATGCATAGAAACACACAATTTTTGATTTGACCTGATTAATCATCCATAAATTCATCATCCATCCAATTTTACATCAGTTACTCCTTTGAGAGTGTACTTTTTCTACAGTACAAATGATAAGCTGCAGGAACGCTGTAAGTGTAAATAAGCTAAACCAAATCAAACAGCAGAAATCCACGAGAGCTCATACACGTATTTTTCTTTATCAGTCCAGCTGAGCAGCTCTGTGGACATTGTGTTTTCTCCTCTGGTTTATTTTGCACTCTGTGTTGGCTGAGTGAAGATATTGGATATTCTCACAGAGACAGTGAGTGACTGCGATACACTGGAGTGCATCTGAGATGTTTTTGAAATCATATCCCATTATCTGTCTGACAGCATATTAGGAACACTGTAAACTTCCTCGTGACACTGAACAAGATTTCAATCACTGAACATGTTGCTATATTTACCGCCATGTTCCCTTTTTGTCATCTTTTGAATGCCGCATCTACAAATGTTGTACTCCTAAAGCACAAAAACACATAAAATGAATGCTGTGTTTGAGAATCTGTGTTATTGTACGGAGAAAAAACAGGCACCCCACAAGTTAATCAAGGTTTTCTTGTTTACCCTCGGGCTCCACCACGGCTGCCTCCGATGTGCCTCACCTGAACAAAGCCTAATATTTACAGGGGGAAGGGGGCAAAGTGTTTAGAGCTGCCGTCAAGGTTCTGAACACTTTTTAAGCGGTTGAAAGGTGAGACCTGCGGTGAAATTCTCCTCACAAGTGTTGTAGAGGAAGACAACAAGAGATCTGTGAATGTGTGGGAGGGGTTTAGAGGCAAAGCAGGAGATGTGAGAGCATTGTTGTCACCTGCTGAGGAAGGGAAAAAAAACAAAGGAATATAGCACCGCGTAAGTTTGACATGTCTGACGTGGGTGACAGCACTGTAAATCCAAGGCCCTGTGTTTTAAAAGAGACATAAGCAGCTTTTCCTGCTTTTAAAGAGCTTGCATGTCTTTTTTTCTTGGGTGCAAATACTTGAATAAATTTCAAGTTTTAAACGCTCTGAAATGGCGTTTGTCAAAGAAATACTGAATCAGACTTTACACATTGGCAAATGGTAGTGAGCTTTTAGAGCGCAAAAATGTCAAAATCTCTCTTACCCGCTTTTATTGTGGAGCATTTTTTTTTTTTTTTTTTACCACAATAAAAGCAGAGAAGGTAGAATAAGAGCATCAAATGTACAGGGTGACTGACATCATATACTGAAGTAAAAACACACACATTAAAGCCCCAGGTACTGCGATTTATCACTCCAACATGCACATCAATAAAAGTGCAGCATATACTGCAAGGAATAAAGGCAGAATATAGTAAAAGAATATATTTATATAAGAAAGAATATATTTTTCAGGGACATTCAGTCAAAGTGCTGTCCATGGCAATTGAAAAAGAAACTAATAAAAACAATAATAGATTTAACTAATTTAACCCTTTAACTTCCACATTAAGAAATACATTTGCAAAAAAATTATTTGTTGGTAAAACTGTGTTCCTGCCTCTTCATTTAGCAACATTTTAGAGGAGAATTTTAGACGGATTTCTTTAATTTCTTCAAAAATGTAATTTTTTTTTTCCATACATAGACATCACAGTGGGCAGAATTTGTTAAAAAGCTGTGCAATGATATTTATGTATAGCAGCACTACCCAGTGGATATAATTAGTTTTACATACACTATTCAAAGAGGTGAGTGAGGATTAAAAGGCAAAGATAGGCTGACAGAGTTTTAAAAACAGCAATATGGTGGCAAGAAAAGTCAACCGTACGGTCACAATGCCAGTCAAAGGGTTAAATAGAAAAAAAGAAATCAAGACTCGAATGAGACAGTTAACAAATGAGCCTTTAGCTCCGCTTTAAATACCTCCACAGAACATGCCTGCTGAATGTCTGAAAGAAGTAGTTTCCATAACGTTGGCACGTTTACCTTCACCAGCTGTCTTTTTTCCGACCTTGCGAATGCTCAAAAGACCAGCTCCCTGGGAGTGAAGAACAAGAGAAGGTACAGATGGTTTAACAAGATCATTCAGATAGGATGGTGCAATGCCATTTACAACTTCATAAGTCAGCAGCAGCACTTTAAAACTGGCCCTAAACTGACAGCAGCTAATGAAGAGAGGCCAGCACAGGAGTAAGGTGCGTGTATTTACCCGCTCTGCTCGGAATACGAGCTGCAGCCACTGTGGGCCTCAAAACCTTTTCTTAGGTAGACCTGACAGAAGGGCATTACAATACTCCAGACAAGAAGTTAAAAATGAATGAATAAGGACCTCAATGTCCTAAATGATGGTATTGATCGAATCTTAGTTTTCCTAAAGGCGACAAAAGGCCACCCTTCCTACAGTTCAATGTGCAAGTTGAGGTACACCACGTATAGCATCAGCAATATTCCCTCTGCTGAATAAAAGCTAAAATCATAGACTATAAAACCATTTATATTATGGTGGTCAGACATTAGCTGGGTTTAAAGGCAAAAATAGGACAAAGCATTGAATATTTGGTCGAGACAAGGGGGAGAATATTTTGGAGTACTGTATTGAAAGGTTTTTATTGTAAAGCACTTCACATGAGTTTCCAAAAACTTGGGGCCCTATTTTGAAGGCTAAGCACTGTGGTTTGGGGCATCGGTCTACAGTTTGCTGTTTCAAGGACACATGTTTTTCCACACAAACTTTTGTCGATTGAAAAATTGCTTTAGGTCAAATATGTCTGTACCAAAAATGTTTAAAACCAGCTTTGAAGTGCAGTTCTTTATTTAAGAATTTCTGTATTTGTGGATCCACAGCATAAAATCCATAATAACTACATTTTTATCAGATTTTCTTGATTCTAAAACGTACTGGTGATGATATCAGACTATTTTTTTCCTTTTCTTTTTACTCATCTCATGCTGCACAGCGTCTTCACAGTTTCTGCTCGAACACTGAAATGCATGATGGGATTCCTCTGCTAAGGAGCTCTGAACAACTATTGTTATTGGTTGAACAAATAATATTGAAAACATTACATTTACAGTCATCTCATACATTTACACTTGCAAACCACATCTCTCAAAGCTTTTCAAAATATTCAAGTAGTTTCAATTCCCCTCCTTGAGTGTTTCTGACACTAGCTCTTTAAAAATGCTGTATGAATAGAGGGGAGCTTCCTTGGAAATTATGACATAATAGCAGCTATGCTAAAAGCTGTCTTCCTCGATTCAGTTCTAAACATTGGTAACATAGTTCTGAGAGCTGGTTGTATTGCTTGAAATCTCATGGATAGTAGTGTTGCTAGGTAAGGAGGTAATTTACCCATCAGTGCTTTGCATATCAATAAACTGCTGCTTTCTCCATTGATCCAACAAGCAGCACCCAACAGAACGACATAAATCTCAGTTGTGATTTCTATGTTTGTAACCTGTGATAAAACAAAGAGCGCTCTGATAAATGGCACCCATTGGCTTCAAGACAGGCAGCATGAGTATAGAGCCTAACTCCATAGTCTAAAACTGGCATTATTGTTGCCTTGGCGATCTTCTTTCTGTTTCTGACAGTGAGGCGAGATTTGAGATGTGTGACCTTAAAGAGAAAACCTGATCCAGCGAGATACCCAAGTATTTGAACTGTTGCACACATGCAATGTTTCTGGCATCACAAGTGGACAACATATAAATAAATGGGTTTCTGTCTTGAAAAAAGTCATGTATTAACGGGTTAAGTTGTAGTCTAAGCTGAACAAGGGCTTGTTGGAAACAGTTAAAATCAGTTTGTTTAATATTTGAACACAACTTTAGGGTTTTTAGTCTTTTTTTCTGTACAGAGCACCCGATTGACCCGATGTATTTTTAAAGTCATTTCTAAATTAACAACAAAAAAAGGATGTTTTAAAGTCTCAAAAAAATGATTTATGAATATGTGCTTTGGCAAGCAATAAGATTGATAACAGTGCTGGTCTGATTCTGACTTTGAATAATAAATCAATAATTCAAACAGCACAGTTTCAAACAGTAAAGATAACCTTTTGTTAAAACACTGACAAATGTAGGCTCAAAGCCTTTGCCAAAATGTGGGGGCATGTCCAGAAGAGATGAGTTACATCCTCTAGAGAAGAATCATCGAAGGAGTAACACACATCAATGTCTTCTTCATTCTTTGCAGAAATAGTTTCCACAGATAAATGTGATGTTTTAAATGAAATTATACTTTTTTAAGGGAAAGTAACAACTTCCTGTCAGTCTGACGGAGCAATCAGACGTGCTAATTTTCTTCTTCTCTTGTTTTATTAACAGGAGTGTCCAATCAGGAGCAGACAAAGGTCAACAAGAGCAAGAAAGCTATACAGAAACTGAATCCAAGAGTGGTGCATAAACCTCTATGAGGCAAAAAAATAACTAAATAAAACTAGAAAAGCACTCAGACAGCGCAGACCTCCGCCAAGGTGATCCGGATCAGTCCCAAAATTTAATCAGTTCTTCCATATCCCATTTCCAACAGTTCCCGAAAATTTCATCCAAATCCGTTCAGAACTTTTCAAGTTATTTTGAACACAAACAAACAAACAGACAGATAAACGCCGGCAAAAACATAACCGCCTTGGCGGAGGTAATAAAAATTTAAAAAATGTTAGCAGGAATATTTATAAATATGTGAATAGTTTTTGCTGTTAGTCTCTTAGCATAGTCCCCCCCCTCCAAAAAAAACGAAACATTAACTCTTTAAAAGAAATTGGAGAACAACAAATGTGGTGAAATAAGACATTACTCGCCAGATAAGTGAGTTCTCAGACAGAATCACTGCTACAGTGATCAGCTCAGTCAGCAATGTGCTGACAGAAAATGGAGAAAAAACTCTGTATGCCAGAGCAGGAGTCACATCAAAATAAAACTACCCAGTCCCCACACACGAAAATCCAGAAACATCCTCTTTCTGGATCCACGTTCTTCGTAAGAGTCTCTGGTGATTTTACTTTCCATTCAAACTCGATAAGAGAGAAAAACATGGCAGATTCTCAGTCTGGTTTAGGGAGAAGATGTTGGCACGAGACTGTGAGGCCATACAGATTAAGCAATAATTATCAAATGATTTGAGTATAATGCTGAAAAATGATTGAAGTGATTAAGTTCTGTTCACTTAAAACTAAAAATGTGCTGTAATGACTCAGAAAATAAAGTTCAAATATTTTTTTTGAATTACCGAGATCCCACAACTCATTTTTTTTAACGTTTTAACTGTTCGGTCTAACAGTGCAGACAAGGCTTGAAGGAACTATATTCAGATATAAATAAGCTTGTTCATAAAAATAAACAAATAAATCTGTAAGCTGTACAAGTTTTGCGGGATTAAAATTTAGTTTCAAGTTTTTGTTTTATCTCTTGGGTTATACAACTCTAAGTCACGAATCTGACACCCATTTAACATAAATAAACCGATAACCATTGTTGCCCTAAAGAAAGATGTCTTTAGCTTGATTGTGCTAGACAGGGTGGAAGTTGTACATGCATTATTACAAAAAAAGCAGAAAATAGCTTGGAGATGCGCCATACCTGATCCAGTATCTCATTTGTATTACAGACACTTCACCATTTCAACACAAATACTATCACCCTTCCCTAGCATGTTACATCAGGTCATATGAGACAGAAAACCCCAAAAAGATTTAACAGGGTTTTCTTGGCGCAAAAACTGATCAAGACTTTCACATCAGTGAGTGCTGTCTTTGTCCTGGTGTTAACCTGTGCGGGTAAGAGAAAAACAAGTGAAAAAGGTGAAAGACGCTCTTCCAGAAAGGAGGAATTCAAACATGTAAAGTATTCAAAGCCGGGCTGAATTAAGACTCAATATGTGCTTGCCCTAATTTTAAAAACATCTGTGAGGACGTGTTGCCATGTTTGTTAGGACATGGATGTGCCCTTTGAGTGAAACATGAGGTCTGTAGGCCAGTTAAGGTGCCTCACCTACCACTAAATCAGCTGTTATATCAAAACTCAAAAATCTGTTCATCATTCATCATTAATATTAGCAGTATAAATATTCAATTAACAGAAACAGAAACCTTCAACCCCCAATGCTGTAAAATGACTCTCCTGTTCAACAAATGGTGCCGCTAATAAATTGGAAAGATAAAACAAAAAGCACTTCTGACCATCATGTTTTAGGTGTAATCTGAGTCTAAACTGTATTCAACCTTGATCATACCAGCCGTTCCCGTCGTCCCCCTTTTTATTGGCCATGGTTGCCATGACAACACCCATTACCACTTGATTGGAGATCTAATGTAATCTTGACTATGAGCTGTGCCATTTATCTGCTTTTAACACAGCAGTCGCTGCATCAGCGGCAGTCAGAGTTAGATAGAGACGAACAGAGAATGAAACGAAGTCATTATAGCGGGAGGCTTGATGTATGGTGTTTTAACAGGGAAGACAAACACTAACGCACTGGCTTGTTTATGGCTCTACAAGGTGTACAAGCACCAGACAATGGAGGTACACAAATGGGTCAAGAAGATAGGCTGGGGGGGTTTTAGTGGTGTGACAAAAGGGTGAACATGGGGCCTGATGACCTCGACTGCAAAGGTCTAAAATCTGATTAGATTCTTCTTGATTTAGTGGACATTTTTGTTAAGTTTAAAAATTGCTGTTACATCAATACGCAACAGTTCAATGATAACGTTACCATCACAATATGATTCCTTGAACCTGAAAACCCACAGCTAGGACTCAGAATCATGTTGGTATCGTTATTTGTTAGACAGTTATTGAACAAAAACGATTGTTCGCTAATGGCAGTTATCTGGATCATCACCAAAATCTAATCATTTTTAAGCTGGGCCATTACCAACGTCTCCGGAAAATTCAGCCAAACCCATCCTGTAGTTTGCAAACAAACAGACAAGACAAACAGCAAAAACACAAACCCCTTGGTGGAGGTAATTATAGTTTCACACACAAGGGATAAGCATGAGGTCTTATGACCTTTTACCTTTTACCAGATAACTTCTAGACAATAATCAGATCATTTTTGCAAAGTTTGATGAAAAACAAACAGATGATGTGTTCTTGAGATCCTTGCTTATAAGTATTGTATGAATACGAGGCCCGGTTGCCTTGACCTTTGACCTATGACCTACAAAATCTAATTGAGTCATCCATAAGTTACAGAGAATATTCTTGAAAAGTCTGACACAAAATGCTTCAAAAGGGATCAAGAAATATACAGTCGTTGACTATAAAAGGGATGATTATGAGGCCCAATGAATTTGAGCTCTAAAACCTAGTCACTGAATGTCTTAGTGTGAACAACAGTGCAAGGTTTGACTGAATATCCTTAAAGCAGTTTTGAAATATCCATTTTGACCTTGCACCAATCCAAATAGTTCACCCTTGAGTTGTGAAAAGTTTTAGGGGAAAAAAGGTTTTAAGCGTTATTGACGAATTGGGTTCAAAGTAAGGAATGAATATGAGTTCTTTCTAAAATCTGATCTAAACTTGAGAAAAAACAGGAATTCATGATGTATCTTATCCACAAGAAATGATGAACATCAGACTCCTTGACCTTGGACTTATCACCAACCAAAATCTTAGTCAGTCCAGTCCCTTAAACATAGAGAACTTTGATTAAATTTGTGAAGAAAACTTTTCAGGCTTTCTTGTGACACCTCACTCATTAGCAAAGGATGAACATTGGGCTCCATGGTCTTTGACCTTGAACCTCAAAATCTAAAGACGTCAACCCTTTTGTTGCAATGGACATTCATGTAGAGTTGATGAAGGACGAAGGATGATCATGGGGCTCCTTAACTTTGATTGTATGACCACTAAAATCTAGTCAGTTCAGTTCATTTGTCATAAAGTACTTTAGTGTAATATTTGAAGAAACTTTTCAAGGCATTTTCGTGTCACCCCATGAATTAGCAAGGGATGAACATGGGGCTAGATGACCTTCAGCCTTGAACCTCCAAATCGAATAAGGTCAAACCTGATTTGCTTTGGACAATGTTGCGGAATTTAAAGAAACTTACAGGATTCATGAGATACTATATTGACAAAGGGTGAACATGAGGCTCCCTGATCTCAGATCTATGGCCACCAAAATCAAAGAAAAAAAAACTTCGAGGCATTGATATGTCCTGTCTAGGGACAAACAAGACACAACATGAACAGCCCCAGATTCAACAGAATCCCAAACAGCAACTGGAGACAATCTTTGGTGAACCAGAATGATTTATTACATTTACCATGTTTACATGAGAGCTTTAATTCTCCTTTAATTCCGAATATAACTTAAATCCTCTCTAAAAAGATTAAAAATGACCCTGTAAACACCTTATTCTGAATGAATATGACCATTCTGAATTAAACTTAATTCCGAAGTAGGTGGCTGGTTAATTCTGATTTTAAATCCAAATGAAATAATTCCTCCATCATGTATACGTTCATTCCGCTTTAAACTAATTCCGGTCATTCTGCGCATGCTCATTCCCTTGTCCTGTCACAATGTTGACATATTCTGAGCTGACAGGAACAGGATGGCTGCCCGAAGCAAGAGTTGGACTCGAGACAAGACAGTTTATTTAATTAAAGCCTTAAAAGATTTGAAATAATGAAAAGAGTGGATGGGCGTAAGCATAAAAATGCGGACCTTTTAAAAGTTGTAACGTCCAAGTTGGAAGAGGTTTCCCTGACAGAGACGCTGGAGACGCTGAGCTGGAGTTTGTTTTCATCGGGTAGACGTAAACACGCCACGTCAGTCCCCTGTCCAATCAGAACCATTCCCAACCCACAGACCTTAGGTGGAATTGAATAAAGGTGAATATATGTGTTTTCCATGTCAACCTCAATTCTGAATTACTATTTCCATGTGAACACGAAGAAGAATTCTTTAATTCCAAATTATTTAATTCTGAATACTTAATTCCGAATTAAACAACATCATGTAACCGTGGCCAATGTAACAGTTTACAACAAAAAAAAAAAAAAAGAAAAGAAAAAAGAAAAATATCTTTAGGCGACTAATTTCCACCTGCTTTCGGTGAAGTTAGAGAACCTTTTTTCCTCCACAGCCTATCGCAGGTAGGTTAAAATTAAATTTGTCTTTTAAGAGATACACTGTGTTTACAAAAATAAGCCAAATGTACTTACGGATGTATGGACATGGCTCCAGCTGTCCCTGGTCCAGAGTTTTAAAAAGTTTGTGTGTTTCCGAAGTTGCTAGAAAAAAAAAGAGGAACAAACTGCTGCCTGTTGTTTCCTGTGTGTGTTGATACAGTGATATTTTTGTGCAGTGTGACTCTGTTCACTAAATATCACGACACTTTGGGCCAACTCAGCTGGAACAGAGAGACAAGCTCTCCCTGTCTGTCTCCGCTCTAGCTCCAGATCCGCACAATGAACTGGACAGGATTACATCAAACTAAAATTGGTAGCTTGCTGTTAACAAAACTGCTGCGACACTTTATGTTCAGGATTCCTGCCAGTCTGACCCAAAGTGGCGAATTGCTGCGCACAGCTGCCATTTTGTCCAAATCAACCACGGATATGGTGTTTATTTGAAGAGAAACACAAAGGCGCTCTAACATTTTCAAATTAAACAACATAGGAAGCCCCTGTTGTCAGTGCTAACAATCTGATGGGTTTGTAAGGATCTAGCTAGCTGGGCTTCTCCAATTAAATTGAGGGACAGAAGAAAGGGATCGCGTCATGGTGAATCACAACCTTTTCTCATTTCCTCTCATCGTGTTCCCCAACTAAAATGTGTCACCGGGAATCAATTCTGCCAGCGCTTTCCTCGATATGCAACAAATAAAAAGTGACTGACACCAAATTATTTCCAAGCTGATAGATGTTACAATAGCTTTGTCAGTGTTGTCACCTCTTTGCAGAGATCTTTCGAGTTCGGAATAATTGAAAGAGTAACTGGGTTTTCAGACGAATCAAGAATTCATGGAGGCAGGATTTCTCCCCATCGTGATTTCTTTTTCTTCCTTTATTGCCGTCATTTCTCACTTCCTTCCTTCAATAATGATATCGGACAACCATGGGCGGAAAAATAAATAATAAATAAATATGAAAAGAAAGGAAATGAGCATCTCGCATGGTAAAATATGACTTCAAAGTCACGACACTGACAGGACAACAAAGCGGCGCGGATCGAGTCACTACACACCTGAGGTTTGAATATTCGTCATTAAAGAAGAAAAATGAAAAACAAACTAACAAAAAAAGAGAGAGGGATTGCAGAAGGACAGCCACAGTATGAGATGTTGACTATTTTCTGGTATATTGCTCTGGATTCCCCGGAGTCAGGTGCCAATAGAGTTGTTTTGATGAAGAAAATGAGTGATGTTTTTCAAGGGCAGTCCCCTGTGTGCGGCTGGACTTTACCCAAACGGAGAGGGCAAAGCTCAGTCTATAAAGCATATACACTGGTAGTCTATGAATAATACAATGTAAACTGTGTGGTCGTTATGTAATTAAGTAGATTCAGCCTTAAACTGTGGTTCAAACACAAGGAATATATCTGTATAAAGAAAAAACTCAGCAGTTCATAAAGCAGTAGAAGCTACATGCCTTAGACCAGTAATTGGTATCTAACTTTATACTCTCCACTCACCATTCTCCAGATGTGTTTAAGCTATGTGACTTTATTTTAAACTAATATTATCTATAAAGTTCTAGAGTTGGGTTTGGTATCGTGATGGTTTTAACCCTTGGGTACTGTATTAAAACAGATCCTTTAGTCCTGTTTTGGCTTTTTTTTAAAAGCCACAACTTTAGCTGCTGTAAAAACACAACAGATACATTTTTTTCAGTTTTTATAACACTGATATCTTCCTCAAGCTCAGCCCTGAGGAAAAGTATTTCATGTTTTTTTAAATTATGGATGTTAATCCTTTCAATGCCAATTTCATAGGAGATGTCACTGATTTGGTGAAAAAAAAAACACAAAATGACTGGTTTTCAATATAAAAAAATAATCAGAGGTTGGAGATTTTTTTTTACGTGCTATCACACTCTTGGATATGTCAAGGATGAGTAAAAACATTGACTTTGATGCATTTATTATTTTTCGCGCAGCATCAGATTTTAATTTTCACTCCCTTTGGTCCTGTTTTGGCTGTTTTCAAGTCACAACTTTAGCTGCTGTAAAATCATATCAGACAAATATTTCTTTCAATTTTTCAAAAATAATCTTTTTTTTTTAAAATATGGATTTTAACCCTTTAAATGCCAGTTCCATAGGTGATGCCACTGATTTGGTGAAAATAAAAATACACAAAATGACCTATTTTCAATATAAAAAATGACCAGAGGCTGGATATTTTTTAAGTGCTGTCACAATCTTGGCTATGTCAAAGACTAGTAAAAACATCGGATTTGGTGAATTATAATTTTTTCAGCAGCATCAGATTTTAAGTTTTACTCCCCTTTGACTCTCAGTATAACCACATTGTTTGAATGCAGCCATGACGCTGTAGTGAAATCACCTATGAAATTGGCATTTAAAGGGTTAAAATTCATCATTTAAAAACGAAAAAAAAATAATGTTGATCGGGACTGAGCTTGATGAAGAGACTTGGGGAAAAAAAAGGTTGAAAAAATAATGATCTTATATGTTTTTACAGCAGCTAAAATTTGCGGGTTTTAAACAGCCAAAACAGGACGAAAGTTAGTAAATTTGCCCACAGTGTATTTTTGACCTGAAAGTTATGGTCAGATAGTTCTAAATATCACCCCTTTGTGGCAGAAAAAAGCCACATAGAGACCCAAGGGTTAAATATCTTTACTGGTAAGTTTGCAGTCATACTTTACACTCACTCAAGGCAAATGTCTCTACAGCTAAATCAACAACAGGCTAACACCTCTGGATCTTTTTTAGCACTTACTATAAGACTGTTCTTTGAGCTATAGCATTTAATAATGCTATCACTCTCTAAAGAACTGGGCTATTTTAAGCAAATTTTGTTATCATTAGTCCGAGACAAGCTAACCTGAACCTTGCGCAGCAGATGGATCTGCTTGTTTTCAATGTCTATAATCTTTTGCACTTTTTTGTGCAAAAGATTTACAAGTTACATTTTTTCTTTCCAAATTCATAGGCGGTCTGTGCAAGCCTACACACCAGCAATGTAATGTCATGAAGCAAAATAGCGGGTTTCATTTTTTCGGACCACAATCAATTTTTTCTAAAGTTTCGCATCATAGGCCCACATCTGACCAGTAAGTGCACTCGTTGTTGGCACATACATCATAGTCTGTCAAAATATTCAACATGGCGCCCAACTTGATAGTATGCTAGCATCACAGCAGCCTGTTTTATTTTGCCAATGGCGGTAAAACTGGACTGTTTCCAATTCTTGAACCAGTCCCGTTGCCACTTTGAACAGTGTTGGATAACCATGACCTGGATGTCTAAAAACCTGCATAGACGTGTGCCCATTGACATTCAGTTTAATTAATGATGCTGAGTCTGCTTTGACTTCTGCGGAACAATCATTTATAAAATGTACTCAACATATGCACAAACATGCATCAGTTTCAATATGAATGGGAAGACCTGTCAAAAATAGTCCCTGAAATATTCACAATTTTCTACTGTCCCTTTGCATGGCCTTCAGTGTGTAGAGACACACGGACTTTAGACTGCAGTTTTTTTGTTAACAGTTTCATTTTACAAATATTTTCATTTTCAAACATTGTTCTAAAAGTAGCAGGCTTAATATAACAATTTCAGCTGTTTTACCAGTACTGTAGGAACCCTTTTACTATTAAAATATGTTTAGCTGTTTACTTGTAAAGCCAACTTCCTTCTTTCAGTTCTTAAGAAAAAATTGTAAACTATAAATGCAATGCGATTTTAAAGCCATTTCAATTGTTTTTAAGCAACTGTTAGCCAATTATTTTGTCTTTTTTTCAGTAATTAGTATGGCTAACCAATTCATTTTCACAGATTCTTACAGGAGATCAAGTTTTAAGGCCATGCAGATTTATTTTTTATTGTATCACGCTTCTATTTTATCAGACTAGCTGCAGTACTTCACACTCTTTACACTTCCACCCCTGTATTTGGGGATGTTCCCTTAGGAGTCAGTCAAAAATTATCGCCACCTATTACAGTTCACACTCGTCAAGAGCTGCAAACAGTCTCTTGCTTTACTTGCAAATGCCTCTACGCAAACATTTATGTGTGACACTCGGAGGTCTTCACACCCTCTACAGCCCCCAAAACAGGCCCCCAAACAGATCTGGGTGACTCTGTGTCCTGTGTGTATCTTGTGTGCCTATGTGTGTGCATGTGTGACGATTCATTAAGCATGTATCCAATCAGTCACACACGCAGCAAGCTCGGCACATCGCGCCGCAGTTCACTCCCGGCCTATAACCTGTCTGTCAGTCAAACGGCTGGAGTTCATTAAAGACACTGAGAACTGCTGACAACTCCCCACGGATCTGACCTGTGTATACAAACGCAGGTGATCTGACCCTCTGGGTGGATATCGCCACATAAACAAAGATATTATGTCACTTGGGAGGAAGAAAAACATGAGCTAACACTCAAGGATCCATGAAAAACAGCCTGTGGGATTCACAGGAGAGGTAAGAAGGGGGAAATGGAGGAGAAAACACTCATTTGCTGTTGTAGGCTGTTAGGAAATAATCCACTAAAGCACATAAATTGAGCCTTGCAGCCAGTTAGCTCAATGTATGTGCATGTAAACAGACGCTCAGATTCAATTAGATGTTTATTAGGTTTGTGAGTGTCATTCTCATGCTACAAATTTATCATTGGGTTAAAAAAAACAAAACAAAATAAGGGCCAAGGAAGTGTCTTTTTGCAAATGTGCACACACAAATGCCAAAATAGCTTGACTATACAGAGTTAATCTTTAACTTTCACACCAAAAAAACAGCCTTAATTTATTATGGCTTATTAATCATTTTTTTCAATTAGTATATTTAATCAAAATTGGGGCACTAATGGCACTAATTTATTGTCAATTTCTTAAAAGTACTTGTACAATTTTTGACCTCCATCAAAAAGCTAAGTTGAGAGGTTATAGTGAAAGTGCTGGTTTTACAGGAACAATCAAAAGAGGGAAAAATGAATGAATAAATAAATTGAATATTTTCTTAGGAAATAACACCCCTTTCAAATGTCATCTATTGACCTCTTTTTCAGCAAGTATTAGGCATCCCAGATGACCTCAGAATACTATTTCTAACTTTCGTGTCAAAGAATTCCAGTTTGATTTTTGATTTTGGTGTGCCTGTAAACCCCTCAGTTTCAGCACTGCTCAGAACAGACTGCTTTAGCGCAAATCATTCTGAGCTGAAGGTAAAAGAAAAAAATGTAAAACTAAAAATAGGTGATGTTTTGGTTTTGAAAAATAGCTATAATAACACTTAATGGCAAATTTTATTCCTATTGATAATAGCATAATGTAATGTTATTGTTGCTATTCTGTCACAGTGGCTATCTAGCACTGACATTAATTTGCAACCAAAAGGTCACATATTTATCTCCTTTTCAAAAAATCTACACTGTGTCCAGATGTCAACAGGACAATAAAAAAAATACGAAAATCCTAAAAAAAAGTCCTTCCATATATTGATGTTGGCATTCCTTTAAACCCGTTAGTTTTAGCCCTGCTCAGAACAGACTGCTTTGGTGTAAACCAACATGTGCTGAATCAAACCACGCTCTATTAAGGAAGTTGATAAGGCTTTGGCTCTCCAGTGCTGTGCCCTAATGTTTACTGTGATATACTTGCAGTATTCCTGAAAAGCTCAGTGGGTCTCAAATCTCCTGAAACTGGAAGCTGGTGTTCAGGTATGGAGAGTGGCAGCAGTATTTGATGTCAGCCCTGGTACCATTTTCAAGCCTAGGACATAGTTCGGTGAGACTGGTGAAGACAGACCATGAAGTGGGTGTTCCAGGAAGACAACACACCAAGAAGACTGGTTCTTCGCCCTTGCTTCACTGAGGAGCTGTAGGCTTACTCCCAGAGAAAGAGGGGATTTTGGCACTTTATCGGGGGCGCAACCCACACATTCAGCCGTGTTGCTTACTGCATGAATGCATAATCTACAATTTATATCATATTGTAAAGGTTCAATCAGGTTTTCCAAGGATATAAAACAGAATACCAGTCAGTATTATTTAAGGGGAGAAATAGTCTACCAAAATAATGTTTACAAACTTGTTTTAAGGAGTATAGATTAGTCTATCAAACAGCTCAGTTGATAGTTTAATGATTAAAAGTCAACAGAATAGCCAACTGCATGGTTTCCTCTTTAATATGACGCCTCCACATTCAAAGTCCTCTATCATAGCAGACTGAATCAGACTTGAGACAGCTCCTCAATGGGTTATCGAAGATAAACAAAAGTTGAGGAAAATCTGTTGTGTGGCAAAGTCAGTCTCAACACTCTCTCCAGTTAATAAGATTAGAGCTTGAAATATTCATTGGAAAAGTCTTAATAATAAATGGCTGGTATTAAAAATTAAATTAATTCAAATTCCGAGCATGAATTTTTAAAGGTACATTATTAAGAGTGCACCAACAAGCCATTTCACAGATGTAGAGTTGTAACACTGAAAACTTAAGCCACACTTTCCTACCTACCCACCCATGGTCATGCCCTCATCTCCCAAATGTTAAAAAAGTCTTTAGGAAAGACTAACGGGCCTCTCTGACAGCAAGGTGAAGTAAGGCGCCCCCAACCCACCCCCATCCCTCCATTTAGCGTTAGCGCTCACACCTCTCTGTAAACTGATTGCCGACAGGAGGTGAAAAAAACAGGGCCATGGTCAATAATTTAAGGAACTGGAGGCTAATTTTAATCTATTACCAGGCTATGTGCATACAGGGTGTCAAAGGTAAGGCCGGAGAGGGATCCGTCATGTGATTCATACTCCAGGGAGTGAATTACCTTAGTGACACGTCATAATTTAATACGTTTTGAGGAAGTCAGTGTGACTTTGCCTGGCCGACAGAGGGAAAGGAGGGCAGGAGGAGAGAGAAGTGGGATGAAGAACGAGAGGGATATTAAATTATGAAGCACCTTAACAGAGCAATCTGTCTTTGGGAGACATGATTGCCTCAGCGCCGTGGATTGATGATAATCTGTTTGTAAAGGAGGGCTTGTAAAGGCTACGTAGGATGTTATAGGTAGATGTCCTGAGCTCTGGCCTGGTCCAAGACAGACCTGTGGATTAATCACCTTTGCAGAATATTTATATGAGCTTTAAATTTCAGTTAGATTAAGATTAAAAACTGATAGTATGTTACATAGATGTTAATTTATCAACATCAGTGGTTAACAGATGAATAAGGTCAACATATTTCATTCAGTGTCATATGTCTGCTCTGTGTGTTTAGTGGCACAATAAAAGGAGAAGTAATAAACAATCCAACCGGAGTTCAGACCAAACACTAAATCCATTGTGTTCATGAGAAAATGTCACCTGGCAAGCAAACCCAGCTTTCAGAGGTAACAAGAATTTTGCACCAGGATTGTGCATCATCTGAATAACAAAGTAGAGACCACCATGCTCCGAACCACTGTATGCAGCACACTGTTGGAAAAAGTGCTTCAAGCCATCAAAAGAAAAGCCCTTAAGTGGAAAACCTAAACATAATGTTAGAGCAAACTGCAGCTCTTGAGGTGCAGGAGGTCATTTTGTAGCCTGTTGAGGCTCTTTTAGGCCCATTTTGACTAAAATCAGGTAAACGGTTATCAGCAGAAACGTATTCCTTGTCCATAATATCAGTTTGGTTCACAGATGTAGACATCGCTAAAGTTCTTTCACGTCCAAAATCCTGCAGACTCAGTTCAGTTCAGGTGTGAAGTTGGAACATTGTTTCATTTTTCACTTGGTTTGGTTTTCTGTCAAATGTGTTATTAGCCACCTCAGTTCAGGGCTGTAGCTGCAGTCTTTTGGTGCTTTTCCACTTGTGGTATCTGCTAAACTCGTCCCCACTCTGCACAGATTTAGAATCTACCTGCTCTGTTTTTATCACAGTAAAGCCTATATTAGTACCTCCTTAAGGCTGTCTGGACCATCATAGTGTGGCTGCTCAAAACTTTGTTGGCATCCTCACAAAAACAAAGGAGGAAACAAAGGCGATAGAGCTGCCACCCCTTTGTGGCTTACTGTAATAGTTAGAAGATGATTTTTGCTACGAAGACAGTAACAAGGAGCAAATATCCTGAGGTGATACTCTGGCTATTTGGAGGTCAGCTGTGTCTCCATGTCGTTTAGTCTCGGCTCAGCTAGCTTTGACCCTGCTGGAGGTGATACGAAAAACTGAGTAAGGTACCTGGTACAATTGCTTATTACAAAATCAAAACACCCGAGTTAAGTCAAGCCAAGTTGAGCAGCTATCATGTAGTGGAAAAGCCCCATAGATCCTACCATCATGCCCATTCTTGCACTGTAATCTGGAAATACACAACTGGTGCTGAATAATAACATTGTGCAGCTAGTAGCAGCCCAGCAGTATTTTGAAAAGTTAAAGAAAGATACAGTTGTTTTAAGCTGCTCTAATGAAAATGGCATACTACCCAGAGCAATTTGTAACCACATTCCTTGTGGGCTTGTAGATTTTAACTTGTTAAGAGAGCAGGAGGGTGGCAGAGCTAATGCTAGCCTCTACCTACTTGAGGTTGTCAGTGAATGCTAAGTTAGCTTGCTAGCTGTCGGTGCCTTTACAAAAGATCACATACCATTGTTTTGTACCCAGCTATGTTTTTCTAAGTCTGCACAGGCTTGTAATGAAATCACGGCCAATAATCTTGTACACAAAAACTGCATAAACTGTGAGTTGCACTGGCTGATCAAGAGGGCATGAAGGAGTGATTGGGTTCATCCAGCCCTTTAAATGAGGCATTAGTTGCACTTTTATGATTAGAAATAAGAGTAAAAATATTCAAAAATTTGGGTCAGGTTTTCCAATCAAGCAGTTGGTGGTTGGTCTCGAGGCAAGGGCAAATGAAAACAAGTGTTGTTCTTTTAATGGATTATGACTGTTTTTCATGACTATATAGCTGGATTTTACTGATCTTTGATACATTTCTTTTATAAATAATGTACATATGAGAAAAATGAACCTTTCTGCATTTCTTTGTTTTTTCAGGTTGTTACATAACTCTCAATAAGCTAACCTAAACCTAAAAACCTTGAATAATTAGCCTCAGATTATAAATATTTATGTGTGAATGCTCAATACAACAGTGGAGAAAAAGGATATTTCACATTTTGAATCATGAAAACAATTAACCTGGCATTTCTTGTTACATTTTCTGCTCTTTATTTGCTGAATGAAAGTGCGGCATCCCTCACCTTAGGTACACTTAAAGTTACACTCTGACAGGTAAGGTCAAGCACCCTATTTCCGTTCCTCTTATTTCCCTCTCTCTTTCCATTCGCCACAGTCACACCGGCTTTGTCTCGCCACGTGTTCGTGCCTCGCAGCCCGGGCTGGAGCAGGGAATAGTAAACTAGCCCATCGCTGCCAGAGCTTACTTCAGAGAGCAGGGAAGGCTTTGGCTGTCATAGGTTCTCAGGATCAGAGCCCAGAGCGGGGGACACTTCATTTGCTGGTGCTGAGGAGGAGAAGAAGGTGGAGGAGTGAAAGAGGAGAGGAAGAGGTGGAGGATGTGGGGGGGGGGGGGGGGGGGGGGGGTTGTGCCAGGGTCAAGTGCTGTGGAAAAAGCCAGGCAGTTATCCAATAGAGCTTTGCTCTCCTCTCTGCTCTCTGTTAGTGTCTTATGCAGCCCACTCTGTCCTCAGGCTTTCTCAGATTTACCTGCTCTGTTGTGGCAAGGGCATCCTGGATCAGAATATGAAAGGCATTATAACTGGGAGAACTGGAGCTGCTCTGTTTAACCTGCAGAGCATCAACAATTCATGAGGTGTAAGAGGGAAAAAAGCTTTTGGGTCAGATCTATGCAACTAAAATGAACAGAGATTGCTGTTTTAAAGGCCCGATTCTTATTTCCTGTTGGAAAGCAACAATTCTCAATATAACACTGACCTGTTCACTTCCCATACATGGTTCAAAACATAGTTGTTATTTACAATATTTTCAGCTTGTGTATAACTTACTTTCATACACAATGGCTGCTTTCGAAACAGCCTACTTCGTACAAATACAGTATACCGCACTGCAGTTGTGTGTAGTACGAACACACAACTGCTGACAAATAGTCACATTTATTTGATTTACAAAATAAAGCTATGTGCTTATCCTGCCTAATCCAGTAATTTAGCTAATTTCTGTATCTGGTCATGAAAAATAAAGGTTAAAGGTAGCTCACTAATGGGAACATCTGCTAAATGTAAATTCATTAACAGAATAAAAGAAGTCTAACAAGTGCTTTATTAGGTTTTTCATGATTTTCATCACTGAAGACACATTTTGAGTTTGAGTTTAATTCGCTTTAATGCTATATATGCATAACAGAATCAAAGCTTATGCTAATATTCCTTAGACTAGCTGTCCACCATTTTGACCCTTGACCCATTGGTGCTTTGTAACGTGAGCAACAGCATGCAGGGTAGACTGGTTCAACACAAATCTCTAATTTTTCCCCAAGTAGTATGACATCTAGACATTTTTGGCATACTGCAGATTAAAAAAAGGAAAATACCAAGTGAGCTTTTTGGGTGTCAAAATCAAGTTAGTATAGACTGAAATAAAATGGTTGTGAATGTAAGCATGTAGTGAAATCCTTGTTAATTTTAGCCTGCAGTAAGCTTGTTTCCAATGCTACTGCTGTACATAGATAAGGAAAAAACCCAAACTTGAGTAGTTTTAGCTAGGATGTGGCTGAATACTGTTATTTTCTTTTCCTTGAGTGTTATAAATACGATAGAAACCTACTTAGCTAATGTCAGTACCAGGGCTACAATATAGGCTATTGCATATGAATATAATAACGAATCTTACCATGTGCGAAAAATTTTCTAAATATGTTGTAATTAAAAGAACAAGTGATTTTTTTGGTATAAAAAACAAGCTAGTACAGAATGGAATATAATCTTTGTGAATGTAAGCTTTTAATGAATTCTTTATTTTAGTTAGCTAGCTAGATGCTTTTTTAAGGTCAAAATATTTGTTAAGGAACAATACAAAACTTTAATTAGTTTTAGCTAGGACATGGCTGAATATTATTATTTGCTTCTCCTTGAGGGTAGAAAATGACTCATTGAATGTATTGTTTAGCTGCATAAAAGGCTAATATCACACAACTTTTAATTAGCCAATGTCATATGATATAGAAACTTACCTAGCTAATGTCAGCTAAACAATTAATGTTAGCTTGTTTCCAACGCTATTGCCTTAAGAAGATAGATAGATAGTTAGATCGATAGACAGAATGACAGATACATAGATAGATAGATAGATGCTTCTGTGATACTTTCAAAATAATTATATTAAGTCTATAAAAAAGTCATAATGACCAGTCTAATGAAAGTGTTATGCTATTACTTTAGGTGTTGACTTAAAAAATATGGCTGTAATTCATAAAATGATTTAGGTGAATAAAAAGGGGTTAAAATTAATCTTGTACTCCCTCACTGTTTGCTATTTGCCACCTCATCACAAAAACAGAAGGGAAGGTGCTAATATTAGGCTACATAACACTGAAAAGATGGTGTAAAAACAGCAAAAGCCACACTTTCAGGTAATGTGTCTGTGAATTTGAAAAAAAAAAGTGTTGGAGTGATAGGAAAATAGCAGTCACAGGAGGTGGATAAATCACTTTTTCTTGACTCCGAGCAGATGTTGTGTGGAGATACACACTCTCTATACATCTACCCGCACATCTGTGGGTGCAGCCCCTAGTGGAAGTGATTGACACTGCAGAAGAGTCTTTGTGAGGAGCTAATCCCCCCCTCACCAAGCTATCTGTCAGATCCCTCTCCCTATACAGGCCGACTTGACCCGGACACATACAGATCTATGCCTGGAAAAATACGGAGAAGGAAGAAAAAAGTAGAGAAGGAGAAGGCGGATAAGAGGGGAGGGGAGATCAGAGAGGGGAGAAGTGAGAGGAAACAGGGCAGAAAGGAGTATGGAGGGGGGTATTATCAGCAGGGGAGGATGGTGGGGGGGATTGGGATAACACATAACGCATCACTGGGCCAAATACATGAACAGGATGGGGTCATCTGACAGAGTGGAAGCCCACCCATCTGCCACCTACAAGGCAGTCTGACATTCCCGCCGTCAGGTGCTGAATAACGATAAAATTTGTCTTTGGTGGATCAGCTGCATCAAAGTCCCCCGTCAAAGATTCCTGTAACTTTTTGAAGCATTAACGTTTGACTGCCTCTGTTGGCCTGTGCTTGTTGTTTGTCCCTGTTGGCTGCAGTAAAATGTAACTTGAGTCTGAGCCAGTCACATCAAGACAGAATAAACGGCTCTGAATCTTAGCCAGATACACCTCTCCATGACACAGAAGTAGCTAAGTGCTTTGATGGCCCTAAGGCAAATGTTGAGACATTATTTCCATGAGACGACTAATTTAATGAGAAACTACCCACACAGGCCGATGTATAAGTCTAACAATGAAATTTAAATACGCCCTTGTCACTGTGGCTAGTATTGAACTTATTGTAAGTAGGTGATTAACTCTTAGATGATTACAAACCCAAACACCAGTGGAGTTCTGACGCTGGTTAAAATAATTTTAAGTGCTTTTTGATTCAACTTAATACTCCATAAAGACAATGCATTTAATGTTCAAATTTTAATGCATTTTTGTAAATATTCCCTCATTTTCAATTTGATGCCTACTACCTGTTACAACTAGAAAGCACTCAGAGAGTGCAAACCTCCGTCAAGGTAGCTCATGTATTGCTGTTACAGCCATATGCAATATTTCTATGATACAGTGACCATCATAATATGTTTCCCTGACCCTGAAAAGCCACATCTAGCACTCAAAATCATGTTGATATCATTATTAGTTAGACAGTTATTGAGCAAAAACGAATGTGCGCTAATGGCGGTTATCTGGATCACCACCAAAATCTAATCATTTTAAAGTTGGGCCATTGCCAACATCTCCTGAAAATTTCGCCAAAATCCGTCCATTAGTTTTTGCGTAATCTTGCTAACAAACAAACATATGCCAGCAAAAACATAACCTCCTTGGCAGAGGTAAAATAACTGGGACAGGGGTGACAAAAGACAGGAAAAGTTGAAGAATGCTCAAAAATACCTGGGCTATGATTGAAAATGGGCGAGGTTCACCACTTTGAAAACAACTGCATGAGCAAATAGTTTAGATTTAGAAAAATGTCTCTCAATAAACACTTGCAGAAATTTAAGGATTCATCATCTTCAGTCCATAGGATTCAGAGAATCTGGAGAAATCTCTGCACATAGTGGGCAAGGCCAAAAAACAACACTGAATGCCTGTGACCTTCTATCCCTCAAGTGGCACTACATCAAAAACTAACATCATTCTATAAAAGGTATTAGCACATGGGCTCAGGAACCCTCTGGAAAACCATTTTCAGTAAACAAGGTTTGTCACTACATTTACGGTGCTGCTAAAACTCTACCATGCAAAGCAAAAGCCAAATATCAACAACACCCAGAAATTTCTCTGAGCGCAGTCTCATCTGAGATGGTCTGATATAATATGGAAAAGTGTGCTGTGGTCTGAGGAGTCCAAATTTAGAATCAGTTTTGGAAATCATGGATGTCATGTCCTTGGCTAAAGAGAAAAAGGACCATACAGATTGTTGCCAATGAAAAGTTCAAAAGCCAGAATCTGTGATGGTGTGGGGGGGTGTTTGTGCCCATGGCATGGGTAACTTGCACCATGGCATGGGTAACTGGCACCATGGCATGGGTAACTTGCACATCTGTGAAGGCACCATAGGTGCTGAATGGTATATTCAGGTTAGGGAGCAACATGCTACCATCCAAGCAATGTCTTTTCAGGGATGTCCCTGCTTATTTAGGCAACACAATGTCAATGCTAATGCTTCATGGTAAAAGAGTACAGATACTAAACTGGCCTGCCTGCAGTCCAGACCTGTCTCCCGTTGAAAACGTGTGGCTAATTGAGGTGCAAATATGAAAGACCCCAGAGTGTTGAGCAACTGAAGTTGTACATCAAGCAAGAACAGGTTAAAAATGACACCCATAAAGCTTCAACAATAAGTGTCCTCAGTTCCCAGATGCTTATTGAGTGTTGTTTAAAGGAGAGATGAGGAACACAGTGATGAACATGCCCCTGTCCCAGGTTTTTTGGAACGCTTTCAAAATCAGTGAAAATTTGCCAAGTCTGAATTGAATATAGGTAGAAACAGATTTGAAAGTCATTGTATTCTGTCTTGATTTACTTATTAATGTCCCAACTTCATTGTAAGTGGAGCTGATACAAGCCCTGGTATCTCCCTTGTTAAAACAACAACTAGCTCCAACACCTTCATCCACTTAAACAGTTTTGTGGACTCAACAGAGCCATTTCAGAACTGGAAGTAACTTTTTCTTTTCCTGACACCCCGTTATTGTCAGCCAGACAAAGTGTTCGTAATAGCTGGAACAATGTGGAGCTCAGCGTTTACCCAAAGTACTGTATTTTTTCCAGCACAGCTCTGTCTGCAGGTGGTTGTTTGCGAGTATGAGGAATTGCTGCTCCATTTTCGTCACACGAGCCCCCGTCCTCACCCGCCTCCCTCCTCCCCTTAAACCAGCGTTGTCCCCTGTCTTATTAGTGCACATGTGAGATGGATCCGGATTCAGAGAAGAATCCACTCAGCAAGAAAATAATAGGGATTGCGAGACATCTTCTTGGGGACGTTAAACAGTGGGTGAAATATGGAAATGATGCACGGTTACAGTATGTCATTCCTAAAAAGACAAGACCACAAAAAGGAAAAAAAAAAAGGCTGCATGCTATTAGAGCACCAACCTGCATCCCTAATGGAAGGATTTGACCTACAATGCAAATTTGCCAACTTCAAACTAACCCATTTGCAGCTCCAGGCTCACAGACATAACTCATATTTGTTCTTAGGACAACAATGACGTGAGGGGAACAAGATAAGGAGAGGGAGTTAAAAGGCGAATCCGGATTGTGCTTTTCCACTTGGCGAGGGTAAATTATGGAAAATCAGCTTACAGTAATCCCGGCACTCGTCGAAGGGGGGGATCATCCCAGGCGACTTGACACCATTGTGCACTTTTGAAAATGATGTGCTTGTTAGCGAGGAGGCATGAAACACATTCAGGCTCATATTTGCAGTTGGTAACCATTAGTGGAGCCTGTTTCTCGCCCCTTGTTGCACCACTCATGTTTATAATGAACTTTGCAGAGAGTGAAAACAATCACTTTGTGATGATAGTCAACGCTTGTGTGCCTCTTAAAATTGTTGAAATCCTGCAAACATTTAAATTCATTTACACAATGATTGCCTGCCATTCCTCCAAGTACCACCCATGTTTTGTAGGAGGGTGTCCAAATTATGGCCTGTGGGCCACCTGAGGCTCAGGGTTCATCATTAATTTGCCCACTATGACTTAAAAATAACGTGGTTCAAGTCATGTAATTGCACTTTTAAGTTTTAAGGCCCTGAGGACTACAGACCCATTGCCCTTACCTCACACATCATGAAGACATTCGAGAAACTGGTGCTTTCCCACATCAGGCCCAAAGTGAGTGCATTCACTGATTCCTTACAGTTTGCGTACCAGCCGAACATTGGTGTTGACGATGCTCTCATCTACCTGCTCCAGAGGGTCCACTCTCATCTCGACACCTCAGACGCAGCTGTAAGGATTATGTTGTTTGATTTCTCGAGTGCTTTCGACACAATCCAAACGGAGTTACTGGGGGAGAAGTTGAGGAGGATGAAGGTGGAGTCAGTGCTTGTTTCCTGGGTGCTGAACTACTTAACTGCCAGACCCCAACATGTGCAGCTCCAGAACAGTGTTTCTAAAACTATTCTTTGCAGTACGGGGGCCCCACAGGGAACTGTTCTGTCACCCTTTTTGTTTACCTTGTATACGTCGGATTACCAACACAACTCTGACTCCTGTTTCCTCCAGAAATTTTCTGATGACTCAGCTGTTGTGGGCTGCATCAAGGGTGGTTGTGAGGAGGAGTACAGGAGCACAATCAATGACTTTGTAATCTGGAGTAGCCTTAACCACCTGAGGCTGAACATCTCTAAAACCAAAGAGATCGTCCTTGATTGACGGGGCTGAGGTGGAGCTTGTTTCAGGCTACAGATACTTAGGTGTTCAGCTGGATAACAAGCTGGACTGGTCCAGCCACTTGGAGGTTGTTCACAAAAAGGGTCAGAGCAGACTTTATTTTTTAAGAAGGCTGCGCTCTTTTAATATTTGCAAACCACTGCTGTGCTCCTTCTACAGGACTGTGGTGTCCAGTGCTTTGTTCTTGGGGGGTGGGTGCTCGCACATCAGACAGAAACAGACTCAATAAACTGATTAAAAAAGCGAGCACCACCATTGGTGTCTCCCAGGACTGGGTTGAGCAGGTGACAGCGGTGAGGATGCTCAGAAAAATGAATGCTATTATGAACAATGACAGGCACCCACTTCATGCCCTGGAGGTCTTCCGGCAGAGCACCTTCAGCGGCAGGCTGATTCCACCCAGAGCTAGGACTGAACGCTACAGGATGTCCTTCCTCCCGGCCGCTATCAAACTCTTTAATGAGCAATAGCTCAATTACCCTGTCCTATTTCATGTGCAATACTCCAGCACTTTTCCAATCCAGTCGTAGCTTTTAATTTTTTCTGACTCTTCTTATCTTATTATGCACTTTCTTACATGTATTTTGTATTTGATCTGTTGCTTTTATTGTTTATGTTGTTATAATGAGTGAATGAATTGAAATGAATCGAATGCACAGCTGCTGTAACAAATGTAATTTCCTGTGAAGGTTTATCAAAGTATCTATCTATCTATCTATCTATCTATCTATCTTTAAAATGAGGCTGAAATTGAATGACACTGTAAAAAGTAAAGATATTTACTTCCAAATGAATAACATTTCAATTTTCAACACCCTGATTAATAATGGCAAAGAAATGAAGGTAGCGAAGACGTACAAGTTTGCATTTTATTTCATATGTGCTGTCTGCTTTGTTTTAAGGCCCGATTTACAGAAGTCAAGCACCAACAAAGTTTCAAAGTTAAGCAGCTTTGTGCAGTTTTCTCTTGTTTTGTGTCTAAAAATGAAACTCTTAACATTTTGACGTATTGCCCTTCAATGAAAAAGTTTAGATTCTGCTGTTTTAGAGCCTCCACTTAAACCTGTCTTTAACATTAAGTAACAACTTTAGAACTGCTTTCGAATTGTGATTTGCTGAAACAATGTTCCCTACTGCACTTCATATCACATCAAGTCAATGCTCGCCCCCAATTTCAGTAACTTTACAGAAGAAGTAAACAAATCAGTCAAACAAACAAAATAATAAAACAGATATTTTTAATACTGCTCAAAAACTTCAAAAAAATTTTGATCTGATCATTAATAAAACCATTTTGTTTTGTATGTGGAAAGACTGATTTAACACCTTAACAACGAAGTACAACCCAGCTTAATGTGTGAGTGGTGCCCAAACAGTGGCTACCATCACTACAACTTTTCTTCCTCCGACGTCAAGGGTAACAATTAACCTTGCAGTGCAAATGGTTTAGTCTGATTTTATGTCTGTAATCACGCATATCCAGCTTTCCAAACTCAAATCTATGACTAATGTGAGTTGCTAAAAATGGCTTGGTCCAGTAAGTGTCCTTTAGAGCAGGAAGAGGTCGGATATACAAGCACGATGACAGCAGGAAGTGACTGTTAGTACAGAGATTAGCATAGATGCTAACAGCTTAAGTAGCATTTTTTCAGATCTTGACTGCATTTTTTTATCAAATGAGAAACAAATTACACTGAAAGTACTTCTTGATAGTAACTATATTTTCAATCCATTTTCTGACATGTTCTTCTGTGAGTGTGTTTTTCAAAGCAGCCCGCAATCCATCCCTTACACTGCGGCAGTAGTGCCCACCTCCTACATTATCTGATTGGCCTGTACTGAATGTGACTGACAGAGCGATCGTCCAATCACCTGCCTGATATACCACAGAAAAGGTTTTGCTCATTCCCAAACACTTTCTATGGGCTCTTTCTCAGATGCACAAGTGAAACATATTGAATGGTCCATCAGGCGTGTCAGGTTAGATTGCAGTGGCGCCCCCCAATGGACAGTCTGCGCCCCTTGCTTTTGCCTATACTGCCCAGAGCATGGGCTGGCCCTGACTCACATGGCATCCTAAGTCACCATCTTGCGTTCGAAATTTACCAAATAAAAGTGATTACATTTCCTTTGCCCTTGTGTAATTTGTCTAAGTAGTTTGTTTTTTTGTTAGAAATAAAGACACTGACATGAAATTTAGGAACCAGCAACAGTGATTTTTTTTAATAGTAAAGATGTAAATACATTATACATGCCTGTGAAATGATAACTGAATTGTATTACAGTTTTAAGATAAGTAATTCTGTGAGTAAAGTGGAATAAAGTAGAGCTATATGCCCCTCTGTAAAAAAAAAAAAAAAAGTACTACAGCTCAACTTATGCATTTATGTCTCTTCGACTTTTAGCCTAATCCCACAGAAGTATTCAGATCACATTCTGACGCTCCTGTCGGTATTCATTTTCTGCATTTTCCCTGCTTCAATGGGTGATTAGGCAGACATATATTTATGTAGCACTAATTCCTGTGATATCTATAATGTGCAAAGATCTAAAACTATAATCTGTCTGTAAGTCAGCAGTCGTCCATCCCTTGATCATCTAAGTGCATGCTTGATTTCTCCTGCACCTGCCTGAAGCGTGCTCGCACTGCATATTCCTGCAGGCTCGGCTCTCATTTTCCCCCCGTGTGATAAAAACAACGAACGGCATCAGCATTAAAACGCAGGAGGCCTTTTTCCCCCCCTGGGGCTGTTTAATCTACCTGCAGAGTTTGGAGATAACGGAAGCAATTTCAAACCGTTACGTTCATGCCAAGAAATGCTCTTAAACAATCGCTTCTGTTGTTAATTTGGATTTTGTAACTGCATACTGTGAGTCTGTAATTTTCCACACCTGCACACTTTAAAAAGACGCAGATTATCTACTTTCATCAGGAGCCACTTTAATTTAAGAGCTGGAAACTGAGATTAACATTGATTTCAGAGTGAGAGTCGGCTATTGAACACTCTGCCTTTAAAGAAACAAAACAAAGATGGCAATTTGATTTTTTTCCCTTCCTTTCCCACTGAGACTGAGAAAATCACATCAGTGTCTTAAAGTAATTATGACAAAGGAAAAGCAGCAGAAGAGAAGTGAGGGGTTTTATTAGAGGGTTAATCGCCACTCAGGGCTGAAAAGTGGAAAGTGTTGCTAGTCCACATCTAAAAGAAGTCTGAGGAGAATCACTTGATACATCTGTGTTTGAAATGCAAGACAGAAAACAAAGAAAATAACAAACACAACTACTTCAGAAATCTGGAGTGTTGTGTACTATCATATTATTGGTTTTAAGTCTGTTTGCTAAATCAACAACTTATACCTGATAAAACTGTTCAAACACTACAAAAATAAATCCCTTCTCCCCCTCATCTGCTGGTTCTACCTTACAGAAAATGTGTGCTAAAAAATCCCTAATGATGTTCTTAAGGGATGTGCCTTGGAAGAAACCTTAAGCAAGGTTTTTGTTCAGCCTTGTGGAAGGAAGGAGCATGTATATTTATGGTAAAAAGTAAAGCACATCGCTCAAAAAACGTAGCGACATTCACATCTTGAAAGGGGCAGGTTCAGATAAAGCTCATGAGGACTTAAAGTAAAACAGCCTGTAATGGGCAGGGCTAAAACTGAGGGGTTTATGAGGATGCCAAAGTCAAATAAAAGAGTGGATTTATAGTTCAAGGAACTTATAAGAAATTCTCTAAGGACATGTGGAACCAGTGTAAACTTGTTAAAAATGAATAAACCTTGCTACTGTTTAAGTTAAAATGTAGATTTTCAACTACAACTTTAAAAAAGAGGAATAAAATCACCTATAAAATGGCTCATTTTACATGTCACACTTTAATAGTCACATGCTATTTATATATACATTTTTTTATATTTTAAGCAAAAGTATGTATCTGTGGACCGCCTACAAACATTTCAACACTGAGTAAAACCCCATTTTTTTCTCTTTTGCTTGCCCCACCTTTCAGAAAATGTGTGCTGTAACAGTCTGGTTTTTTAAATCCCCTAATAATGAATATTATTTATTCCTTAGATGGAAGACCCTCCTGGAGTAAGGTGTATGTTCAGCCCTCGGGCTGCTCCAGTGGAAGAAACATGTGCAGTCATTGTAAACAGTAGAGCACATTCCTCGGAAACTGTACATCCACCTTTAAATGGTGCAGTTCTGAGCAGGGCTGAAACTGAATAATTTCACATTTGAGGAAGTCAAAATCCAATATTGATTTATAAGTCTGGAACCTTATATAAATATGCTGAAGGGACATCTGGAACAAGTGCAAACTTGCTGAAAAAAGAACAAATCATGCTACTGTTGTGCCATTCAAAAAACTTTTGATGGTTTTGAAGCAAAAACAATAGTGGCCTATCTACAAACATCCTAGCATTGAGTTGACGCCCACCTCCCCTCCTTTGCTTGCTTCACCTTTCAAAAAATGTGTGCTTACACAGTCTGTTCTTTTTTTAGTTCCCTAATAATGGACCTTATACAGGAAGATACTCCCTAAGCCAGTTGTTAATTCATTCAAAAGAAAGAAACATACACACTCACAGTAAACATTAAAGCACAGTGCTAGAAAGCCAAATCCACATCCACATTCAAGGGACATGTTCAGACACAGCGCAAAGGGACTTGCAGTAGAACAGTCAGTTCTGTGCAGGTCTGAAAGTGAGGGGTTTATGAGGATGCCAAAGTTCAATATAAGAATGGATTTATAAGTCAAGGGACCTAAAAAATATGCTCTGTAAACCTACTAAAAATGAACAAATCATGTTGCCTTTTGAAGTTAGAGTGTAAATTTACACTGACAACTACCAAACAAG
The DNA here is from genome assembly GCA_037902135.1 of Cetoscarus ocellatus. Lineage (NCBI taxonomy): Eukaryota > Metazoa > Chordata > Actinopteri > Labriformes > Labridae > Cetoscarus > Cetoscarus ocellatus. Next base: position 245,770 of record JBAMNC010000835.1, on the reverse strand, counting down.
AAGAATAAAATCAACTATAAAGTAGCTCAATTTACTTTCCACTTGGCAGGAACTCTGTGATGCTATCATGTCAATATGGACCAGAATCTCTAAACAAACCCTGTTGAATTTATGTCATGAATAGTAACGGCGATTCTGAAGGCAAAAGGGGCTCCAACCTGGTACTAGCACGGTGTAGTTAATAATGTGGCCTATGAGTGAATTGGTATAATTAACTTTAAACATATGGGCTAAAATCAATAAAGTCTTGTGGAAAATGCTGCTTTTTCCTTGTCAATCTCTTGTGAGTACCACAATTACAATAAAGCACTAAAACGGTGGACTTTGCCACTTCAGATGAAATTTAATTTGTAAGAAATTTAATCACAGAATGAAAGTTAATTAGACTGCAGCAGCAGAAAATAACGGACTTTTATTGTTAAGCTTGGTTTAATGAAAATCAGAACATTAAAACTTATTTCTGCAGTATAAAACACATCCCCTATGGTGTTACTTAATTACAGTTTTACCATCATTTATGATTTCTGCCACACTCCACTCGGTGCATTTCAAAGGGAGCTCCCGTCAGTATTTCTGCCTTTCCCCTGGCTGGGCTGTTTGCTGCCGCTTACAGAAAACTACATCTCTAGATTTAAAAAAAGCCCTCTACTCGACAAAGCTAATTAAAAAAGTGAACAGATTCCTGGAATGCTTCTTGGGGATTGGGGAGCGTGGGCTTTGGCTGGTTGGGAATAGGAGCGGGGATTTCCAGGGGGTATGCAGTCTGTTCTCACAGAGGCCCCAAGACGCACTCCTGACATTGAAGTTTTGACCTTGATCAGGATGTTTTGGAGGTTGAACGGGCCTCTGCAGCTTGTGCTGTGAGATTAGATCGTTGTATTGTGATGGTAGTTGGGGTTTTTAGAATATTTGTGGAAAATGTGTGAATACAGCTGGTGGTAATGGTGGAAGACAGACATGTTTGGGATGGTAGTCTGATTGTCTTCACTTTAATTCCATTAGAGGTCTTGGGCACAAAATAGGTACTAATTTTTTAATCAGCTGAAAGAAGAAGATACTTGATGAAAGTATAAGAGCTCAGAAAATGACCCCTTACCCAAACTGGAAAAGCACGTGCAGAAAGCGCAGACCTCTGCCAAGCAGTTCACTTCCAGTAGTGACTTTTCCACAACTTCAGTAAAAGATACAATTCTGGATCACCAAATCCAGAATAGTGCCAGGATCCAGACCAAACTCAGAACATACATGGAGGTTGTTATCATGTATGAACACAACAAGTTTTGGGAACATCACTTAATATTTTGATTTTATATGAATTATTGAACGTCGTCAATGGGATTTCCCATTATAAAGTTTAATGTTTTTTGTGAAGTCAATCTGGATTGGATCCATATGAAATTTACCTTGATGATAGAGACATGGACCCCATATTATCCAGCAAAATTGGAGGCAAATCAGTGATTAAAAAAAGGCAGAGATATGATTCTTTTTTTAACTTCCACACAATGATAACTTACGGGATTTTTTGAAATTTTGGGAATGTTTTGCATCCAGACATCTGTATCACCGACAAAAATCTAATCATTTCTAAGATGGGCTATCACAAAATCTCCTGAAAATTTTAGCAAAATCAGTCCAGTAGTTTTTCATAATCTTACTAACAAACAAACAAACACACAAACAAACAGACAATCGTACGCTGGCAAAAACATAACCTCCTTGGCGAAGGTAGTGATACCCTATGTGCAGGGTTTCCCCTCTAAAAGACAACACTGCTCAACCAAGCATATTTACAGACCTCTAAGAATGTTTTATTTTTTTATAGTTTCTAATGATCTAGCCAAATGCCTCCCAAGTTCCAGCCACGAAGGGTTTGTTTTACAAAGTGGCTCACGTTCTGTAGCGCAGTAGCGCCGGCCTATTGAATTATCTAATTCGCCCAAAATAAATTTTATTGACAGAATGATTGTCCAATCACCTACCAGATATGTTTCTGAAAGGTTCAGTCCTTCCAAAACACTTTCTATGGGCTTTTTTCCCAGACGTACTAAGGAAATACGTTGAATGGTCCATCTGGTGTGCCAGGTTAGCAAAACATGCAAAAAAGTTTCGCAAGGCAATCAGTCCCACATAACATTCAAAAACTGTCAAAAGATTTTTATAGTTTTACTTCAGGTGGGTCAAAAAACTAAACTAAATAGTCTTAAATTTAATTTCGAAAAATTTGCAGAATCCTGCCCAAATAAGAACATAAATGAAAGCCTGTTCTGCCCAGATTCCATCAATGGCTACGTTTATATGCAGTCAATATTTGGGCTAAGGTCAATATTCCGGTTTCTGAAACACCTGTTTACATGCGTGAGCAAACAGTATACATGTTATCCCGATCAAAACAGCAAACCAAGGACAACAGCTCAACAGCCCAGAGCAGGTAGCAGACACCTTTGATTGCGCTTTGGTGCTGGTACTGACCCACCACCAGTACTTGACACTATTCTTTGTCAATTTCTTCAGAAATGGTAGGCGAGAACGTGAAGTAGGAAATGAAGTGGGAGCTGTGCCATGTTACAATAAGTACTTCCTGTACTCAAAAGACAAAGATTCCCTGTGAAAAGAACATGCGCAAAACACAAATTAATGTTCTTTTCGATGGGGATCAATCAATCAATCAATCAAACTTTATTTGTACAGCACTTTTCATACAGGAGTTTGTAATACAAAGTGCTTTACATGGGATATCAAATCAAATAAAACAACAATAACTGAAATAAAAGTAGAATATTGGGATATCCCAATAGGCATATACATTATCAAATATTCAGGTTAAAAAAGGAGTAACCCAGAGGTGATTTTCGGGTTTTTAAAAACCAGAATATGAGCATATTCTGTTTTTTCAAAAGAGTTTTTGGTGTTTACATGGCCGTGCACAACCGGGTTATTGCTAACATTCCAGTTATGAAAGGGTTAATGTAAACGTAGCCAATGAAAAAATTTAGACTGGTGTTAATTTTGAAACAGTTTTTTAATGAGGGGGGGTTTGACTTCTTCAACCACTTCTGGGGCCTCCAAGGACAAAAGGTTGGGAACTACTACATGACCAGTAATTCAAAGCATCTATCCATTAGCAAGGGGGCTGGAGCCTATCCCAGCTGACATTGAAGTGAGGTACACCCTGGACTGGTCACCAGCTGATCGGAGGGGCACATAGAGAGACAGACAACCAGTCACACACTCAACCACACCTTAGAGCAATTTAGAGTCATCAGTTGACCTAATTAGCATGTTTTTAGTCTGTGGGAGGAAGCAACACTTGCACATGGAGAACATACACACTCCACACAGAAAGGCCCTGACCGACACAGGGATTGAACCACCAACCTTCTTGCTGTAAGGCAAGCCCACTACCTGCTGGGCCACTGTGCTGCTAATTCAGAGCAGTCCACCTTAAAAAGACAGTTTTGCAGCAGTTGTTGGAATCTGGCATGCAAATAAAAATGTTGTTAATGTTTTACAAGTCCTTTAAAAGTCTTTAATAGCTGACCGTGTTTGCTGCTAGCTGAGGACATGTAGAAACATCTGATTCTGGCAGGAAGTTTGACATGCCATTTTCTCCCAAACACAGACTCAAGCAAAATTGGCATGAAGAGCCGCCGGGCCCCAGAGCAAACAGAGGAGGTTGGCCGACAGTGCAGTCTGCATCACCTTCCAACATTTGTTATTCTCCCTTATTAAAGCCCGTATTTTTCATCTTCTCTCTCCAAGCTGTCTCTCTTTATCTCTGTTTTCTCCCCCCACCACACTGTGTAGGGCATTGTTATGTCAATGTCTGGATCAAGCTGGTCCTGACTGGCAGTTTGGACTCAGCTTTGGTTAGTTTCCCAGATTGCACAGTCGAAAGGAGGTTCAAATAAATCAATGTGCCGTTAAATCATGCATGGATGAAAGGTATTTTGTAAAAAATGTATGAAACCGTGAGTGCAGAGAAAACACTTCCAAGCAAATTGGTCAGTGCGTCTGAGCTTTGTTCAATTTACCATCTTGCTCCACTTTATTGACCAGTGAAGCAGAGGTAAAATGCACCCACTGTATTTTTCATCTAGCAAGGCAAAACGCTATCTTCCCCGCCTTTGGATACCTCTTTATTAGTTTAGCTGCTCTCGCTGTGTCAGCTAAACTCCCCGGCCTTTCTTCATACCTACATTAGGGTGATCTTAACCAGTGGAAGCATCTACAGTAGAACCAATCCATGCAACCAATCAAGCAATTACGCACCAACTTGTCCTTATGAGAGGACGATCTTTAGTGACCATGGGGTGATGAAGTGGGGAAATAAGCCGTCAAACATTTGCAGAGCCAGCAGTTATTCCAGCCTTAGATCAATCACTGAATGATTGCTTTGTTTGAGAGTGAAACAGAAGCATCTCTTTCCGTTTTGTTTCTCTTGGGCGCAGTAGAGGGGGCGCTAGAGGATGCTTGTAACAGCAGGGAAATGTCTGTACTTTCATGTTGAAAATTAAAGCAACACAAATTTGAAATGATAGAGCTACTTCAAATTGATTTTGCGCTTCTTTTTTTCTAATTTTCAGCAACAATCTAACAGGGCACACGGGAAAGAGCCCACAGAAAGTCTTTGGAAACGTGTAGAGCCTTTTAAAGGATATCTGGCAGGTGATTGGACGATCACTCAGTTGCATTCATTATGGGCCAATCACATAATGTAGACAGGCTCTACTGCCGTGGTGAAAAGAACGGAACGTGAGCCACTTCAGAAAACAAACTCTCGCCAAAACATGTCGGGGGTGGCTCCAAAATATCCTTTCTTCAAACAACTTTTTAATGTTGTAGTTTGTTTTCATTTAATAAAGAAATATGGTCCAGAACTTAAAAAAAAACGCAAAACAAAACAATTTGCTACTGAAGCACTTAGCATCTATGCTAATCTCTGTACAAGCAGTCACTTCCTGCTTTCACCACTTGTAGCCCCAAGCTCTTCCTGCTCAAAAGAAAGCTGATTGGGCCGTGCTGCTTTGGGCCGCTTAGCAAGGATGATCTGCATAATGTTACAGACATTAAATCAGGCTGATCCATCTGCACTGCAAGTAAAGCTAATCTACTTGTAGACTATTGAAGGTGATGCGATTTGCTTGTTTTTAACATGATTACACTGTTCTAGATGTTGCCTGAAAATATTTTTATAGTTAGTCGCACAAATATCCACTCATATATTTGATTTTGGCATCCTCATAAATCCGCCATTTCAGCCCTGCTAAGAACAGGCTCTTTCAGTGTCCTGCTTAATAGAATTTAATAAAACAGTCAATGACAAAATGGTTGGAGTTTCAACTCTACGTTTTGTGATTATTCTGAAAAATCAAAATTGTGACTGGGGGGAACAGATTGGTTTTGTCTGTCACAAATCTGTTGGAATGTTAAAAATGGGGGGGTTATTTTGTGTATTTGAGCATTATTTCACATTTTAATTTTAACCATGTTTACCTAGTTTTTTATATGTTATTTTGGCGAGTACATTCTCGTTTTTTCTTTATTAAATACTACAAGGAACCTCATGTGTGCGTTTTAATGTGAACCCCAGTGTGTGAAACAAACAAGTAAGTAAATAAATAAATTTCATTTATCACTTACTCATTCAGATTTTTCATGGTTTGCTTTTTTTCAACAAGATTACACTGGTCCTCGAAGTCCGTGGAACTTATTTATAAATTTTAATGCACAAATATCCACTCGTGTTAGATTTTGGCATCCTCATAAACCAACTATTTCAGGCCTGCTCAGAACAGGCTCTTTTAGTGTCCTCATAATACTGAATGTCTACAAATCAGAAACGTTAAATGGAATATGATTTTAAATAAAAATAAAATCAAACTGACAAGAATAAAATGGCTGGAGTTTCATCTCTATGTTTTGTTGTTATTCAGAAAAATCAAAATTTTGACAGTTTTTTTTGTCCACAACATCTGTTGGTATTTCAGAAAAATTAGGGAGATTATTGAGAACTTTTGAGCTTTATTTCACATTTTAATTTAATCATATATTCCTAATTTTAACATTATTTTCAATTTCTCTCCATAAAACACTTACTACAACCTCACGCATGCTCTTTAATGTGAACGCTAGCAAGTAAAAGAATGATGTTTACCACTTACTCATTTAAATGTTTTTATTTTCAATAACAAAGGAGCTGCAACAGCTCTTAATGCATCTAGAGTCATATCAAGGACAGCCTCTTCCTCTTGAATGTGACTTTAACTTCCCCTTGACTACATCTACGTTAAAAATGACAACAAAAACAACAAGAAAGCCCAGACATCAATTAAAGCTGTACCATGCCAGCTCGGCTCCAATGCCATTAATTGCCAGTAAAGTCTGAGGGAGAGCATGTAATTGGCATTTAACGCCATTGATAGCAGCATGTGTTGGTATTTAGCTGTCGGGCCACAGAAGGGCCATGTGGAGTCAAAAATTGTCGGGGTGGTGGCGAGCCAAATCCTGCAGGAGCTGAGGCATGGCTCAGTGTGATTAGACAGGGCTCTCATCTCGGTGCCAGGCTGAGAGGACACGAAGGTCAGACGTGTTGTACCAAATGAACAGGCTTGGAAAGGTAAGCCGCAAAGGTGGGAGTGCACGAATGTAAATACACTTACTGACTCAGGTTTACACCAAGATCATTCATTAAGTCTGGCAGGGTATGTCTTTGGTGAATTCACCCATGTAGGATTGATTTACATTCTACATAACTGGTTCACTAAACAGTATCACACAAGAAGGAGTGATCATGTTATGAACATCAACACAGCTAAGATTAGGTTTTGGACACCAGTTAGCATGATAAACAGACTTGGGCTATTAAGCTCTTTTCGTAGACACAAATTGTCGCCGACTCATGATGTGGAAATGCTCCATGTTTTTATGTTCTTTGCAGCTCACTCCTTGATGCAAACCAATATTCTCCCAAGCGTCAAGAGGCAGGGTCTACAAAAAGTCTCAATTATTGTATGGTTCAACTGCAGTTAGTGAAGAGTATTATTTGATTTCAACATGGAGAATCATGAAGAGAAGTTGCGTTTAGTCATGTTATTAAGACAAAAAGGAAGAGGAGAAAGTCCATGCAGCAGCTAAATCAAGAGAGGATGAGAAGAGGGAGGTATAATATTCCCGTATTGACAATGCCAGACTCTCGTGTCTACTTCCCTTTTTTGGCTATTGTTGACAGGACCATGTGTCCAATCTCGATGTGCTCAGAAGGGCAGAAAGGAAGAAGTGGCAGCTTTACTTCTACGGGCACCTGACATGCTTTCCTTGACCTGATCCAGCTCACCACATACCCACTAAGACCAGGTGGGTTGGACCAGGCCATGGGGGCGAGCGCGTGAATTGTTGAGGGGTCAGGATACCTGAAGAGCAGGATCATGGGCCTGGCACAGGGACCAGGTTGATGTAATGAAGTACTGAACCAGCATATGCACCTTTTCCTGCCTTGACCTGGAGGACAACGCCAGAGATAGATGAAGAAGTCTGGGTTGCATATGAGAAAACATAAAAAAACAAGTCTGTAGCCTGTTTTTGAACAAATGACAGCAGTAGATCCTCAAAGCCTGCATCTGCATCTCATAAAAGTTTTGGGATGTACGTAGCATGGCAATAAATCAAACAAACGGGGCCAATACTTAGGGACATTTCTAAACATGTGACATCATGTGTTGTCACCAGAAATGGAAAGGTTTTTCCTTTGCGTTTTCAAAAGCGCACCGTGTTCACACGTGAAAACGATGGGCATTCACAAGGATCCGCGAGAACAACTGAAAACGCTGTACCGCTCATGTTAGGCCAGTAGTTGGCAATGTAGGTTTGTAGTGAAACAGCGGTGTTACAGCACGCGTACGCTTTCCAGTGAAGACAAACTTTTCACACACAACAATGTCGAGTGGACGCATGAAGATGCAGGAGTTTCTTGTCTGGATATTTTTGTCTGGATAACAAACTCAGCACAGTATGCAGCACACATGTTGCTCTGTAGATAGCCGAAGCTGTTGTTGTTGTTTCTTGGAGTACTGCACATGCGCTGTGCGTCGTCATTTTCACTGACAACGCTGATCCCTGTTTACACAGAGACGGATATGTTTTCAAAACTACTCACAATGGACCCTGGTTTCAAAAGTCTGCGGATTCAATCACTCCAGACAGCGTTCTTGTGTAAACGGAAGGCGCAAACACATCGAAAACTCTCTGTTTTTGGTCGTTTTCGCTGTTGTGTAAACTTAAATATAACCTTCAGAGCTGGAGGTCGAACCCCTGACCTTTCAGAGTCTTCACAAAGACAACCACCTACCACCAATCTGCTGCCACCCCATGGGCAGACAATAACCTAAAGTTTGATATAGCTTTTAAACAGCTTGTTAATTTAACTCTGTATCAGCACTGGATGCCTTTTATCCAATCAGAATGCTGTGGGCGAGTCTTTGTTTTTCCTGGCCATTGCCATCAGTATCTCAAAACCTTATTTTGTTGGTTTTTATGTTTTCCAAAACTGCATGTGGAATTAAATTCTAAGCTAATGTAAGGACATACGAACCTTGGCATCAATTTCTAGCAGGAAGAAGCTTCAGGGGGGGTGAATGTGAGAATGAGAAGCTGACTGACTCCGTATAGTAGCTACTTAACCACTAATTTATTTTCTCACCTGAATTGAAATGCTGTTATCACAACAAAAAAGAAAAAAGAAAACGTTTCTTCTCTTGTGGTGACAGTGCAGTATGTGTAGCGGCATTATTTGATTTGGTGCTGAGACACTTTGGGGAAATCAATACGGAAATAGTAAACCAAATCCTTTCCCTCTGAAGTGCAACAAATGTATATTTATGTGAAAGTCATTGTAATTTTATTTCCAGAGGCAAATATAATGAAATGTTCATATTATGCCAAAACTTGAGACCCAAAGGAGATTATAAGTTAGTAGAAACTTTAATGTGTGTATCCAAGTCAGCAGGACGGAGCCCAGTGTATCAAATTAAAGTCAGACACCAAGGCTGTTATCAAAAAGTGATAAAAAAAAATTGGGGGATCTAGGGGGCAGCTCACTGCAAGGCCAAAAATATGATTTATAATCTTTTTTTGGCATTTCAGTGTGGGTAACTGTGGTCCTCCAAAATAAGTTGATATTCTAACCTTGATTCTTTTTGGATTGAATCAGGAAATGTTTCTTCCTTCTCTGAAAAATCACAGTGTCATCTAGAAAGATAACTTTTTTTCTTAAAGCTTCCATATTATGTGAAATACATTTTTTCATTGTTTTAATTTACATATTTTATGAGTCCACTGCATGTGTACAAACCCTCAAACATGTAAAAATCCTGTTCTTCCTCTACCTCCATTTTCTTAATAAAATAAGTGCTCAAACAGAGCATTTCAATCTGTCCTCTAATGATGTCATTAGTGGATATGCCACCTTCTCTGGTTACGGCAGCCGGTAACACAGCTGATGCCTTTGGCGTTCCTTGCGTCCAGAGCCTCTAGGCGTAGGGTATGAACCCTTAGCCCTTTAACTTCATCTGCAAAAAACATAATTGTTAGGTTACTTGGTGTCTCGAAATTGCCTATAAGTGTGAGTGGTTTTCTCTCTGTCTGTGTTTGCCTCTTGCCCACTGTCAGCTGTGATGGTCTCCAGCCCCCCATGACCCCTAAAATTAATAAGCAGTATAAAAAATGGATGAATTAACGAGTGTCTCTTATTGTTCCTTTTCCTTTGTTGCTTATCCTGACGCTATTTGAAAATTTTCCACACTTGATGTCATGAGGGGACATGACGCCTTCCCACCTTTGCAGCAAACAAGAGTCTGACAGCTCCAGTAGAAGCAACATGTCCAGACATGTCTTATTAGCCTCAGCAAACACGAGAGCACAGAGCTGGAAAGTCAAAGCCACGTGGATATGCATAATCAAATACAGCTTATAAGGATTTAAAGCTGCTGACACCCAACAGCCTGTTCTGGACAGGGCTGAAACAGAGGGGTTTATTGGTATGCCAAAATCTTATAAAATCTAATAATTCAGGCAAGAAACTTAAAAAGTAGAACATTTTGGGACTAGTTAAGTGTAAACTGTTTGTAATTGAGTATACTATCTGACCTTTGGAGCACAAACTGTCCATCAGTGTCCTTACTGTACAAACTCAAGCTGCAAATATTGTAACAGCTCCTTAGACTATCAACTCATATTTTTCATTTCTTTACCACTTTTTGTTCAGGAAGAAGTTATACCGCTGATGTTATAGGACATAAAATTACTGCTGTAATCTTGCCCACCAAGGCTGTGGAATCTTCCACATTCGAGAATGTAAGAGGCTGTACAAAAAAGCTAAAATCAAAGCAGAAATAAAACCGGAGAGATGAAAGAGGAAAGGCTGAGAGCCCTGACTGATGAGTGTGTGCTCAGTTTCTCTCCTTGTCTTCTCTTTCCTCTCACTCCAACAATTCTTGTCTAAAAAGAAAAGGAAAAAACAGTCATGATGTGATTTTCTTTCGACCTCAGAGAGAAGAACTTCCTGAAGTCTTTCCAGGAAATGTGGTGAGTAAAGCAAGGATCATCCAAGGACATCATCAATGACTTAAGAGGTGCCAGGCATCACAGGACGCCTAATTGATCAACGCTCATTAAAGGCTGCCAGTCTCACCAGTTTGCCCATTACCTGAGGGATGCCAGAATTCAAGTACTGGAGCAGACAAAATAAGCATAAAGGCTTATTTGAGCACATTGAAAATCAGATCACTCACACTCCCAACTAACAAAAGGAACCCAGCATTTTGAGGATGGATATTTTATGCCTGAGCTGGATGACCTGGTACAACCTGGACTTGTGTGGGTCACTTATTAGGCCAAGGTTTTTGTTGGTTCACCAACTGAGACGTCAATTTCAATCAATCAATCAATAAGTCAGTCTTTATTTGTAGAGTGCCACTTCATAACAAGTGTTATCTCAAGGCACTTTACAATAGAGCAGCCTGAAGCCATACTCTTTATATATTTATATACACATATATATATATAATGTGTATTTGTATATACACATACATATATCCAGAGATGTATCCATTTAGGCAGAGACAAAGGGACTAATAATAAGAATTTATGATAACGAAAAACCTATGGACACTCAGATTCAGATCATAAATCTGTCCTCATAACATTTGTCTCTGCTGAATGTAGATTCAATCAATCAACCTTAATTTGTATAGCACCAATTTTGTCTTTGTTAAATATAACTTTATTGAGGGTAAGCCCCTTGAGATGTGGCAACTCATTTTCAAGAGGAGCCTCGCGTCTATATGTATAGACATGGATGTATAACCAATTCAACCATGGATACAGAGATCAATCTAATATTAAAATTAATATCTATAATGAATATAATCTGGAAAGGAATACTGTTGATTAATATAGCAACAACTATTTGATTCTGTGCAGTACAAAATTATTTACATTTCTACAGTCATAAGTTAGGGAAGGTACCAAAGTAGCTGACCTTGCAGAGCAGATGGATCTGCCTGGTTTAATGTCTGTAATCAGGCTGATCCTTGTGGCCAAGCTCCAATCTACAACGATTGTGAGCGTGTGGCGAAGTGGCCCAAACCAATCAGAGTCCTTTGGAGCAGGAAAAATTGGGAGCCACGAGTAGAGAAGTGACTGCTCGTTCATGGATTAGCATAGATGCTAACAGCTTCAGCAACATTTTTATCAGAACTAGAGTTCTTTTACGTCATACGAATCAAGTAAAGAGGCTCAGCTGTAGAGACAAAAGAGTCAACTTTGAAACGCCAAATTGCAGACGCCATTTGACTCAACACAGCAGCTACACAGTGATAAACTTAAGTGAAACCAGCCTTTAATTTTGTCTTCAAACACAACTGACATTATAACAGGGTTAAAAGATGATGTCTGGGCTTGCTGCTTATCGCAACACTGATCAGAGGCCCAGCAGAACGTTGTGCTGGTGAGATTATTCCATTTTCTTATTTCCTGTCATGAATACCAGTCTAATCTTTATTGGGTCTGTCTCCTCTATTTAATCCACACTTCAGGCTAGGGTTAGCTGGTGTATCCATTTGTTTACCTTGTTTGGAACTGGCGGCTAATCCGTAACACACCTCCTTGCCCCCACATTTTTCGAGCCATTGCCTTCAATGCCTAAATTCTTCTGGCTGTTTTGTAGCCTATAATACCAAAAGAGGTAATACATCTAAAAATAACTAAACTATGTCTGCTGTTTTGAAAAGTAAATCACTTTTCTATCCTGAAAATCAGAAAATGTGAATATACAATGCCCCATGTCCCCTGCATAAAAAAAAGGAAAACCCCTCTGGTTAGCACACTGTCAGCCACAGTGAACACAGCATGTCTTCATAGGTCAGTGCAGCCACAGTAAACATTAGAGCTCAGAAAGCCAAAGCCACATTTGCTGAGGATTTACACAAAAAACACCATGTTCTGAGCAGGGCTGACACAGAAGCGTTCATGGGCAAGCCCAAATATAACATATGACTGTTTTTTAAGCAGGAAACTAATAGAATGTTCTGGGGACTTCTGGGTCCAGGGTAAATTTGTTAAAAAGGAGTGAAATATAAGACCTTCAGAGTTTACCAAGACATTATAGATTTAGCTAGCTTGACAGGCTCAGGTGGAACCAATTCGAGGTCTAAGGACACAAATAGAATAGACAAATGTAAGGAAGTGAAAACTTCACAACCTTTCTGTTTGTCACGATGATGTCCTCTCCTGCCTCTGCCACTTTATACCAGCAGGTTAGTGGAGTACTCTGAGCTCCCTTTTTTCTTCCACTTCATCTTCTCTGTGTGGAGCTCTCTGTCAGAGAATGAGGCTTGTAGATCCCTGCAATCCTTCACCATTTATTTGCTTCAGATGGCAGCTTGCAATGTAAGCCAGGTTTGGAACAAGCTGGATGTTGGATTAAAGTTCTTATTTGTCTAATCATTATTTGCTTTTTATTGATAACTGAATTAATTAGCTGGATGTAGAAGTGTTTTTTATTTGTTAGTGATCGGTGTTAATTTTGACAGCCATTTTGGATTTAGTCTTGGGTCACTTTCGTACCTATCACACTTGGTTCAGACCCAAGAACAGCCTATTTAAGTCTTCGAAAAAGTGCTGAAACAAAATTTTTTGTCCCTTGCTCCCATTTTTAAGCTCTATTTGGAACCTTCTTAAGATCCAACAGTGCAAAATGCAAATTCGTGCAATTTTTCAGCTAGTCTTCAGATGTTGATGGGAATGTACTACTGCGAAATACAGCATACTGCATACTCTGCTCATAAATAGAGTGTAGTTTTTGAAAATGGCTTACCTCCAAGCATACTGCAACCACACAGTGTAAATATGAAGTCTATATCACAACACATGCGTAATAACGACAGGGATTACAGGTACAGTCACTGAAAATATAATCGGGATAAAAGGCAGAGGCCTTCAGTCGTGACAGCCTTAACGTTGTTATCATGTAGTTGGTGCTCCTGTTTGATTTTCAGTCTTGAAAATCTCCAATTGAGACCAAGAACTGACAGTTTAAGACATTTTTGTTCTTCATGTGAGAAGACCAAAGTCTTTACAAAGTTTTAATGATGTCTTGTAGTTTAATTGTTGATATAAGTGAAACCAGTGATGAAAGATGACATGTAGCATTGGTTGTGTTGATTAAATCATGCTTACTTTCATTAGATAGAAAATATTGGTATCATCAGCAAAAAAGGTTTAAAAAAAACACGTTTTCTGAGATAAATAATAAAAATCAAGAGCTTTCATTTTGAAAAGTAAGGGACAAGAGATAGATCCTTGAGGAACTCCACACACTGTTTAAAGCTAGATTTGGCAAAATTACAAACAAAAGCTCAAAGACCACGCTCTCTCTCATGATAATTTTTAATTACTTTAGGATCGAAAAAAAAATGGCCTAAAAATGCTGCTAGGGCTGATTTTTTTAAAGTCAGCTCGGGCTTATTGTATTATGTGTCAAGGTTTTAAAAGTAATTTATATATTTTTGGTTTTTGTATTTTAGTCACAAGAGACCTTGAAATAAAAATGGCAGACTTCCTTTTTTTTTTTTTTTTTTTTTTCACAATATGGCTGAAAGAGATTTTTTGTAGACCCTGATTTTATAGATGATTCACTTACTTCCTGTTTTATGGCGAATATTTAGTTGCCAAGGCCATGCCTTCTGTGAAAGACACCTAAGTTTGATATATTAACTTGCAAATGTGAGAAGGACATTGTTACAAAATGAGCAGAAATTTAATAGCTTTTTATTTTGGGGGATTTTTTTTCCGAGCAATCCTGAGTTTTTTCTTACATTACAGCTTACAGATAGATACAAAAAGTTTCTGAACTACTGGATTTTCTTTGCTAGTTTTCATCTTTCTTTTCTTACGGAAAAAACTTGAGCTCATGAACATCTGTAGTCTTGTTTCTTGATGAAGAAAGTTAACTCTGGGTATGACACCAGTTTGAATCATTTCTTCTCCGTTGTTTTGTGAGTTTACTCTGGCATATGTGTATCACACTGAGCCTTCGTCTCTCCCTTCCCCTTCCTGCACTTCATATCAGTTTCTCTGGGACCTATGTTCAGTACAATGTGTTCCTCCAACTAGTCATGGTTTAGGTTGGAAACAGAGAGACGTAGCACAGATGGCACATTTGGTGCTGATAGCTGCAACCCCTGTGGTCTGCAGTCATGGTTTGCAGTTGCAGGGGAAGTGATTGTGTGGAGTATGAATAAAAGCCCCTCCTAATCTTCCATCCAATCTGCAGAAAATCAAGATCAGAGCCAGTGAACCAAATCTTTGTTTTCTCTGCTCCCCTCAGTGCTCCTGAGGAGCGGAGCTGTCAGCGACGAACACAGAGACGGGGTGAAAAAAGAGAGGAGCGCGGGAGGGAAGGGAACACCGAGGGAGAGGCGTGCGGAGAAAGTACGGAGAAGAAAGTGGGAGAGAAAAGAGATGGACGAGGAACCACACAGCGAGCGCTGTCTGAGGATGTTTATGAAGCCAGAGAAATGACCGGGGGAGGAAACTCTGAGACAGTGGTGAGAGAAATGAGCAAGGAGTGAGAATTAAGAGACTCCTCCACAGCCAGATGGTGCCACTGGGCAGGAAATGGTGTCATCTGTGCTCTGGTGCGCTTTTGCTGTGATTAAAAAAAGAAGCTGCATATGTAGGCATGTCAAGAACAAAAGTGAGCCAAACAGCAAAACCTCTGCTGAGGCAAGTGCCAAAAAGTAGCTGACGACAAGGAAGTGCTTCAAATCAGCCAGAAGGCTAATTAAATACTCACACTGGGTACAAGTAGAGCAGCTGAGATGAAAAGGTTTAACATTCATCACAAGACTGAATAAATTATTGTTTAAGCACACATCTATGGTGGCATAACACAATTTAAAACTCAACAATGAATAAAAAAAAAAAAACAACCAAAAAAATAACAGCAAAAAATAAAACACATATGAGAAAATAGGGCAACAGAGCAAAAAGAAGAGTAACATGACAAAAATCAACAATTAAGCAGCAAGCAAAACAACAACTTTCAAACAAATATGACAAAAATGAGAAAGATAATGACGAATTACAAATGCAGCAACAAATTGAAAAACAACAAATAACAACAACAGCAATAAAAAACGTAAAAAATAGTAAAAATGACATAAAAACCTTAACTTTCAATAGAAAACAATGGTACATGCAATTGCCGTTGAGCATTTGATTTGTTATTGTTTTATAATTTAACATTGTTCGGAGGATTCTGGTGAGTTTATATTTGTTTTTTTTCTTATTCAATGTTTTGTTACCTTACTTTTGGTTGAGTTTTTTCATGTGTCATTTATTCTCATTTTTTGTTGTTGTGTTATTTCTTTTTTTATATATATTATTGTCTTGTCTAAATTGTTATGTCATATGTCTTCTTTAATGTAGTTGTTTTTGAATTTTTCACTATTTTTTGTTTGTTTTGTTTGTATGTTTCTAATACGTTATTATATTTTTATTGTTTGTGGTTGTGTTTTCTATTTGTGGTGTTTTCGTTTTCTTCCAGTTGTTGTGTTTTGTGTTTTATTATTTTTACTGTATATGGTTGTGTTTTTGTTCTTTTCTTTTTTGTGTTTTGGTTTTTTGAATATACTGTAGTTGTGTTTTTGTTCTTTTCCATTTTTTGTGTTTTATTGTTTTATGTGAATAGTTGTGTTTATGTTATTTTCCATTTGTTTTTTTTTTTTTTATTTAGTTATGTTTTTGTTCTTTTCCATTTTTTGTATTTCATTGGTTTTTTTGTTTACAGTTGTGTTTTTGTTCTTTATGTGTGTTTTCTTCACTGCTTTGTGAAGTTATTGGTGTTTTGTTTTGCCCCACAGAGCAAGCAGGCATTTCTTTTGGGTTTCTTGACGACTCGTTTACAGAATGAATCAAATGGCAACAATGTCTAAAAAGTAAGAGGAGTTGGTGGCTAACCTTGACTTTGTTGTTGCCCCACAACACAATTAAAGTCTGTTGCAAGGCAGTATTGGCTGGGATTTGATTGATCCCATATCATATTTATAGCTACAGGATGCAATCTTTTCACCTGATGGAAAAAAAGTAGCCGCCTGATGCAAGAGTTGGCCAAAGTTCAGCCTGAACAGCTGTCACTCATTCTGACAAGTTTTCTGTTTTAAGACAGCATATGTGAACGTCTCAGGCAGGAGAGACCAGCATCTGTGAGCTGACATTCTTACTTTCATTTATTGCTTTTGTGTCTTGGAACCTCACATGCTGAAGGCTCACAGCCTAGCTCATAATGAGATGGTTGTTCTTTTCAGCATTCATTGAAAATTCTGCCAGTTTATGTGGTATTACAACATCAAAAACTGATAAAAACAAGCTTATACAAACCACAATTCAAAAGCCAGTATCTGGGATGGTATGAGGGGGTGTCAGTGTCAAATGGTGCATTTATATTTATACTCATAATGTAAAAATATTGTTAATAGTGTAAATACTTTGGCATTTGTTATAGTCATTTTTTCCTTCAGGGAAAACTATATGTCTTAAAGGTTCTATATGATGTAATTTTCCTATCTTATTTTAATGTCTTTATCTGATAATCCGAATACTGCACTGTGTATAGCAGCAACTGAATCAACCAAATTCCCCCTTGGGCATTAATGAAGCATTTCTGATGTCTGATTAGTACCCATGGCATGGGTAACTTGCACAACTGTGAAGACACCATTAATGCTGAAAGGAACAAACAGGCTTTGGAGCAACATATAGAGCCATACAAGCGATGCTGTTTACTTCTGTAAGACAATGCCATGCCACATTCTGCTCGTGTTACACCAGGGTGGCTTTGTCGTAAAAGAGTTCAGTTACTAGACTGGCCTCCCTGCAGTCCGGACCTGACACCAATTAAAATATGTGGCGCATTTTGAAGTGCAAAATAAGATGACTGTGGAGCAACTGGGTTTGTACACCAAGCAAGAATAGGAGAGAATTACACCTACAAAGATTCAACAATAAGTGTCCACAGTTCCCAAATGCTTATTGAGTGTTGTCAGTAGGAAATGTGATGTAACACAGAGGTAAACATGCCCCTGCCCAGCTTTTTGGGAATGTTTTGCAGGAACCAAACTCAAAATGAGTTATCAGTTTCAGCATGAAATATCCTGTCTTTGTAGGGTATTCAATTGTATATAGGTCAAAAATGATTTGCAAGTTATTGTATACTGTTTTAAGTTATGTTTAACACAACGTTCCAACTTCACTGGAATCAGGGTTTTAACATAAGTCATTGTTCTGATCTTGACTCCTTCAAGAAACGAATTAACTCTACCAAACTCCAAACTAAGGATGCCCACAAAGTACATCATGTAGAGCTGATGGTATGAAACAGAAAACCCTCACACATGCCACTGCCTCAGAAAAACAACAGTCCAGTGGCTGCACCTTCTCCCTCCTACAGACGTAATTTTGAGAAGTTTGTCATGTGAATCTGCACTGCTTGCTGTTTTCATCTTCTCTCTTTCACTCAGCCAGAATCAGACTTTCATGAATAGTGACAGCCACTGTGTTCAAGTAGAGGCTTCCTGCTGGCTAAGAATGGCTATTTTTTTTCTCCTATACCTCAGTGGTTCTCAAGTACAGTCCCACTAACTCAATTTCATACCTGGTACCCAGCAGAAACTCAGAGATTTATACAGATTCACTGCACCGGCAGAGTTGAATGGTGCTCTCAGATGAACACCTGAATACTTCTTACCTGAGCCTCCAGACACAGATCACGGTGGACTTAAAATTTGCATGCCCAGGGTTGATGGTGTTGTCTGTTATTTTTGATGTGTTTTATTGGTTTTGTCTGTTGCCTGCTACTGTAAGTTAAGCACTTCGATCTGAGGGTGCTATATAAATAAAGCTATTACATACAGCTCTTGTGAGGATTGAGGCTGTTTATTGTATTGTAAAGTAGTAAGGTAATTTATTTAACTAATTTAAACATCACAGCGTATATATTGTATTGTACTGTGTCTTATAGTATCCTGAATTACCATATTTTCATACAAATAGACGGGTTACATAATATGAGCTAGGTCAAAACTTTGTGAAAAAAAGAGAGCTTTTAAACAACAACAAAAGGCCAAAGAAACGTACATACTTCAGGACCACATATGCAGTCCTTAAAAATATTTTTAAGAGACAAAAAGTTAATGAAAGTTATTATAAATTTATATTTAAAGTACATAATTGAGGAATAACTCAATACTCAGATTGTTGAAATAGGTTTCCAAAAGTTTCATTGAATGGTGCATATACTGGTACTCGTTACTGTGGAAGTGAGGACCAATGATTTGCCAATCTTCAAAAGACAACAGTTCATGAAGAACATTGTTTTTCATGTCTCCTCCGTTAATATAAATTAGATATTTCTTTTAAAATTTAATTTACAAAACGATAGTAACTGGGAAGTTGTACAAGGTCACACACACACATACACGTCTGCACTGACAACAGGGGGACCATAAATTTTTCCTGACAAAGTCAGGCCTCAAGTTTTCAGCCCTTTTAAAAGGACAAAAAATAAATAAAACAAAACAAACAAAGAACCATATTAGACAGATTTTCTCTTATCGGTAATAATTCAAATCCAAGTTTCAAGCAACATGGAGAATTATGTTAAACATTTTTATACTGAGGACACACATACATGTCTATGTGAACAACAGGGGACTACAACCTGTTACCAAACAAGTGGAGGCCATTAGTTTGTGTGTTTATGAAACAATAAAATTCAATATTTTTTCAGGTGTTGACATAATTATGAACTACTTGAATATTAATGTAAACATTTTAGAGAACATCTTTAAAGGTGGGTTGTTCTACATAGCAGTACTCACATACTTTTTTTTTAAATTACAAATAGGGGACTGGGTTCCAATATTTGTTATTGATCAAGCCAGGACTAACTTTTTCGGCTAGTGAAAAGTTCCGATACTAAAATACTGCCATAAACTTTCCTCCTAAACTTAAACCCATACCAAGGTAGTTCTGGCAAAGATATAGAGAGGGGTACATATATATGTGTAAGTATTATTTAAAAAGATTGCTACTTGCTAGTGCCCAAGGAGGGGCCTTTAATAAAAAGTGATGTGCCTTGAGATTTTTGCTTGATCTTTCTCTGACTATTATTAAAAAAAGAAAAAAGGTACCTTTTAATATCTGATGCCTTCTGGATTTAAATAGTGAGACTTCAGATCTTATACCTCTAAATTTGTTTTGTTTTTACATTTTAGCTTTGACAAAATAATAAACCAACAACCAAAAATACTTTCTGCCCTCTAGTGGTCAAAAAAACAAAAAAAACCCCCAAATAACATTACATCAAATCTACAAGACCTGTGAGGCATTGCCTTTCACTTCAGTTTGATCAGTTTATCTCTTCAGCGTGAGTCATAACATTTCTATTATTCATAGTTGCACAGCGGCATTACTTCCTGACTCAATACTCTACAATCACCTCTATCACTTACACAAAGCCTCCTTTATGCAGTCAGTGTGTTGTAAACCTACTCTATGTGCAAATGCTCGTGTTAGCTAACCTCAACACTGTTCATACTCTGATGTATACAGTGGTTCCAAACAGATTACCTGTATTTGTATTCAAAGCCTGCAGCCAAACAACCAGGGCACGTTCTGCCCTCTTTAGTGTTTTATCTGTAACAAAGCTGCATCCAGAAACAACTCAGGGACGGGCACTTTGCACCACAGAGAGCATCACAGTCGACCAAATACATTTTCCTTTGTGTGTGGGTGTGACTGTGTGGTCTAGGCAGGAGTTAAATGGGTTAGAGAGTGCCAACATTGTGCGAGCGTGTGTCCTACAGTGAGGTTAAACAGTTCGTGCAACAACACCACCCACCGTCAGTGTGTGCGGTTGGTGCTCGAGTTGGCGCGCACGTCGCTGTTGACAGATGCGTTTTTCTGCTGACAGCCATGATCAACGGTGAGCACCCCTGGCTTGGCACCAAGCTATTACTTAATTCATTGACATTTTGTGTAATTGCCTCGGGGCAGTTTGCAGAGGAGGCACTGGGTTCTAATGGGATTAGATTAGACAAATACAATCACCATTTCACATATAAAGAGTGTAATCTTTGAGCCGCTTTGCAACTCCAGGGAGGAGGCAGACAATGAGAGGAACGTGTATATATACCTGCATATGTGACAGAGAGAGTGAGAGAGCAGTTCACCTGTAGAATCAGTGGATCCTTTAGAATAAACAACTTATGTAAGTCGAATAAGAGGGTCAAGTGAAGGGCAGAAGAAAAATACAACACAAGAAATAAAGACCATGAGCTGTGGCCTAACAAGAATGGACAGAATCAAAGAATGACTTTTATTTGCAAACCCCAATTTCAAATAAAAGCAGAACACACTAATTTGCAAATCCTTTGGACCTATATTCAACTGAATATACAACAAAGGGATTTCATCATCGACAGCTCATATAGTCCAATCCGGAGAAATCTCTGCACGAAAGCAGCAGGGCTGAAAACCAACATTGAATGCCAGTGACTTTGGTCCCTCAGGTAGCACTGCATTACAAATCGACGTCATTCTGTAAAGTATATATGTCCACAAACGCCCAGGAACATTTCGGAAAAACATTGTCTCAACAACACAAACCATGTATCAACAACACCTAGAAACGCCACCAGCTTTTCTAGGCCTGAGCTCACCTGAGATGGACTGATGCAAAGTGGAAAACTGATGAACTTCACAGTTTTGTTGCAAAAATTCACTTATTTTAAATTTGATGCATGCACTATGTTCCAAAATAGCTGGGATAGGGACAATAAAAGATTGGCAAAGTCGATGAATACTCAAAAAAAACAAGCAAGGATGGGGCGCGAAATTGAGTCAGTGGGACTGTACTGGTTCACTACTGGTGAACAAGTAGGTGAGCAATTTGTCCAATAGTTTAAGAGGAATGTTTCTCAATGTACAATGGCAAGAAATTTAGGGATTTCATCATCTATATTCCATAATATCATTAAAAGATTCAAAGAATTTAGAGAAATCTCATCTTTATATTCACGATGTGCATATTTACACACATACAAATCTACATACAAGATTACTTACATATAAACTGAATACCTGCACACAAACCCTCAAACATCTGACTCTTCAGCCATATATTTTGCAAAAACAATATTCCTAAACCTTTTTGTAAACTGTAAGCTGTTTGGACACTCCTGTTGATCAATATTCAAACTATTCGACAGTTTTACACCACAGATGGAAAAAGAAAATGTATTTAAAGTTGTTCTGGCAAGAACTACTTTTGCATTTTAATTTCCACTTAGGTAATAACCCTCTTCTGTTTGTTTGGATTATCTGGTAGAACTATATATCTTGCTTTTTGCATGACTTGTGATGTTTTGAATGTTTTGAATATGAGACCTTGAAAACAACCTGTTAGTTTGTTCCAGGTGTCCTACATTATTATAAACTTTATGATTCTTTTATGTAAGGTACATAATGGATTTATGTTTTTTAATGGAAAGTTGAAGGATGCTCAACAACACCTGTTGGAACATACACAGGTGAGCGGGTCAACTGGATGACCGAGTTTACCATTTTGTGTGCAAACTGAACAAAGTTTCTTAATGTATAATTGCAACTAAGTCCATAATACCATGAAAAGATTCAGAGAAATCTCTCCATGTAAGCAGCAAGGCTGAAAAACCAACACTGAATTCAAGTGAGTTCAACCATTGTTAGTTAGCAATTAGTCACTTCATCTATAAGTTAAACTCCACCATGTAAAGCAAAAGCCAAATATCGACACCCAAAAATAGCATAACAACTAGATTATATTGTTACATTCCATGCAAGGCTTGAATCTGTGCTCCTTCTTCTTCCATATAATGTGCATTAAAAGTGAGAGACCATTCGAAAAGACTCTTCAACGCCGGCTTAAGGTTTTCTTCCCTGGGTTTATCATAGTGGCTTTGCCGTGGCAGCCTCAGAAATGGCCTGTCAGGGCTCTTGGAAATGTCGATGTGCAGATAATGACATGCTGAAAGCCCTGAACCACCAGCTTGTCACCTGCTGGTAATTGGTTCTTCCACCAGTTTATTGTCTCCAGCTGCACTGCTCATCACTGATATTCCTATTTTAGAAACAGAACAAGAGCGAGAGAGAAAGAGACATCGATAAATATGAGAATTATACGCGAATGTCTCCGCGCGCCCATATGCATACGGTTTGGAGTGGCTGCAGGTGCAAATTAACCAATGAGTGTATGTGTGTTTGCACTCATTTATGATTATCTCGCGCGTCCCCTCGGGGAGTTGGAGAGTGCAGTGATAGAAGACTCTGAAAAGTAGTTGCCACATAAAACTAGTTGAAGGAAACACATGGGGCACTTTATTTATCTTATCTTGCCAGTGATGTTTCCAACTATGCGGTTGCTGAGCAAGATAACCCAAGCAATCCTCGAGCTGTTTCAATATTTTAAACCATAATCAAACGTCTTTTGGCATAAAGAGGATTGCATTGAGTCTGAGCTTAGCATCAACACCACTGAAGTTTAATCTGCTGTGAAGGCAGAGACTCCGCGTGGAGGATTTTTCCCCCTTTGAGAGATAGGAGAATCACGTGTTACACAGCAGATATTGAGCTTCAGTGCTGGACATTGCCCTCCGGCTGCTATTGCATGGAACATAACTTGCCTTTTGTGATGAAGGGAGCATTCTCTCACCATCTGATTTGGAGCATTGGGCACAGAAGACCAGAACACACCTGCAAGTTTATATAAACAGTGTTTGCGTTTCAAGTGTTTTGCTGCTTCATTTGCTTTAAAAGACATCTTTCAGCTCTGAGAGTTCACTTTTATAACCTCACAATCAAACTGCAGATTGTGTGGGAGTGTGAAAATGAAGGAGACTACCTCATTACTGCTTGTATCACAGTGAACCCTGAAGAAACACATGCAATAGAATGCAATTTAGCCTATTCCAAACTAATTAGCATGACGCTTTTACATTCTCCGCTTGGAGTAAGTGTGGAGATTTAGCATTAGCATAAATTGCCAGCATTGCTTAAACCTCACATTATAAAAACTTCTCACTGTGATGGATAACAACAGAAAGAAAATAAGAGGAAAGTACAGTGAGGTCCATATTCAGGGATTCTCCCTTTTCTTTCAATTTGTGAGGACAAAGACTTCATGCAATTTTATAAAGACACAACTTTAATTACAATTATTTTATATCTTTATCAAACTGCTTTTAAACTTTGAAAGAACATCATCACTAAGATTGGAAAGTTATATTGGTCTGGTCATAGAAAGTTTCCCCAAGCAAAGGTCCAGATACATATAGAGGGCATAACACATTTATTAGACCACCTGTAATAAAAACGAGAAAACATAAATATATAAGAAATCTTTCAAAACTTGTTCAAAACCAAAATGTTATTGTAATTGTACTTACATTTTGAAAAAGAAAGAGGAATTTCAAACTGCTTTCACATTTTTACACCCAAATCTGAGCTGCTCACTGAGCTTCTCTGAGAAGTCAGAAATTAATCAAGCATGATATTCAAACAATAAAACTCATTTTCAATCCATTAATGTCAATAAATAACTGGATTTAAAATCTTAATGAAGAAATAATTATGTGTTTTTCTGGGGTCTTGAAAATCAGTCAATTGAATAATTATATTTCAGAATGAAAAATGTCATTTCCTTAAAGAGTTTCTACATTCTAGTGTATTAATCATTACAGAAACATAAAAATGATTTTTAAATTAATGCTGGTTAATTCAGGGCAGCTGTGGCTTAAACCTTACACTGGATTGTAGTCTATTTGCTGCTTCATTTGCTGTAAAAGACATTTTCCAGCCCTCAGAGTTCTTATTTCTTGATTAAGATGTCAGATTATAAATATGTACTTGCATTCCTAAAAAGAAAAAAATAGTTGAAATGGTTGAAAGTTTTGCTTGATTTATGTCTGACTTCTCAGAAGAGCCCAGTGAGCGGCTCAGATTTGGTATAAAAAGGTGAATTCAGTTTGAAATTCCTCATTCCTGTTCAAAATGTGAGTACAATAACAATAACATTTCAGTTTTAATCAAATTTTTTGAAAGATTTTTAAGATACTTATGCTTTCTTGTTTTTATGAAAGGTGGTCGCTAGATACTGAATTACATTTTTGTAATGACTACAGTAATTAAGGAAAAGCAGTGGTGAAGAAAAAAATGTACATAATTTTTCACTTCAGGTAAAGGTTTGTACTTAGAAAATCTAGAGCTCTTATAGGGGTCAATTTAAAGGGTCTACAAAAGTGGAATATGTGTAGTCTGAATTTCCTCATTTCTATTTCACCAATTTGGTCAAAAAGTGAAATTTCTTAACAACCTTGGCTCATAATAAAAGCTATACAAAAGCAGCTGCTTCTTTTTCTCTCTCAGTCTCACTCCTGCTCTTGTTTCATTTCAGAACCGAGCTTCAGTCTTGTAACTTTGACATAATAAACCCAAGGGAGTTAAAAACAGGCTGTTTTCAGGGGCATTGTCGAGGTTTGTTGGTTCATATCCCATTTTTCTCCAAATAGATGTTTAGATAATCAACTATATGTGTGAAAACGATGAAAAGAAAAGGCTTTTCATTTAAAAACCCTGTAAAATCTCAAGTGTAAGAAGCCATGTGTTTCAAATACAGTAGAAGAATTCCTTGCGACTTCTTCTCTCTTCATCTCTGGGTCAAGGATGTAGGAAAGTACACATTTGTACATTTCTTCACAGTCCAGCTCAAGAGAGCACCATTTAGATCGGCAACAAGAAGCAAACATTAAATGTCGTTTTGTGTCATTGTGAGTGATTCACACAGCACCTCAACTGCTTCTTCTTTTGTCTAAGAAGTGCAGAAGTCTGCCTCATTCATCTTGACCTTGCAGTCAGCATGTGTCTACTTTCAAAGGGCGCAGCAGATTACGGCAGTTCAGTGATTTTGTCAAAAGGACGGTCTGGGTGATGATTTATCAGGCAGCTTCTATTAATATTTCAAACACAAATGATGGTCATGAATCACACTTTACGCTGACCGCCCCCTTCCTGACCAGTGTTGACCTTTGCATTCATCTTGAATGGCTAATTTTGCTAATTCTTCAAAGTTGCCGACAAGTTTCACCTCAGTTAGCACGTTGACTTTGATGAGTTTGGACCCACAGGACTGACCCTTTGTCGAGCTCTGACCTCCTTGGTTACTGTGACAAGGTTATGAATCTCTTATCCCCGGGTTTCTTGACATTTTAACAACTAAGACTGCCCCACATTTTAGAATTTAGCATGGACTAATTTCCAGTTTATTTGATTCTTTCCTAAACTTTGCCTCAGTAAAAGGACAAAGCCAATAATGCACCAGGGTTTATCAAAATAACCCTAAATTTCTTCAGTTTTGTTAGTAGAATAAATCTAATAGATGTCAGATTAAAGTATGTTTGTTGTCGTTCCTTTACAAATCTTCAAAGTGCTTGTTTCGCTAAAAGATGTTTGTGAGATTTTGAACTACACAGACATAAACATTATAGGTCACATATTTTATTCCTTTTCAGCAAGTCAGTACTAATCAAAGATTTCACCTTGCTGCTTACTTGCAGCGATTTCTCCAGATTATCAGCAAAAACAATAAAGTTTGTCAGTTTTCAAATGAATAATGGTTGAAAGGGATTTCTATCTCTTCCCAGAGCAGACTATTTCAGTGCAAACATTGCTAGTAATTTTAGTCAAATATTATATACCCATGGCTTGTTCATGACATTAGCTGAGTGCCATTAACAGCCTTGACGGATTCATCTGCAGATTTATACTAAAGCCGGGGTAAGACTACACAACAAATTCAAGGTTATGGCCTGCCCCGACAGTAGTAGGGGCTTGAGACCTGTCAGCCATGACAAGCGGTTGTCCCGTTTCATGTAGAGTGTCATAATGGCAGACAACAGACCAGTATGGAGCACCCTCATGACTCTAGAACAGAAAATCTAGCAGGTTTTATTTTTTGTCCTGCCCCTCTATGATTTGTTCCTCCATATCAGTGACAATAACCAATGAATGTCCCACTATCACAGATGTAAACAAACCAAAGTTGAAGCCTTAGAGCAGCTTTTAAACTATGACACAGATGAAAAGTTTGCAAAGCTCTGAAAAAAAAAACAGCCCTGCCCTTATGATGTGTTGAAGAGGCGCTAACAGACTGTCAAAGGAGAAATGTTGAAGAGAAGCGGCAGATTCAACATGGCGAAGGGCTGCTTGCATTAATCGACAAACGAACATACCATTCAACATCATGTTTGTAGATAAACAAAAGTACAGTTCTCTAAATTTGCCCCTCCTCCTTCCACTCTCTTTACACTTTTCATTTTCTGTTGCGTAGTCTGTCATGCTAGTCACAGATCGAATTTATGGCTCCACGGTCGCTTCATCTGACATACAGACTGTAATTTTTGATGAAATATCATGCAGTCTGACCTCAGCTTAAAATAGCCTGTTCTGAGAAGGGCTGAAACAGAGGGATTTATGAGCATGCCAAAAACTAATAACTGAATCAATTTTTACACAAGGAACTTCAGATATATGTTCTGTGGACATCTGGGGCTAGCGTAGGCTAGAAGAGGAGTCAAATATGGAAACACCAGAAAACAGTCTGACAAGGTTCAGGCAGTATGAGGAAATGGAATGATTGTACTTTTTTCAGACAAAAAAAGGTGATTATTTCACCCAGCCAAGGTAAAAAATGTTTTATCGGAGCCTCCATTGACATATGCTATGTGAGGGTCTCTCCACTTGGTAAGTCAGCAAACCAATCAGAGAACCAACAAAGAGTGAATTGATACAAGTACTTGAAGTCTCAAACATAGCCAAAGTGGATTACAGTGCACAGTATTGTTGGCTTACCATTAGGCCTCACCCTTTTTCATGCCTGCAATTTTGTCTAAATGACACTGATGATTGGATTTCAAAGCCGTCCTTGACCTTTCTGAGCAAGACCATGCCATTCTCCTTTAACCGGCGTCATAATACCAGTGGTTTGATAGAAAGAGGATGAAAAAGTCTGGAGGACTTTACAGGGGTCAACAGCTCCTCAAAATGGTTGTTTGTGCAAGACTAAGCCATGATAGAATGTGCTAACAGGGTTATGACAGCATGAAGCGGCCGTATTTCACACCGTTTCATCTGTCATGTAAGGATATCAGAAGTTTAATGGCAACTGCTCTCAGCCGCTGACGTTTAACCAGCTTCCATTATTAGAACTGTTTCACTCTCTGATTTATCTCTTCATTTTGACCATTGGATTTCTTTTTTTCCCTCCCCTCGCCCCACCAATTTCTCCTGCAGGGGATCGAAAGTGGTGAATCTTGAGTCGCGGGCTTGTCAGGTGTTGTGAAAATCCACTCGGGCCCGGCAATTCATCAGGATCCAACATTCTGCGCACACATCCCTTCATCTATCTCTGCAGTACCGTAAAAATCAATTGATTTGCCCTGCAAAGTGCTCGGTTTCTTTTTTTATCACAGTTTCTTATGGTTTCCGTTGAGCAGCCTGCTGAAGGTGGCTGAACTCTGTTACAGAATCACAGCTGCAGGTGTCAAAGTGTTGTATGATTTATCGCTCTGAATGGTTTTCATTGATCTTGGATTGAGTATTTGCTTTATGATAACAGGGATATGACCCAAGCTGTGTACACTTAAATGTAAATCTTTATATCATTACATGTTTATTCCAGTGTGGTTGGTTTATCCTACTGCCTAGCTTCTATGTCATGAGTAATATGTAATGATAAAGACTGACGAATATGATGGTTCCTTGGCATTGCACGGTGAAAATAAAAATCTATATTAAAATGGTTCCCTAGATAGGCAGCTCCCTTTGCAACCAAATATTTTTGTACTGGCTATCATAGGGAAATGTTCTGAAGGAATACTTGTTCCTTTAAGAAAAAATACGTAATTGGTGTTTTGCTTCAACCAGTGACCATGTAAACTGGGGACTCTGGGCCCTACTTTAATGAGATAAGGTACACTCTCCAAAAGTGTATGGTGCACAGTTATGATGGTCTTTATTTTGCTATCAAGAAGATGCACAATAGGGTGGCACTGTGGCGCAGCAGGTAGTGCACATGCCTTTCTGTGTGGAGTTTGCATGTTCTTCCCATGCATGTGTGGGTTCTCTCCAGGCACTCTGGCTTCCTTCCACAAGACCAAAAACATGCTCATGAAGTTAACTAGTGACTCCGAATTGTCCTTAGGCCCTGAGGTCTAAGTGTGAGAGTAAATGGTTGTCTGTCTCCCCATGCGACCCTGTGATCGGCTGGCGATGAAGATGAAGAGATGAATGAAAACATTTACCTCTCATGCCCTCTGGAAACAGTGCTTTCTTGATGGCTGGCTCTATGTTGTTTTTACCACAGATTCCAATGTTTGGTCAGAACTGTGGTTGGATCATTTCATACCTCTTCTTTTATTGCACCACTAAAGGCCCACTCATAAATTAACATAACGTTGTGCTGTTGGAGTATGATGTCCTGGTGGTCCCCTGAATGACTGTAGACAGATTTTTAACATATGCCAACATAGATGTTTTGCATGGGTGGTGCACTTAACTTCGGGGCTTTGGCCTAACGTAGCTAATTGTTGTGCCAAGGTATTGTAAATTTATTCAATGGACATCATGTAAAGCTAACGTATATGCTATTTCACAACATGCAGCTGGTCTCAGTATTCAGACACTAGGCCTACAGGACAAAATAGCGACTCAAGAGCCCAGTCCAGGAATAGTCCAGAGCTGAAATACTGGTGGGCAGGCCCCAATGTTCCCGAGCAGAGATGTAACTGAGGGTAGTGTAGGTAAGTGGAGGTCAACTCTTGTTGGTGTTTAAAAGTCTGTTGGATCAAAAGTCAAACATTTTAAGCGCTGCTGGCACACTCTGTGGGCAGACTGAGGTACAGGCTGTGGAAACAGACTGATAAATGAGACTGGAGTGGATTTGCAGTGTAATGCACAGTGCGTACAGAACAGTACGCAGGCGGACTATGTGGTAAGACCAAATATTAGGTGCTTTAAGGTGCTGTCATTTCTGTGTTCTGAAGATAAAATCTCTCCAGCTTGCTCCACTCCTCATTTTGAGACATATATGCATACTGTACATACATACTATAGAGATGGCCACTGTGTCTGGTGCTACATAGGAAAGACACCTGCACTGCTCACCAGAATGCTTTGTACCTGGTGTACAATGAGGACTCTGTTTGAGTGTGTTTGTGGCTGTGACTGTAACAGTTTGGTTTGTCCTCTAAGTTTTTTAAAATTTCAACAAAAATGTTCTTATGCTAATGTGTTTAAAGAAGTAACTCAACACTTTGCCAAAGTTAAAGCAATTATTCCAACACTTTTGGAGTTTATTTGATTTACTTGACACATAGCAATGACAGCAAAAACATCAGCGGAAGAATATTACTGTATAAAAGCACAAACATATGCCTTAAGGTTCTTTCTTTTATGCTAATTACCTCTGAAAAGCAAGGACGTATGTTTACAGCAGCAGCTCGCCTCATTAAAAGCTGCACAGAGTTACCCATCATTTGCGCCCGGCTTCATTGTCTGCTGTCTCAAATAGAATGGTCACCTTGCAATTAGGCTCTGGTGACACAGCGATCTAAATGACGCCTTAAGAGAGGCCTGGTGTCTCAGGCTCGTCTCAGTCGATGCTTATTCTTAGCTGAGGACAATCACTGAAATACTGACTCATTAGTTTCCTTCACATTCTTTTTCCACAAAGTGTAATCTATCTCCCTTGTAACCACATCCTGTCTAGGATGTTTTCAATTACTCACCGTGTCCTCTTCTCTGCTTTACCGTCTCAGCGAAATTCTCCTCTGGGCTGTAACAGTGCATAGACAGCCTGTCTGTGTACATTAGGCCTTTTGGTCCATTTCTCAATCTGCACTGAAACATGTCCCCCTGAAGTACATTTATTACATATGTAGAGGTGATCTACGAGGCCTGTGTCAACTCAACGCAAATAAATGCCCCATCTTGCAAGTCATTCTGTAATTGACTATCAAACAATTTCAGTCTCAAACAACTGAGACAACATTCTGAGGTACTGTTTTTAGACACAGTAGGTGAACAATGTACCTTTTTTGGTCTTATTTACCATTTACACACCATTAAGCAAACACAAACAGGATCGGTGGGCAACAACACAACAATCACAAGATTAATTTACAATGCTGTTTCAAGGCATGATAGTGCTCCCCCCCTTTGTGCTAGTGTGACAGGAGCAAAAGAAAATCAAGTCAGCCAGTGGGTTTAGCAGTGCCATGTATGCATGTTGAGCTCCCACTGTGCCATGCTCACTTACGCTTCCCCAACACCATAACGTACAGTGAGTTAAAGAATAAGGACACCAATATTACGCCATTTAGGAACCATTAGAAGTAAGTTTTGATGGCAGAACTTTGTTGGGTATTTAGGCAATAATATCACAAGAACCTCTGCAAAATCACATAGTACAACCAAGGAGCTACCAGCGTTTCTGTTGTCTGTTGTTCAGGAAGGTCTACAACTGACTGAATATAGATTTTATTTTTCTGATAGCAAGTTTATTTTTGAAATTTTATCTGGTTAAACGTTTATAGCACCCACTAGCCAACATGGAAGATGACCAATGGCACTGTTTTGTGAAAAAAAAAGGGACACTTATATTACGCTGTTTAGAAACAATTATAATAGTCTTCGGAGCACATTGATGACAGTTTATGTTTGGTTATTTAGGCAATAACATCACGAGAAACTGTTCATGAAAACACATAGTACAACCAAGAAGCTAACAGCATTTCTATTGCTTTGATCAGGCACCTGCACAGCCATCAACATAAATTTCTGCTGTCAGGCACAAACCTCCTTTTTCCAAAATTCCTACTTTACAGGAATTAAAAGAAAATGCTCTACAACTGACTGAATGAAGATTTTATTTTCCTTATTGCTAGTTTATCTTTTTAAATTTATTCATTTAAAAGTTTATAAAACCCATCAGCCAACATGGACGATGACCAATGTCACTGTTTTATAAAAAAAGGCACCAATATTATGTTGTTTAGAAACCATTATAATAGTCTTTAGGGCATGTTGATGACAGAACTTTGTTGGATATTTAGGCAATGTCATCACAAGAACATCAGGGACAAACCTCCAATCTCCAAAATTCCTACTAAAAAGCTCTACAACTGGTTGAATGAAGACTTTATTTTCCTGATAGCAATTTTATTCTTTATTTGGTTAATAGTTTATAAAACCGACTAGCCAACATGGAAGATGACCAATGGCATTGTTTTATGAAAAAAAAGAGAAATAATTTTAAAAAAAAAATGGAGCTTCCAGGTTTGTCCCTGACAGTGAAGACATTCTTCCTCTCAGACATTTACCTCTGAAAACTTATTTTGCGGCTATCCAAATACTTTCTACAGTTACAATAACATCTGCTGACAGAAGTGATCAATTTTCCCATTCTGTTATTGATGGGATTACAAGAATTTTTATGGAGTGTCAGTGGGTGATTTGACACTAAGTGACTGTGACACTGGAGCAGTGAAACCAGCTGGGCAGAGGGACAATTAACACTAATAACACCATTTAACACAGAAATTGTCTTAGCTGTGGACAGCAGCACTCTAGGTGATCGGCTTTGAGTATTGGTGATCAGATTCATTAAGGCCGAATTTTTATCTAATTATCGGGGTAACCATATTATATAGACAGACAAGACACCATATGTGGCAAAATAAACAACAGATACTTTCTGTTGCAATGCTGCCAACAGAAGTAAATCATATTACACTAATAATAATAGAAATATTGATAATATAAGTAGAGTAAAAACCCTGTGACACAATTTGTCTGCCAGAAATAGTAGTATAACTATATTTGTATGTTTGACACAGACAATATTCCCTTTCCAGTAACCTTGGTTATTTTTTACACTCCTTCAGTCATGCATTTTCACAGGATTGCTGGTGTCATTATCTGCCCGACAGCAAAGTCCCTTGTATTTTGGCCACTAAAATGTATGTGTTTGTGATTATGGAGCTGCAGGGCGCGGTGATATCTGCCACTCTCAGCAGCGCTCGAGGGGCTTTTGTGTGACGCTTCAGAAAAAGGTGTTGTGTCCCCGAGACTGCACCTTACTAAGCACGACGGATTCCCAGCCAGCCTGAGTCCTGATAAGCCTCTGTGAAATCCGGACTGAGACGAGAAGGGGGAGGGGGGGGATTCGATTAAAATAATCAACAATGAGGTGAGAACGTCTCCATATTTGTGTTGTTCAGTCGGCACATTGTGGTATCTTTCAGGGAAATTAGTCTAAAGGTGTTTTGTGGTGAATTTCATGTGGATGGATTTGTAGAGTTGTATCTTTTCAGTCCTCCCTGTTGCCCTTTTTACCTCTGCAGCTGTGTGTTCGTGCTTGTCTGAGTGTTAGCGCGACACCATCACTTGTTGGAGGAGTCAGAGGAAGTGGTGCTCGCTGCCAAAACGTCTCATTATCACGTTCAGTGTCGAGTTTGACAGCCTACAATCCCTGAGATTTATCCCTGCTAAAAGTGCCTCTTCAAAGCGTCGAGTCATTCGAAATATGGACAAAAGTTTAAGCAGACATTTAATGTTTTCCGTATATGGCAAAAACTCACAGTCGCTCGGAATAAATGTTTATAATAATAATCAATATTATATATTTTGGGCTTCTGGATACATCACTTTTTGGTCCATTTTTTCTTTTTTTATTTTCCTTAATCTTGCTGTCTATACAAACAAACCCAATCAAACATACACATACATAATCCCCTAAACTGTCAGAGCACCCACTCATCTTAATCTATTTCCTGTCTACAGTAAGTGTGATGATTAACATACCTCAGCTGTCTTAGTCTCACCTTTAAAAATTGGTCCAATTTGACTCTAGGGTCACAGGCCATGATAAGATTAATTTACCATTCATCACAATGTGATACCATGTGGTACATTTTTTATTAGATGCTAATTGATTATAAGTAGAATCCAAAGTAAATTCTTTTTTTAACAATTGTAGGATAGTGGAAGTTCACTAGGGCCAAAAATAAGGCGGTGGAGCTTTTGGGATGGTGCCATATGAAGTAACCTTACAAGAAAGGATGTAACATAAGGCCCAAAGACATTTACCTGATAAGTCTAAAATCTAATCGGTTCAAAAGTTCGAAAAAGACAAACAAAAGTACAACAAAAATGAAAATTCCAGGTTATATTCACAAGTAAGGGACAAGCATGAAACCTAACAACTATGACTTTGACCTATGATCTTCAAAAAACCATCAGTTCATTTGAGATCCAAAATGATTAAAGAATGAGTCAATATGTTCCTATAGCGTAATATTTACAAGCAAGGTACAAACATGAGTACCACTGACTTTGACCTTTGACTTTGTTTAATGAGAATAGAACTGGGCCAAGAATTGACCCTTGCGGAACTCCACACCAGTAAAGCTGAGAAAATATAGTTTTTGTGTGTCATAATTTATTCACCAATCTATTACAGTTTGTTTACATATTCCCTTTTTTTTAAATTCTATTTCATGCTTTTTAATGGGTTTTCTAATATTTTCCAGCTCTCGTTAAATCATCCTACCAGTCATATGGACTTATTTTCTATGCTTTACATATTGTTTTAGTTTGTTTGGTCCTGCTGTATCATTTTATAATCCACGAAGGAACAAAGTAGAAAAGTATGGCTTTAGGTTAACATCCTCCTTTAACCTACTCATTTTAATGCTCTACCTTGCATGGCTCAGAAACCCTGTAAAATTCATGACTTAAGAGTGGGAAAAAAAGAAAAACAATCAATAATATACATTAGCATTTCCTACAAAGTGCATTTTCTCTCAAATTCATTTAGGACAAGATTGAACCTAAAATAGACAAACAACCCTGGTGACATGTTAATAGTATAAACTCTTCACATCTTAGAATTGGAAGAAGCATATCAAGGCTGTAACTCTTTAAATATACTTCATTCAGGTGCAAATTAGTGTGAACTACAGCAGTGTTATTGCTACTCATGAATGACTGATTGCCATGTTGGAACAATGCAAAATGAGAGACAGTCATGTTGAGAAAAATAAGAGATGTTTAAATGTGTAAGAGCCAATTTCTATCATTCCAGTGATGATGTGCTTTTCTACTGAACAGTATTTTACAAAATACACTCAAAAGCCCAGAGCTGAGGGAACAGTGCTTGTTTAACCTTTTGTATGACATGCAAAGTAACAGAAAAAAAACAGTGAAAGGATATTTGTTATAGAGATTTTCAAGCAAGTAGTTTGTTTAAAGGTAATATGAGGTAACACATCTGTGCTTTTGACTCATCAATACTTCTGCATGATTCATAAAGACAGCATTTTTGCTGGAGTTTTTGTGTTTTTTCAAGGAAATAGTGTGAAAAATGTAAAAAAAAAAGTCAATTGGGGAGGAAAAATCAACTGTGGATACAGAAGTGTATATATTTTATAACACTGTATAATTAAGGCACTGCTTAAAATAAAAATAGACAAACAAAATACATATTATTTAACTTCAAATTTGTAGTATTTGACTATTTTACTAAACAGTGAAAGCCTGTTGCTGTGGACCAGCCTGACGCCAACTGCCAGAACTACCGTTATTACTGGCATGGATGGCATGGTGACGTGGAGGAGCCTGACTCCATCTGCTTGTAGACTAAAGCCTTTATTTAATTTTCGTAATAACTACTTGCATAGTTTTATCTTCATATATTTCTCTCTTAAAGGTATAAATGGCCAGCTGCCATTTCTTTCTTCTGATTTTTATTATTCTGCCGGATCTTAAAATCTTAATTTGACCCCCTAAACATGTTCAAAAACTCACCAAAATTGGCACACACCCCAGATTTGGTGAAAAATTTGCTATGATCAAAAAAAAATAATACCCCCAAAATGTGCTGTCTGGCACGACCTAGGAAAACTAAAATGGCCCTCAACGCCAGTAGAAATGTCATAGAGAGATCAAACCAGTGTCAAACTATCTCATCAAGACCCACCAATCATGCATCAAGACCCACCAATTATGAGCCGATACCCCTGACCTATCTCAAACTGGAAGTTGGCAATTTGGATTGCAAAATATGACCTCACCCTGAAATCCCGAATTTGCACCTCAATTTGATTAATTGGTAGGATATAAGCTGTTTTTGCTGACTGATCTGGGTTTAGGTAAAACCCTTTAATGTGTTCATGATATCTAATTCTGAAAACATCAATGCAGGTGTTCAGTGTGCCATCATGAAAGAATACACAGGCTCTGTCTGCTTAAGTCATTAGCCCCATTCACGCTGCCATTTCAGGACGAAATATTTATGTCTCTGTGGTGCTCTGACTGCGTTTTTCGTGCCTTCCTCTTTTCCTTATCTCTAAAGTGTGAGACATTACTGCCCATCACTTTGCCCTAAATGCTGTAAAACAAGATAAAATAGCCTGGCCTCAATCCATGGTCATGACTTGGCATAAAACAAACCTCGACAATAAGACAGAATCGTCCAGTGGATGCTACAACAGCTGCCAAAGGAGAGATTAAAAGAGACACAGAAACAGCAGGAAGAGAGGGGGATGACAACAAAAGACGGGATCTGCTCTTGCACAGATGTTTTCAGAAGTGTTGTGCAGATGATCAGAGTTTCTGAAACATTCCAGTGATCACCTCAGACACAAAGAGGTCAGCTCCAGCCTAGAGCAGAGTGCTTTGTTGCAGCATATGCACAAAAAGTTGTTGACAGCCTTTCTTCTGCAGCGTACGTGGTTCATATAAATAGAATAAATGGACAAAACATAACGTACCTGTAGTTTTATCTGCCCTGCTCTCTTCTCCCGCTGCTGTAATCTATGCTTGACAATATTTCAAACACCGCCAAATATGACTGCCATAAATAAAACAGTATTAATCATCCCAACTTCCATTTGAGGCCTTTCTCAGATTTATCAGGCTTTTAATATTAACATAGATTAAGGGCATGTCTCACACCTTCAGTCACTGTATGGGATCTTGCGCCAGATGAAAAAAAGCTCTCCAGCGCCTGGGATGAGCAACTTAGCAGTCGAGCAGAATCGATGCAAATACAAATCCTCTGAGACTGACCTATACAAGAAGGTGTGTGAAATAATCAGAGCTATGACATAAATGAGTTTGCAGAGATGTGGGGTGAATTCAATAGTAAAGTGTGAAAAACAAGGCAAGTGTTTATAATCCTAGCTTCTGAAGAACAGAAATGTGATCATAAATATAGATAGATACTGCACTTTGTTATGGAGGATGTATTATGAGGGAATAAGAGTCTGGGACTCCCCATCATTACTGTACTGACAAAAATGTGTTCTTCTTTACAACCAGGTTGTAAAGACATATATTAAGGCCATAAAAAACACCTTTGCCCCACATACAATCATCAAGGTTTCATTTTCCTGCAGCCAGCCCCAAGTGGACACTCTGGGTACTACAGATTTTGGCACTTCTACACGGGCCTCCATTTATAGTCCTGGAAGTTGCAGCCACTGTTAATTTTTGTTGATTTATTATTTTTGTCATAGTTTCCATCAACAACCTTTTTTCCCCTGACGAAAACCAGACTATAACTAAAAGAATAAGTGCACATGGACAAAAAGTAAAACTAAATTTATTGACATTTTCACCAACAAATAAAAACTAGACTAAAATGTTTGACAGAGACTAAATTCATTCAGACCTAATTTCATCATGTAGAAAGTAGAGACGAGTTAGGAATATATCCAATCACAGCTACTTTGGTTGTGTGGAAATGTTGGATGAGTCAAAGAAGACATCCAATCACAACTGCCTTAGCTTGGTGCTGGTGGGATAAGTTGGGGAGCGATCCAATCAGAGCTACTCTCTTTATGAATTGATATATTCATGTAGAGCAGATTCACTGTTTGTTGTCAGTTCTGGCGTTGTAACTGAGATGTTCTGGTAGCCTAAGTAAAGGTGACTGCATTTCACACAAAAGTTACATTTGTTTCTGTTAATTTATACATTCAAACTTTACTAGCATTCAGTAAAGGGCTTTTAGGTGTTTCATTTGATTCATAAGTGTGTAAACATGACTTCAGAAATTAAAGGAAACATAAAAAATGCTTTACACTTCACAATTCATATTTTAGTCGACTAAATTTACAGTAGATTTTGTCGACTAAAATGTCAAATTTTATCAATTTTTATCAACTAAACTAGACTAAAATTAAAACAATTTATATGACTAAATTCTGATTAAAACTTAAAGAAATTTTAGGCATGACTAAAACTAAATTAAAAAAGTACTGTCAAAATTATAACTGGTTGCATGGCAGCTGCTGCTATGCATTGTGGGATTTTTAGTATGAGTTGTGGGAGTGCTACTTAATGGAGGGCCATTAATAACAGACATACAGCATGAGAGTATCTTGTCGATTTTATTAAAATCCTGGGCCATATTTGGCCTTGAGTCTGACATGTCTGCCTTAGACCAATGCTGACGTTGGAATTTCAGCATTTTAAAATTGATTTTGAATGTTAAATTTAGTCATTACAACAAAAACATATTCATAAAACAAGGTCAATTGTAATTTGATTGCTGATAGATTTAAATTAAGTTTTCAGGAAAAAAACAGCTTTGAGAAACGGTTTGTGACAAGCTGTCCTGTCCTCCATTTGCTCTCCCAGCTTGAACTTCTTAAACTGGAATTGTTGTGTAAGAGAGATGAGGTGTATGGACAGTGAGTTTAGTAAGCTCATCTCTGCTGAAAAAAACATTTGTTCTATTTTTAAGGTTCAACCTCCTTCACTGTTGCTGATTTAAAGTTTCACATTTTGTTCTGATTCAATTTTACCATCTAATACTTTCCCTGTTTCCCCTTCCTTTTCACACTGGAACAAGTTGTTCAAAAACACATCTTCTCTTCTATGGCTTCAAGGAAGTCACTTAAAAAAGCCGGACAGGGTACATGTTCACACCAACACTGTGTTCTAACCCAGCTAGACAGCTCCCATTTTAGGTGAGGTCCACATGATAATGAGAAGGTGAGAGGATATGTCTCCGAGTGCCTTTTTACATCTGACAATAGTCCTAAATTAAGGTGATTTAATTATAATGGGGAAGCTTAACTGGGGATAAAAATCAAACAGTGGCACGTACAGTACATTCAGAAACATGTGAAAGCAGATATTAAGCATGCTGCCCGCAAGTTTCACCATCTATGAAAGTTCTCAATGCACATTTTGTCTTTGTGAACATGTATTCAATACACTGTGTGTATCCTTATAACAAAAGATCATATTTTTAAAACCATTTAACTGCTTTTATGATAATGATCATGATTATGTTTTGCAGTTTGGCAGATAATTGCAGGGCTGCAGCTTTTCGAAACCACATGATATCACACTATTTGTAGGTACTCAAAGAGTAGTGTGATGACTGCATGCTGTGTACTAACCTGACTGTTTGCACGCTGTTAGCAACACTATAAACTGTAAGACACATCACTTAATATAATTCATAATATCTGGTCCAAGCTATGTTGGACAAGCTGACATAAAGTTAGCATAACTGTGGATTCCATATGAAGAATTTGAAGATGCAGTTTTTTTTTTTTACTTATAAACCTACAAACTCATTTGAATTTTATTTGACAAAGTATAACAGATGTTGCGGCATGGTTACTTTTAAAGGCTGTTTGATGGACAGCTGGTAAGCTTTACCACTGCATAGTCCACGAGCTGCAACCCATCTTATGGTGATATAATATGAACAATGAGCTCCCGCCTTTTACTTAAAAATGGCTTGCTAATCTGGAGATTTCATGTGTGGTCAAAATTGCATTCAGTTTTTGAACATTAAACACACATTAAATTGAATATGATTTCACATTTAGTATGCATTCTGTGTATAACTGTGGTTTAGGATTCAGCATTACTGGTAAGTTTGTAAGGCCTGACATGATAATATTGTACACCCATACTTAGCACTGTACAGTTAGAGTCAAAAGAAAAGAAAATTACAGGGTGTTATACCATTATAAGATGAAGTATTGTATAGTGTGGTAAAGTAAGAGTAGTATAATACACTAAATTTTAGAATAGAGTAATGAGGGTATAATATATTATCGTGTAGTTTAAGTATAGTATAAGTATATAATAGCACATTAAAGTATAGTATAATTATATTATAGTACATACAAGTATAGTATAGTAAAATACATAGCATTTTAGTACTGTGTAATTAAAGTATAATATATCATCATATAGTATATTACGGTATAGTATATTATAGTATTACTCATAATAATATAATGTAGTATAAGTATAGTATAAGCAGAATACTACATCATAGTGTAGTATAATTATATTACAGTGATTATGGCATAATATATCATCATATAGCATATTATGGTATAGTATATCATAGTATCATTCATAATAGTATAGTGTAGTATAAGTATAGTATAAGTATAGACTACTACATTATAGTATAGTAGAACTAGACTATAGTATATAATTGTATAGTGCAGTATAATACACCACATTCTAGTAGAGTGTTACTCTAGTATAATATATCATCATATAGTATATTATGGTATAGTTTATTATAATTCATTATAGTATAGAGTAGTATAAGTATAGTTTAAGTATAGAACACTACATTAAAGTATAGTATAAAAAATATTATAGTACATAGTATTATAGCGTAATGTAATTTACAGCATTCCTGTACAGTGTAATTATAGTATAATATATCATTATATTGTATATATATTATGGTAGAGTATATAATAGTATAATTCATAATAGCATAGTGTAGTATAAGTATAGTATTAGTATAGAATACTAAATTATAGCACAGAATAATTATATTCTAGGACATAATAGCTTAGTGTAGTGTAATACACCCATTCTAGTACAGTATAATTTAAGTATAATTTATCATCATATAGTATATTATGATGTAGTATAAGTATAGTATAAGTATAGAATACTACATTACAGAATTCCGTAGTATAGTATAATTATAGAATACAACATAATAGTAGTGTAATAGTGTAGTATAAGTAATGTAGAAGTATAGAATAGTACATTATATTATATTACAGGATAATACATGAGTGTATAGTGTATTATAAGTATAGAATAGTACGTCAATAGTAGTAAAATACATTCTGGGTTAGTATAGTGTAATTATATTATAGTACATATATTAGAAGATAATTGGTCCTTGTTTGGTTTGGATTGTTTTCACACCCCCTGCAGACTGAACGCTGGTCTGCTTGGATCCAGACTGACACCCCTGCTTTTTGTTGGGTCAGAGTTCGGTTCTTTGATTCGCACCAGTGTGAGCTGTCACACCACCCCAAATGAGCCGAAATTTCCCCAAAAATTGTGTGAAAGCACCTTTAGTCTGTCATTTATATGTTGCACTTAAGTCCAAAGTACTAAGAATGAATGAACTAAAATCTGATGCTGATTATTTAGCCTGCTACTAAAACTCATAAAATACACAACTAACCATGTGATGAATCATGTAATATGAAGTAAATCACAAATTCAGAACCCACACAGTGCTTAGTGCATTTCATTACTCAGCACAACATGAATAATTGAATTTTCCTCCTGTTTGGTGGATCAAAAAGAATGTGCAGTGTTTACAAAAAAATTAGATGACTCATCAGCTAATAATTATAATGACAAGAAAGGCCATTCATTCTCCCAAAGCTCCAACAAACTCCCTTGTCTTCCTCTTTCTCTTAACACCTGCTTGACAAGGCAGCTTTTAACCGCCAAACAACATCAACCAGAAAGAGGAAGGAAAGGAAAAGGCCAAAGCTAAATTTATTTTGTTTTAATTTATTCCACCTCCTTTTTTCTCATTAACATGTTGGAGTCCCTCAAAAATACACATGCTAACAAACATCCACCTACAAATGCTGGCCCACACAAACACATAAGCAGAAATCTATTGTTTCCTGATGTAAATAAGATGAAAAAGTTATCACCTCGATTAATAATAATCGACTTGTTTGCTTATCTGTGCCTCTGGTGAGGGCTTTTTAACGGAGGTGAAGACATGTTGAAATCAAATTGACCTTCTGTTCTCGTGCATCTATAAGATTATAAATATCAATGTAAAAACAAAGAAAACATCCTTTAATACACTAATATCTGGGTACATTTTTGTTTGTATATAACACCTTTCTAAGGACATGAAGTTTTCAAAGTAAACTTTCAAGGATCAATATAAAATATGAAACATTTCCTGTACAAAGAGACCTTACAACTCCAAACATCCAATTCCAAAAAGTTGTGTAAGAGCAAAGTGCGAACGCCTCCAGAATCAATAGCAGCATTTTAATTGTTTAAGTCATCTGTGAGGTTTTTGTCGCACCTTGGCTCCCTTCAGGCTCTACGCCTCCTTCGCCGTGGCCTTTGCACAACACGCGCTCTGAGCCTCCCGGCGGCTAATGGGGAATTCTCCGAAAGGTCACATTAGGATGGCAAGCCAAACAGAGACGAGGAAGAGGAGGATAATCCCTCTCCAACAGTACAAACTTCCCCTCCTGACACATAAATCCTCGTCGAAGCCGTGTAATCGCATGACGCACTCATGCAAAAACTAGCACCTGTGCATAAATTAGCTCTAAAACTGGCTAATTGTTGTAAAAGGCCATCAAACTTTCTCACACGTAATAATCCTGCAACTGAATCCTCTGGAATGATAATTGAGAGACTTTTTATGACCAGAATGCAGAATGGGAAAATGATATAAAAACGTGTAACTCCTGGAACTAGTGACCTTTACAAATGACACAATAGCATCTGCACCTTTCATTCACTTTGTTGACATTTTAGCATACCTTTTGTTGTCTTTAGCCAAACCAGGTGGATGTTTTTTGGCGAAGAACCACACGAAACAAGCTGAACTCCTACAAAGAACAAAAGAGCAGATAAATTCCAGAAGTTAGCAACGAACTGGTGAATATTGTTGATAAGGCAACATAAAAGAGCAAGAGTTTTATTGATCTGATTTTTGGGGTGACCGAAAACAGATCAAAATTCCCAATATGCATAAGGGCATTTTTGCATGATGCACCCATGCAAAAACTAGCACCTGTGCATAAATTAGCTCTAAAACCGGCTAATTGTTGTAAAAGGCCATCAAACTTTCTCACACATAATAATCCTGCAGTTGAATGCATGGGAATTATAATTTAGAGACTTTTAATGACCAGAATGCAAAATGGGAAAATGATATAAAAACGTGTAACTGCTGGAACTAGTGATCTTTACAGATAAAACAATAGTATCTGTACCTTTTATTCACTTTGTTGCATTGGTGTATTAGAGCCACGTTAAAAAAGAAAATTCACGAGAATAAAGTCAAAAAGTTCAGAGAATAAAGTTGAATAGTTAAGAGAATAATCTCATAAAGTTATGAGAATAAAGTCAAAAAGTTACGAGAATAATCTCATGAAGTTACGAGAATAAAATCATGAATCTATTTAAATTAAGATAGAAAACAAACTTTATTCTGAAAGGATGTACCAGAAGAGTGTACATTTCCTCTTCCAAAGAGGAGACAATGTTGTGTTGTGTGGTTCTTTCTTTGGAAAAGCCCCAGTTTCTTGCAGTATCTTTTCGGGGTCCTTATACTTATCATAATGTGACGCTGATGTGCCAAAAGAAATATTTGCTCACTACTTTGTGAAACCTGTACCAAAGTATAACTTTACTAGATGCTCGATGTTCCTCATTTTTGTATAGGTAGCTGCTGCTCTTCTGATAGCCTCTACAGACTAAAATAATGTGTTTATTCTCATTAATTTATTACTTTTTCTCCTAACTTTGAGATTATTCTTGTAACTTTTCGACTTTGTTCTTGTAACTTTATGAGATTATTCTCGTAACTTTTCTATTTCATTCTCGTATCTTTATGAGATTATTCTCGTAACGTTACGACTTTATTCTCGTAACTTTACTTTTTTTTAAACGTACTTTTAGTTTTTTCTTTAACATGTCCCTAATCCTCCGTCGTACATTGTTGACTTTTTTGGCATACGTTTTGTTGTCTTTAGCCAAACCGGGTGGATGTTTTTAGGCGAATAACTGCATGAAACAAATTCAACTCCTACAGAGAACAGAAGATCAGACAAATTCCAAAAGTTAGTAATAAACTGGTGAATATTGTTGATTAGGCAGCGTAAAAGAGCAAGATTTTTACTGCTCTGTGATTTTGGGGTGACCAAAAACAGATCAGAAGTCCCAACAAGAGATTATGCCTTATAACTTTTTCGGATGCTGCTTATGTGTAAGAAATTTGATAAAATGCCGTATTTTGCATAATGTTAATGGTTTTATTATCACAGGAGCTTTGAGGATATTTTCTTTTGTGAAATTCTTGTTACCTCTTTGCAAAAAATGGTCTGCCATTTCAACCATTTAAATGATATTCTGAATACATGTTGCAACTTATATATAACTTATATATAAATATGTCATGAATAGTTGGGAATAGGGCAGTTCTGGTGATTAGAGTCTTGGGCTATGTCTACATCGAGCAACCTTATATGGACCACTGCAATGAGATTTCAACTCCCCAGCACCCCCAACCCCCCCCCCCCCCCCCCCCCAAAAAAAAAAAAAAAACGTATTTACTTATTTGTAACTACCGTTGTCATTTATTTAATTTGATAGCTAATCAGTACCGTGGATTGGCATTTATGGAATCACATGGGCGTTATGAAACAAAGGAATCACTTATCACAATAATTGTTTTCCTTTCAATGGAGTTACATTTTGTTTATTTTTTTCTCTTCCACATTATTTATTATGTTACTACATATTTTTTTTCCAGTTATTTATTATTATCATTAATATTTATTTACTTGTTTTTTCCCAGTTTTTAAATGACTATATATTTTTATTTATTTTGTTGGAATTGTTCTATGTGTTAATGTATTTGTTCAAAAGACAATAAAAACATAAAAAAGGCAGAAAAAAATGTCATGTATGATGCTTTCATAGCAGTTTCTGTGTGTACATTTTTGGCTGAAGGGTCCCCAGAGGGCAGTAAATTAGAGGGATGCACAAGGGTTAAAACCTTCAAGCGATATTATCA
The DNA here is from genome assembly GCA_037902135.1 of Cetoscarus ocellatus. Lineage (NCBI taxonomy): Eukaryota > Metazoa > Chordata > Actinopteri > Labriformes > Labridae > Cetoscarus > Cetoscarus ocellatus. The sequence goes on along the minus strand of JBAMNC010000835.1, from coordinate 200,973 downwards.
GATTCAGATTCAGATTCAGATTCAGACAACTTTATTAATCCCCGAAGGGCAATTCCGTTCACAGTTACCCTGCCTTATTGAGCCATCTAAACAAATCAGTGAACAAACAAACATTCGTAACAGCATATGGACAACCACATTCCCCTGTCAGTACCCACAGGTTAGCAGAATCAGCAATAAATACTAATAATAATAATAATAAATACAGTAAGCAGTAAAGTTCCACAGTGAAATTACTAAGATACAATAGGATAAGGAAACTCCAAATGTGGCACAGGCCACATATCATCTTCAGGCTACAACCCAGCATTTAGCAGCCTGATGGCTGAGGGGATAAATGAGTTGGAGTATTTATTTGTTTTCCAAGGGGGTGCATAGTAGCGCCGCCCAGAGGGCATAAGAGAAAAGTCAGAGAAGAGGATGTGCCCGGGCTGATCCATAATTCCTCTGGCTTTCTGGACCACGCGTCTCTCCCAGAGAGAGCTCAGATCTGTCAGCTGTATTCCAATAATCTTGGAGCAGACTTTTATAATCTGGTTCAGGCTGTTTCTGTCCTTTACCGATAATCCGTGAAACCAGCAAACAAAGGAAAATGTTACAAGGCTTTCAATAAAAGAATGATAAAAACAAGATAGGATGCCCTCAGAAACACTAAAGGAGTTCAGCTTCCGCAACAAATGAATCCTTTGTTGACCTCGTTTAACTATTGACTCTGTGTTCTGAACAAACTTTAGGTCAGAGTCAAACACAGTTCCAAGATATTTGTAAGAGTCAACAATTTGCACATCTTCACCATGGCTAATGCTAGCTTCAGGTGAAAGCCCCAGGCCAGTCCTTCTGAAGTTGATTATCAGTTCCTTTGTCTTTTGGACATTAAGGTCCAGGAGGCTGTCATCACACCATTTAACAAACATTGATAGAGCAAACCCATGGCCTCAGTCAGAACCCTGAAGTAGAGATAGGTAGATTATGGATTTATGTTTCTGAAAGGCCTGCTTACTGAACCTTAAATTACTGTTGTCTGTTAATATTTTCTCTCATTTTGTCTACTGGAATCTTTGGCTCTTCTCTTGATTGTAAAACACGCATGGCAGTCTGTATGAATGTCCATGGGCATAATTATGGTTTAGTTTTCGCAGGTTAAATAAAGACAAAAATACTAAAGAGACCATTATTAAGTAGTTTAAATCTCCTAAGAGTACTACTGTATTGCAGTGCACTGAGCTCCCTGTTTCAGACTCAAACTTTCATTTCAAACCAGAGAAGGAACACTTGTAAGAACTGTTTGCAATAACCCCTCATTATAAATACTGTCAGTTCACTACACTTTTACTTACTTTAAGGAAGATCTGGCACTCAAAAGTACAGAACTGCACACAGTAAAACCCAAAGCAGTAATGATATAACCTCAGAAAAACCCAACTTCAACTATCTGCATTGAGTCTTCCCCCAGAAAATGTAAGATAGGCACCGTGTTAAGTGCGAGTTAGAACACAAAGACCTTTCTCTCAGCGAAAAAATAGAGCACCCTTGAGACAGGGGTCCTTGATGCATAGAGACGCACTGATCGGCTCCGGGTCCCAAAGGCTCACTTTTAAGTCCTTATTCTCGCAGAAGATATGACTCCATGCCTGAAGTTACTTGGAAATGTCAGAAGAGACCTATTAGCTTATGATAATGGCTGCCTCCATGCACTATGTCATTCCTCAGACTTATTCCTATACGGGGTGCTAATGAGACGACTTGGGAGCCAAGCACCTCTTGATCTTTAGGTGAGAAAATCATGTGGACGCAACAATATTACTGGTGTTAAAAAGCTTCTTAAAAGTTTGAACATAGTTAAACATAGTTATTGAAATGTACTGATATTATCACAGGAAATTAACAGGTATCAAAGGAGGCAGGAAAATGAACATTTTAGGCACACAGAATATATGTACATATAATATTTACATCTCTTACAAAATGTACAACAAGCAGAAACAGTAAAAATTAAATAAAAATAGAAGAACCACCTGCTGTTGTAATGCTTCTACAGGGTACGCAATAGCTGGGAACTTAACGGTCCAATGTCCTTGTGTGTTTGACATTTTACATCATGTCTTTTGCGTCTATTAAGCAAGGATTTGAATTAACCCTTTGACTTCCAAAGAAAGACATACATTTGCAAAAAATTATTTGTTGATGTGTTCCTGCCTCTTGATTTAGGAACATATCAGCTTTTATTTTTCAGATTACCCAATCGGGAAGCAGATATGCAGGTCAACCTGCTGGTGGCATGCCTGTTGAGGGTTATCTGGGCATGAATGGATTTGTCTTATTTCTGCATCAAAAGTTTGTCTTTTTTTGTATGAAAACACCACATAAAGCAAAATTTAGATATTAAGCAGATGACCCAGTTTTCTGACAAATCATAGCTAAATTTTTTATAGCTAACTTTATTTCCTTCAACTAAATTATGATTGTTAGAGGATCTGGAAATATGTGAAAAAAACATTTCTTACTCCGATGTTTGCTTTTACTGTTAGATTTCTTAGGAGCTATGCAGCAACAATTGACTATCATTTTATTCTGGTTTTTAAACAATTATATTGTGGATAAATATTGGTGTCACAAACACTATTCAGAGAGATGAATAAGGAAAAACAGACAACAACGCTACCGTGGTATGGCGGCCAAAAGTCAACCATACAGTCACAATGCCAGTCAAAGGGTTAAGTTGAATAATACAAATAATAGTGTTCTCTCTGTAGAGGAGCACATTGATTGGCTGCCCAAGCAATGCCTGTTAGGAGGGAGGAGGAGGATTCAAAACAGTCATGGCGTCAACCGGTAATGGGTAGAAAAACCACATGTAGGTGGAGGCAGTATAGCTATGACATCATAAAGCCCAGGAAGTACAAAATCGACAATGTGAGTGTATTTCTTTATGGAGGCAAAGAGCATTTCTCTGTGGACTGAGGTCCTGTCCACAAAGAAATGCCAATCAAATGTGCCCAGTGTCTTTTTCTATATTTTTGTCTCGATAATGGTGTCCAATCACAAGCAAAGCTCAACAAGAGTTATCCGTAATTTTCAAAAGGAATTCAAAAGGAAGCTGATTGATGTGACGTGGCCTTTTTTAACATTTAAGACAAAATTGTTACCAAAAGTGACATTCATAAAGGTTCATTTATCATTGATCTGTGAATGATTGTAAGATCTGTGAGGTCTAAATTTCGTTTTGAGTTTTTTCGTTGTCTTAACTTAAAATACACAAATCTGTTATAATTACATTCTTAATATTCAGATAGCCCAGGTTGTCCTAAAAAATGATGTCTACAACTCGGATGTGTTCGAAAGAGTTGATGTTTAACATGCATTTTAACAATCTAAAAATCTAGGTGACCTGAATGTGGCGAAAAATGGCTTGGAGCTGCAAGAGAAAAGAAAAAAAAAAACATTTTTCTTGATCTTATCATGTTTTATTGCAAAGGTAGCTTTGGGTAGCCTTTGTATGGGTGATTTTTTAAAAAGCTGTTAAATTCATAGAAATTAATTATAAATGATGGTTGTCAACAAAAATATAAAAAATTGCATATCAGTATTTATGGATGAGTGTAGGGTCAACCCACGAAAATTTGCATTAAAGGGTTAAACAGTGGAAAAAGTACAAAGACCAGGGTTAACATAGCTGGTATCTTGGTCATTTGCTGGTAACAATGGTCAAAGTGCCCACGACTTACATTTGGTATTTACTCTGTATATAAATGAATGATATTGACAATAACTTGATCCTTTCAGAGATTTTGACATCATAACAGTGCATGAATTTACTGCCCTGTTTGAAGCAGACTTTGTCTTTAGTATCCTAACTTGTCTCGATAAACCTGAAGCTGCAGGGCACATGCTACTTGTTTTGAAGATGATTTATCTCAGGTCTGGAATGGCCCATGATGTCATAAAAACACACTGTAAACGATTGCACCTCCTCGGCCAGCAAAAACCAAGATTACAGCCAAGGTGTAATCTCTCACTGTCATTCACTCGTATTGTTTCATTTTCGCTGAGAGGCCTTCGACGGTAAAAAAGTGTTTTGGGTTCACAGACGTGGCTCTCATAATTGTTGGCAAGAGTGGCAGAGTGATTTCTGTTGCCACTAAACCCTCCTGTGAGATTCACAGCTTGGGCCTTGGGACCACCGCCAAACTAGTTTAAGGTCACCTTGCTGAACAAGCTGGCAGGAAACAGAAAGCTCCTGTACAGCTGCTCATCCAACACGCTTCTCCCACCAACGTTCAGCTTGAAAGGAGAGGGGGGGGGTTGGAGGGGAGTTCGCTGGCAATCATCTGTCTCGCATCACTACCCGCTCGTCGGCTGGATCAACCACACTCCCACGCCTTTGCTAAAGCAGTTTCATTTTTCACCTTCCCAGAGTGCAGCTGTGGCCTACCTGCTTTGCCCCTTCTTTGAACCTTACAAGCCATTTCCCGTCGCTGTTATGTCAAGCCCGAGCTCCACCTAACAAGGTCCTGCTGACCTCGAGCTTGTGTCCTCTTCAGTTCTGGCCTTGGAAGCCCGTCCCCGCCGCAGGGTTTGCAAGTTTAATTAACCCCAAACCTGGATCAAGCCTGTTTCGACAGCTTTCCAGCATCTGGGCTGCCTGCGAGTGGTGGAGCAATAACGCAATGTCCATGGCTGTACACCTGTCCGTCCTGGCTCAACAGCGTAAAGGGGACAAAGTCAGGGTAAAAGCTCATAACTTGGTGCCACTTTCTGTCAATGACCTATGGATATTTTATGGAATATGCCTTTTTCTTATGGTTTGTCCTGCTGCCCAGATGTTCTTCTACGTCCAGTTGTTCTGATGTGTTTTTTGACTATGACATCTGGTGTCAGGCTTTCATGTGGTTGTGTGTGTACTGTGTTGTAAGACCCTCTCATTAAGTCCTGCTGTTTGATTATGTTGTTATACATTGATAATTTACTGTTATGTCATTAAACTTTGTTGATGTCTTTTCATTGATGTCATGTGGTTTAATGTTGATATGACTGTTGTTACGCCATGTGGTTTGACTGTGTTGTCACACCCTCTCATTAAGTCCTGTTGTTTTGATTATGTTGTTATACATTGATAACTTGCTGTTATGTCATTAAACTTTGTTGATTGTCCTTCCCGACATGTCATATGGTTTGATGTTATGATCGTTGTTATGTCATGTGGTTTGACTTTGTTTTCATGTCTTGTCATTATGGCATGTCTTTGTGTTTCTGACCTTATCAACATGCCGTGTGGTTTTACTATGTTTTTCTACCTTGCTGTTATAACATGGCATTTGACTATATTGTTATGCCTTGTTGTGATGCCTTGCCATTTGACTATCTTTTTCCTCTTGTCTTTCTACCATGATATTTCACTGTGTGTCACACCTTGTTTATGATGTCATGTGGTTTGACTGTGTAGATTTTTGTTGTTGTGAGGTCATGTCTTAGAAAGTGTTGTCTTGTCACATGGTTTTAATGTGCCGTTATATCCTAATATCATGTCATTTGTTTAACATTGATGAAATTTGTCATGTCATGTAATTTGGCATTGTTGTTATACCTTTTAAAATATCTTATCATTTTTCTACAATCATACCGTGTTGTCTTGTCATGTGGTTTAGATTTGTTGTTATACCCTGTTGTTACGTCATACGTTCAACTTTGATGACTTTCGTATCAGGTCATGTAATTTGGCGTTGTTATGTCATGTGGTTTAACTGAGTAGTTTTTCTTTGTTCTGAAGTCATGTGTTTAAGTATTGTTTTACCTCATGTTATTTCATGTCATTTGATTGTATTCCTTTACACTGAAGCTTGTTGTAACATTTTATTTAGTCAATTTTCCTTGTTATTATGTCATGTGGTTTGAGTTTGCGGTGAAACCCTTTCTTTGGGCCATGTTATTTGACCATGTCATGATGCTATGTTGTTTGTTTGTGTTGTTATACATAGTACTTATGTCATGTTTGGTTTTTTTTATTTTTTTGTTAACCAATAATAACAATAAAGTCAAATAATAAGCCATGACAACAAATTTTAAATCACAGCAAAATGGAATCACGACTAAACATAACAATGTAGTCAAATGGCATAACATTACGAAATACATAACAACATTGCCAACCAAAACAGTATAATAACACTTTCAAAAAAGCCTGATTTAGCCCTGGCTAAACAAGAACACCTACAGCATGTTGTGTTATTTTGTCTAGTATAAAGTGGGTTATTTTAATGCAATACATGGACAGCAACAAGGACAGGGACTCAACTTTCACCTTTGCAAAAGTTGGAGAGCTTCTCAAAGATAATTCTGACTATTTATCGACAGGACAAGATTGAATCTATCCACTTCCCTCTGCTATAAATAACCAATGATACTCCATTTAGATCACCAAAATAATGTTCTTTTTGTATCAGTGACAATAAAGTCCCACTCCACACAGACGGTCACAAAGACAGGATACATTGATCTAATCAATTAGTTACTTCTGTTGTTTTAATTTAAGGAGGCCTGGGCGAAAGTTGGCTGTACTTCAGCCCTCTATTAAGAACTAAAATTCTCCCTGCAGAGGAAGCAGAAGACATTATAAAACTGGTTTCACAGGTGGGGCTGCACTAACCATGAAAACCTTTGTGAATAAGACTGTTGGCGTGCTCCTTTTATGAGGACAAATCCTGAAAACTAGTCCTTTCCAAAACCCTCCTGTTCAAATTTAGGAACAGGTTGGCTGGACACACGCAGTGAGCAGAGCAATCTTAAATTTCCCCTTTAAATGTCTCCAAACTTTTAAAACTTGCAAAGCTTTTAATTTAACTGAACACTTTTCAAAACACCATCAAATAGCCCAGACTCTCTTGGGCAAACCAGCTGCACTCTCATAGTTCAACGGTTAAATGAACAGATAAGCGATAGCTCTTTTTTCACCCCCCTTCACTTCCCAGCATGTATCAAATGGGCCGTCATTTGCATGCATGAAGGTTGAAAGGAAAACATATTGGAGAGAAAAAAAAAAACAAAAGCGATCCCTCTATGCAGATATGGGTCAGCTGTATTTCAGACATCAATGAGACTTTCTTATTTCAGGACATGTGCAAGGGCAAGCCTACAGGGGGAGGAAGTCAGCGTGATTGCAGACTCCTCTTGTATTGACCCCTTTTGCAGGACGATACTGTATTCAAGTCACAGAGCGAGGATGGGAGTGGAGCTAATCATGAGCAGACATACCCAATTCAAAGCTGACTTTGGTGGGAAAATGTAATTAACATAATAACAAATGAAATGGAGCAAGGAGAGGAGGAGGATTGTTTTCACCTGGTGGATGGAGGTATGAGGTGAAAAAGGAATGAGCCTTATAGTCTGGTGAGGGAAGGTCAAAGATCACATAGTTCGACTCTAAGACTTGGTTCTTTTTGTTCTTCTAATGAATGTTGACTAATGTCTTTAAATATTTGATGGCAGCAGAATCAAAGAATATGAAATTGACAGAACTGAGAAAATGTGATTTGCATACCAGTATGAACATCAACCAGTGGTGGACACAGCACGCAATTTCATCCCTTGAGTCTAGGTACTCCAACACAAGTAAAAGATGCTTATCCACACTTGAGTTAAAGTAGTCAGTATTTTTAGGCTTTGCACATGCTTTTCTCCTGAAAGAGAAGAAACCACATTAACCATAATACACTTTGATTCCCTTAATATACTGTAAACAATGGGCTTTCCAAAGGGACCCATTAATAACTACATTTATGATTCTGAACTGACATAATGCACGCATAAAGATCCGCATAAAATCCCAGTTACTGCTAACTGGTCAAGTACACAGCCCATGCAGAGAGCCCCCTCCTTCAATAAAGGCAGTTGGGATGCTTCAACTGAATGTCACATTTTAGTTACAAGAAACTCACAGACAGCTCACCTGACAAGATAAAGGTAATCTACACCTCTTTATAACCACCCGTCCATCATTTATACCACTTACCGATCCCTTTTCAGGTCTTGAGTCTATTCCTGGCAGGAGAGGCGGGGTGCATCCTGAATCAGTCAGTTGATAACAGGGACACATAGTGAGACAGACAACCATTAACACCCACACTCATTTCTAAGGGCAATTTGGAATCACCAATTAACCTTGTAAGTAAAGAGAATATTTTTAGTCTGTGGGAGGAAGCCTGAGTGTCCAGAGAGAACCCACGCATGTACAGGGAGAACATGCAAACTCCACACAGAGTTCCACACTGAGGCACGTGCACTACCTGCTGCACTACTGTGCTGCCCTATATATAGATATGATATAATATGATATGATTTGCACCCATTGGTTCTGTTAAACAGAACGTCTTCATAACACCAACAGACTTGTTAAATAATTTTGACCCTTGACCTGGTCTAAACTTGAGGAAATTAGGCAGTAATGCAGCACTAATACCGTGGGTGCCTACCAAAAAAACCAAAAAAACAAAAAACAAAAAACACCACCGCCAGATGACTCTCTTTGACCTGTGGATGCAGGTCAAGCTAGACTGCTTAAAACTGTAGCAGGCAACTGCTTACCAGGAATAATTCTGCTCAAGTTCTGATGTATAGTCAGGACACTACTACCCCTTTGAATGTATAATTTCAAAACTCACAGAAAGCTCACTGGACAAGGCAAAGATAATCTGCACCTCGTCTAATCAAACATTACAACTTTTGCATTCTCTGAGCTCTTTTTATTTCTGTTCTGATTCACACCTGCCAAACGCTTTTCATGTTTCCTTCAAATCCAGACAAGAAGTACCCTTGGTGTGAAGTAGCTCAAGTTAAAAAAGACTGGTGTGTCAAGAAAAGACGGATCTTCAAGGTAAACCTTGACTGGTTTACTTGCACAGAGGAATCAACAAAACTGGAATTCCTGAAAAGCACTTTCACTTACCAGCCACTCTATCAGGTACACGTGCTCAATAGCTTGTTAATGCAAAAACAAACAAACAACCAATCATATGGCAGGAACTCATTGCATTTAGACATGTAAAATCAGTCAGGACAACCTCCTGAGATTCAACCCGAGCATCAGAATGGGAAGGAAAACAACCACCTTTAGGTTAAAGATGGCGGAGAATAGTCCAAAAAATGGAAATATCCAGTACCAGCAAGGTTTACCTAATGAAGGAGTCAGTTGGTGTATTTTTCAGCAAATATACTATGAAGTACTCGGTGGTTCTGACATCATGGCTAATGATCTAAGGCACTTTGGAGAAAATATGTTAGAAGTACAGGAGCAACAGTAGTAATCACTCAAGTTTGTGTACTTTGTTATGGTCCATCACTAACACAGAGCACTTATTGGACAACAAAACTGGTTTTTAACTGAGTATGATTTGGTCAGCTTTTAGATAAATCCCCCCCGTTCCTCTCCCCAAACTTGTCTGACAGGTGGAATCTCATTTGTGGAAGTGAAATAGAGGGGACAAAAGCGAAAAATTTCAACAGCTCTGTCAGCACCGCTCGGAATACCTGGGCAGTGCGGCACCTTGGAGTCCTTGTCACTGCTGTCACGCATCACTGTCTCATGAAATTGGAAACACAGAGAAATACAAATCTTGACATTGCTGGATATCTGTATGACATTGGGTGCATTAAACTAACCGCTGCAGCCTGCATATGCAAGCACTTACTGGCGTGCATACCAAACAATAGCTTTTTGTCACGCCACAACTGTGAAACAGAGGCAGCAGTTGGGGGGAGTAAGTTTTTGTCCTTCTTACAATCATCTTATAATCCAAATCTGCATGTGCTTCCTCTCATCTGTGACTGTAAAGAGCAAGCTATGCATTAATTATAGCCCCTCTGCCAGGTCAGCGCCAAGGCCAGAGGACATTGGGAATTATTCATTGCGTCAGCAGATCCGTCGGACCCCAATGGATAAGAAGACCTGTTGATGAGGGCACAGGGCACAAACTTCACCTCCCAAAACACCCCCCTTTTACAGAAAGCCGACTCCCTTCTTTTGCCCTTCCTTCCCTCAAGCTCCTACTTTCTTCACTCCTGGATGTCAAGGGGTGTGATGAAGAGGGAAACGTGTCTTTCTTCTTCTCCGCTCTCAGTGGGGAGCCCTCTTAAGACTCAGCGATTATTATTCCGTCCCTCTACCCTCCCAAAGGCCTCTTTAGAGTCTACCGGAGCTTCTCTGCAGGAAAGTCACCTCTTCTTCTGGTCTAATGGGAACCAAGACTACTCATCCAAGAGAGCAGGAGAGAGGAAACAAACAGGGAAGAAAGATTATTGGAAGGAGTTGAGGTTTGTCAGGCTTCTTTGCAACGGCTCCCATGATGCTGTGAGGCTGTATCAGGCCTTATCCACTTCTTATTTTTCAGAATTTAGCTTTTTTTCCTCCTCAGTTTGAGAAAGTGATACCATCCGTGCATGAAGAAACACAAAAACATGCTGTTATGTTCTGTAAGTGCTGAACAACAACGTCTCAAAAATTCAACCCACTCAAAAGTTATTCCAGAGTCTGACTACTGTCGCAGTTTAACTTGTGACCATGTTAAATGGTGTTTACTAGCATCATCTGCCCAACAAGGTGTACCTTATAACATGGCTGGTAAGTGTCTATGATGAGTAGAAGAGTCCGCCAAACACTGAGAAATGACTTGACATGGACGTAGAATAACATTTCGCCATTTGCCTGCTTAGCTTCACTCAGCACAATCATCAAGCATTCAAAGGTGTGCTAAATCCATACGGTTATGACACTAATCATAATGCGCCATTAGAGCCACATTCACACACTGACATTCTGGTCAACTTTTGCAGACGTAGAGGGAAATGTCAAGCCACGTCCGGCCAAGCCAGGCTGCTTTGAACGAAACTAATCTCAGTTGGGCAATGGCAATGTTTGTCAGGAAAGTCGGGAAATTTGAAGATAAAAAACTGTGTGAACTTATTTTTTGTTTATTTTTAGACCAAATTTCACAGTCTTAGGAGCATGGCATTATTACAGCAGAGAACACAGATAGATAAACAAAACAATAATTAACATCTATATTTCTTGTGTTCATTCATTAAAAAAACCTTAATATGGAGACCGTAATACCGCCAAGGTCTCCACACAAAGGTTTTTTTTTAATTCTGTGCTCTGTATTTGAAGATCCTGTTTCATATCAAGCACTTTTTAATGTTTTAATACATACATTACTCCTTAATTTTAATGTTACAACCTGAATAACACATGGTTTTTGGTCACATGACTGTGTGGCGCTAGCATACCTGTGTATGTTTGATGATTGGACTAGCTACATGCACTTTCCACTTAAAATAAAGTTTGAGTAAAGTTATTTTTCAGTGTGTGGCTCACTCTTTTTTATTTAGAAGACTTGTTCCTACAACCAATGAGCACTGGAGTATGTAGATGGGCTGTGCACAGGGAGCCTTGTATTTTCTCATGAAAAGGAGGCATTCATTAGTATTGCTAGTTTAACAGTGACGACCAAAGAGGAGGTCTCCAGTTAACACAGTCACTCTATTAACTGTAACACCAGGTAATGCTTACAGCTGCAAACAGTGTCTCGAAACTCACCACATACCAAAATAAGAAAACACTCAGAAACAACTGCCATTTTTTAGATAACCAGCTACATGGAAATGCCCTCTATAAGATTGATATTAATGTTTGCTCCAAGGTTAATTTGCCTCTTACTGCACCTTTGCAAAAAATATCTAAATTCACGTTCCAACTCAGTAGACAATAAGGTATCAGGGTTGTCTATATCAAAATGCTTGAAGAATCCAAAAATGTATCCAATCCCTTTGTTTGTCTGGTGGAACAAAAGCTTTGAGTTGAACACAGACGGGGACGCTAGCTTGCTGTAATCAGGGAGTTCAGCTAATGACAAGAGTGCCAGGTGTATCGCCAGGTGTGGTTGATTAGAGGGAATGAAATGCACAGTGAAGGTGACAACCAGCACTGTGTTCCAGCTGAGAGTGGATGGGAGAATTCTCATCAAAATGGAGCAGAGGACAAGAAATTTGAAATGATCTACAAGCTGACATTGACAAAAAATGTAAAAAAAAGAAAAAGTTTGTCCTTGATTGGGGAGGGTTTTAATATGAGAGGAAGCCTGACATCTGAGTTAGGTTTCAGTACCTAAATGATGTAAGGGTTTTGTGCGTTTCAAAAGAAATAATAAAAAACAAAAACAAACATAAGGCGATAGGACATCTATTTTGTTGTGATGGCATCAATATAGGTATCAGAAATAACTCATTAGCATATTTAAGTGTCAATCTGGTATTGCAACAAACTTAGTTTATTTACAACTTGGTGTACCAAGACAACAAATATCCAAATTGGAGGTGTAGCTTATTAATCATCAAATTTCATCCATACAATATGTTAGAAAAAATGCTCAATAACCGTTTAAACAATGGTCTAGTGAGTTACGAAGGGTCTGCAAACCTTTTTGTTAGCTTGCTTGTTCGCCAGGAAAATGAGACAAAACACAATAAATCATTGTGGAGTATCTTTCAATGGGTGGCACAATGGTGGAAAAAATACACGAATGGTAATGTTAACAGTATTTCGTGACAGCAGGTATGAACAAATTGGAGATGTAGCTTCAGCCATGAAGTTTCATGTAAAGAATACGTTCAAAAAAGAAACTTGTTTACTGTTTGAACTTTGGTTCAGTGAGTTACGAAGGCTCATGCATACCCTTTTTGTTAGCTTGCTTGTTAGCTAGATGATTGAGAGTAAACAAAATCAATCATTTTGTTGTAACTTTCAATAGGTGACAGAATGGTGGGAAAAAGACATGAATACTAACAGTATTATGTGAAAGCCGCTCCTTCTAACATCGCTTTAACATGTAAAACACTTCACTGTTATGATTATGCTAACCGTCTGCTTATGCTGGCAAGTATAGCTCGCTGCCACTTGTTACACAAAATACTGTAGTGAAAAAATAAAGGGCGATGGCAATGAGGACAACCAAAAGGTACAAACTCAAAGAAACTTGCTAGCATTTTAACATAGCGATGATACATAAGCCATTTAGTTCTGTCCCAAGATTTTGCTTAAACAAAGACTATAACATTATGTAGTGTGATTGACACCAACCAGTTTTTTTCAAGAGGTACTGAGGAAAGTCTTAACCTTTAATTTCCACACGGTCACTCTGTCCAAACAAAGAAACTAACAAACGCTAGCAAAAACATAAACTCCTTGATGGAGGTAACAACCTGCTTGTTAGCACTGGCTAAGCCCCTCATCCTTTAAAGGATTGCAGTGGGAAGCTGGAACTGATACTAGCTGATTCACAATAATATTGTTTAATATTTAAAATGGTACTAGTCCTACATTTGTTAAAATGACATCCTTACTGGCTTTGAACAGAAAAAATAACTTTAACTGAGACCTTTTGCATTTATCCAACACTTGACTTAACACCTCTGTGTCAGAACAAGGTCTCCGAGTTACAAAACACCTCTTCTAACATCTGAGTCAAGCAACTGGAGGTGGTTGAAGAGCTTCAATGGAAGGGGTGAAAAGTCTAATCCAGCTCTCAGTCCACATGGTGGGCTTAATATTTGATCACAGTTCATGATGAAACCTCCAAAACTGTTGAACAGGCCATACTTTAACACTTTAATTGCATGAATACCAATAGGTTATCTATCCATATTTCTGAGTCTGGGTTCCGTCTGATCGAAGGGAAGACAGAGAGAGGTTTGGAGTGTTTTGGGCAAAAAGCTTTGATTACATTTTCTGTCATTTCCTCACAGTTTGCAACACATAATAGCCCTCATTCATCAGGATATTGTACTCCCCAATTGGGTCTCAAAAGTGTTTCTGCATTCGTTTTCAGAGAGGTCGATATTTCTCAATAACTTCTTTGTCGCAGCAATCTCATATCAGCTCGGGTAATATTTAGACTCCTTTCTAAACCAAAATATCTGTACTGCTCATGAAAACTGTTGCCTCTTTACAGCATTGTGATAAAACTTAATAGACTAAGGGACATTTTGCATTTAGTTTTATATTAGAATGACTTGAGTACCAAAAAAATGTTTAATGTTTGAAGCAATAAGGCAATTTTAATCACTTGAAAAGCCAAGAGGCAAAGACACTATCTTTTAGTCAGTTAATATTGCCAGAATGATTGGGTAAGAGGCTTTAGAGTGATTATATTTATGCTTACTGCTGCAGCCACTTCCTGAAAAGAGCATGGCCCAAAACAGCTCACATGGATTAACACCAATGACACTTTAACGGGTACAATGGACTCAAAATCTCAGCCAAAATCAGCTTTCTTAAAAAGTAAAATCTCTAAACTGGGCCCAAAAAAATGATGGCACCAAAGCTATTGCCAAATCTCAGCCATCGTTGTAAATACAACTTTGTGTCAGAAAGCACCGACTCCAAACCTGTCGCCAAATCTGATGTAAAACTCATCTTTGATAAAACTCCAACTTTGGCCCAAGAACGATGACTCAAGACAAGTCATCAAATCACAGCTATAAATTGACCATCTCTGAAAAATTCAAGAATGGTCCCAAAAAAATAAAGACTCCAGACCTGCCACAAAATCTCAGCCAAAATCATCCATCTTCAATAAAAACTCAAATTTGGCCCAAACAAACATGACTCAAGACCTGTCACCAAATCTGCACCAAAATCATCTATCTTTGTAAAATTTGAAATTTTGCCTGAAAAATGATGACTCTGGACCTGTTGACAAATCTAAGCCAAAACAATCCCTATTGAAAAAGCTCCAAATTTGGCCAGAAAAAAGTATGACTCTGAATCTGTCGCCAAATCAGACATCTTTAAATAGACTCCAAATTTGGGTCAAAACATGATGACTCGGAACATGTCCCCAAGTATGAGTCAAAATATGCCATTTTTGAATACCTTGAAATTTGGCCCAAAAAACAAAACAATGACTCCTGACTTGTCCCCAAATCTGTGCCAAATTCAGACATTTTCGAAAAATGCTCAAATTTGGGTCCAACAATTGATTACTCCAGACCTGTCAACATATCTGAGCCAAATCAGACATCTTTGCATATACTTAAAATTTGGGCCAAAATATGATGACTCCAAACATGTCATGACAAAAAAAACATGACTTCAGAGTCAAATTCTGACATTTTGGAAAATGCTCAAAACTGGGCCCAATTAATGATACCTCAGGACCTGTCGCCACATCTGAGCCAAAGTCGGCCATCTTTGAAAAACTCAAAATTTGTCCTAAAAAAAAGGAAACAATAGCTGTGTTCGAAACGTTCACTCATTCACTCACTCACTCACTCACTATTCCCTATAAAGTATTAATGAAATAGTGAACTACATAGGGAATGACCAAACGAGATTTCAGACACTACACTGAAATTCTCTAAACATCATTGCATCAATAGATGTGCTGGATATTCCTGTGACACAAGTGGATGCGCCAAGCATCACGTAAACAAACTGGGCACATAGGAGGAAAACAATGGTTGTATTGATGTCAATAAATTGTTAAAATGTCAGAGGTGTGGAAGTTTGATTTTGTCATCTATGGTTTTGTGTCTCGATTGCGAGCTGTAACAGCCCACAATAGTTCACAAGCTAACTACAGCTACTTAGAGCGAGCTATATATGGGAGACCAAAATAAGGTATATCGTACACTCACATTGTGGGTATTTTATAGTGCACTTTACAGTGAATGAAATTAACTGCTGAGAATTCGAACAACACTACAATATGGCGAACACACTATATAGTGCACTATATCCTTGATAGGGAACGGTTTCGAACACAGCTAGTAACTCAAGACCTGTCACCAAATCTTGGCCAAAATTATTTATCGTTCAAATAAACCTCAAATTTGGTTCAAGGATAAAGTTGAGACATGTTACAGTTTTCACTAGATTTTCTCACTGCTATTTGTCAAGCGGAACAAACCTGTCAAATGCAGTGTTATATAGCCATCCACCACTAGTTGGGGCTGTAGTAGCGGACTTTGTTCCTTCCATCCAGTCGGTTGTTATCCTATGAATCGGAAATACACCACCAGCCTCAAGTCATAACATTATTTAGCTGGAAGCAGTTTGGAAGCATTGCGTGCATTTAGGCTGTGCCAGGTGGCAGCTGCATATTGACTGAAGTGTAATTGTAAACATATACCTATTGCACAGACTTATAGATGTCAATCTACTAAAATAACATATATTTTGTGTGTTTGTGTTGCTGTGATGTCAGGGTTTGAATAAGGATCATTCTAATCAGTGACTCATTCAGCTTTCAGTTAGCGTTGCCACTCAAAATAAAAGTTAAAGAACAACATCAGAATTTGTGGAAAAAGAAAAAGAGAAAAAGCAGTGGCTCAGTCTCTTAAAAACGTCTTCACAAGTGTGACCTTGTGAGCCAGACTTCTTTCTCTAATGATGTTTCTAAAAACTGCAAAGCCTCTAAATCCTCTCTGATGTTTTGTTTTATTGCTTCAAAGTGACATTTAGACAGTCATGCCTTGCCTCCGGTGAACACCTTTATCTTTTTATTCTTTTTACTCAAGGAATCATTTTAACAGGGTCTAATTGTGCTCTGCTGTCAAGTAACAAAACTTTGAGTCAATAAAAGGTCATGAGTTACTTTGCAGATGAAATTAAATGAAATCCTTCTTTCTGTGTCTGAGTTTTGTTTTTTTCAGACACACCATTAACAGACCTTTTCTGAGGGCCCCCTTGAAAACAAAGAAAAATAGATCAGGGGTCATCAACTACATTTCTCCAAGGGACATTTTATGTCTCGAGAAATGTAATATATATATTTCTGAAGTGTTCTCAAGCTGTTAAAAGCGAGATCAGTCCCTATCACCTTTACTGCTACAAGGCAAATGAGGAAATTAAGATGGCTTGGCTACTTCATTCTAGGGCTGTCATGTTTTCCATCACTGGGTTTGACACCAATGTGTTTGTTTTTCTAGTACACATGAAGTCAATATTTTCTGGGATGTGTCAATAGTTGTAGGGATAAAAAAAAAACACATTAAAACCCCAACATATGTTCATGATTCTGAAAGATATTCTGGGCCAAATGGGTTGCGCTTTTTTCAAAACTGGACAACATTTCCTTTCTAAAAAAAAAAGCAACATTTCTCAATGGGAAATAAGCAACAGGTTATGGTTGACAGTTTGAAATTGTCAAACTGGCTCTTAAACTTGACCTATACACCTCGGCAGCAGTGCCCACCCATTACATCATTTCATAGGCCCATATTGTATGTGACTGACAGATGCCATGGTTGACAATGGCCCAATCACCAGACTTGTGTTATATGACCTGTAATTTAAATACCTTACTGTCTATCTGTCGAGTCGGGTTAACTTTTACTTGAGGGTCTTTACTTTATCCCAGGTATGAAGTTGTATACTTGTCCACCACTGGGTGTTAGCTAACTGTCTGTCTCTAATAGCACCAACTGTTCAGAATCAAAGGTTTTCATTTTCATCCATTTTCAACAAATTTGATATTGTTCGAAACAGTGCCCACTCTACCATTGACCATTTGCCAAGCCTTGCACTTTCCAGGAGGTAAATCTTAGTCAAGCTCCACCTTCCTTAGTTACTTGGCTGGACTTGCTCCCATTCAAAACAATTTATAATAACTCCCTTTTCAGCTGTCTTTTTCATATTTTAATTAATGTTATTCTTTTGAAAATTGTACCTAAGGGAGAGAAAAAAAAACAAAACTATAGTTGGTTGAAGAAGAAATATGACCTGTAAACTATAAACCTTACTGTCTATCTGTCATATCAGGTTAACTTTTACTTTTATTGAAGTAATACTGAGGGTTTTTGTTTTAACCCAGGTATGCAGTTGTGTACTTGTTCCACTACTGGGTGTTAGCTAACTGTCTGTCTCTAGTAGCATCAGCTGTTAAGAAACAAATGTTTTTATTGTCATCTATTTTCAAAAAACATAATTTTGTCTGAAACAGTGCCCACTCTACCATTGACCATTCGTCAAGCTCTGCCCTTTCCAGGAGGTGAATCTTATTCAAGCTCCACCTCCTTAGTTACTATTACTCCCATTTGAAACACTTTTTAACAACTCCTTTTCTGGGTGTCTCTTTTTAATATCAAATTATTTGTATTCTTTTTACTTGTGCCCAAGGTAGAGAATAACAACAAAACTGTAGTAGGGTGTAAGAAGAAAACTCCAAACTAAACTGTAATAATAATTAAGCCATTTCCAGAGAATTACAGTAATGATGTTTTTGGCTGTTGCCATCAACAAAGTGCTTCTTTTGTTTCTTTTTAAATATTCCTAAAATAGCAAAAACTCTCATATTTAAGTTTTGTATCTTATATTTGAGTGTAGATAAGTTTTCTTTGTAATTTTCAGTGTTGACGTAACAACATTGAGATAACAATTTCACCACATGCATTAAAACTGAATTTGTCAAAGCAAAAGTTGCGTGACTGGAGTACTTTGGCAAAGTCTGTTTTGATAAGTGGGTGATTCTGATTGGCAGTCAGTCAGACAATCAAAGAGGGAACAATGTGTTCATTTGAGAAGCACTGATCCAAGGGTCAAGGTCACAATTCTGTTTAAAGTACCCAAAAAGACTTTGCCTTGGGGAAAGTTTGCTTTTATGGAAGTGAGACCGATCAGAGGGCTAACAAAGGGTCAGATAGTCCGGTTTAATTTATTTCTCCTTTCCGTCATTTCTGCTGTCTAACATGATTATGAATCATCCGACATCTTCTTCCAGCAGAACACCTAAAAGCCGCACTCCCACTTTTGGTTGTTATTTTGGCAGCTCGCAGGCCGGCTGATGCAGAGTGTGGAGGCATTCAGAGGTGTCAGCCTCAGGCGATGTGCAGTCAAGTACAAGTGGAAATGCACATTCCTCCTGCAGTCTCCCTGAGGGCATAGAATTGGTCAGTTCCAGTCCCCCCTCACCACCCTCCACCCCTCCCTTTTTCTGCCTGGCTTTTCTAAAAATCCGGCCTTAGCTCAGCCTTAAACCTCAAACTTTTCCTGACGGGCGCCTAGGGTGATGCAAGGACGCTGAAAGCTGAATGAGTTGGATGCAAACTGGGTAAAAAAAAAAACCAAGACCCATAAATGTCAGATTCCTGCAGATATCTGATACATCCCAGCGCTGCAATCTGTTCTGCTGGTGCCGCCGTGTCACTCGCTAGAAATACTGTAGGTCGCCTGGAATGAAAGCGGCGTCGCCTTGTGTGGGCTCGAAGATTGAGACGCTGGGGCCTTTGTGTTTGTGTGCTCACAAAAAAAAAAAGAAGAGATGGAAAGTGGAGAAAATATGAGACGCTCTGTTGTCTTCTAGTTGCAGAGATGGGAACATTTCTAACGTTAGCACCAAAAAAATAAGTATTTTGACAAATAATCAAGAAATCTCCTCAGCGTGGAGGCGTCCAAGGCTGCAAAGAAAACCCATTTCATACTAACATCACACAATACAGCAGATATATCCTCTCTATGACCTCTGAGCACTCTATTGTTCAAGGTCGTCAGTGTGTGCTCACTATCTGGGGCTTCTATTAGCTTTTGAAGCGGCGTTCCTCCCCATCAGCCAGTGTGTGAAATATTAAGCAGGAATGGAATTGGACAGAGGCTTTAAACTGCTTTGAACAGATGCTCCGTGCTTTTAAGCGCTGAATAATACATTTTGGTTCAATGTCTCTGTCTCCATTAATGCCCCGGATAAATGCTGCTGGGATCTCACTGGTGTGTTATTATTTCTCATAAACTCACGCCTTGACAATCAAGATGTGTTAGTGCTCATGCTTGCCACATAGACTCAAATATACAAACGGCTTTTATTCAGAAATGTCCATGCCGGGAAAACACCCACCAAACATTTGAGGTACATTCATGGCTGGGATCCTCTCCACCAAACCAGCATCTCCAATATCATTTTTAAATGAGATACGGGATAAGAGAGTCATTTCCACTGTGTTATGTCCTAGCTTAGCAGAAGCCGCAGTGTATGTAGCTCAGTCTGTAAGGGCCTGAGCTTGGGACTGTCGGCTGGTTCAATTCCCACACAACACATACTTGAAAGTATGGTAGCTGGGGAGATGCAAGCTGACTTGCTTGGGGCAGTCTGGAAGCTTGCACAAACTCTGATACAGAGTGAAGTACCTAATTCTCATCTTGGAAGCAGGGTGTCTTGGTTCACTTCCAAGCCAACTGGAGTTCAATTCGCGGTGGCTTTGAAAGCCATCCAAACCAAACAAAGATCAAACAAAGCAAGCAAACACAAAGGCATAAGTTGTGGACTGGATTTGGCTGAATACAACTAGAAAGCAAACCTCCACCTCACATATTGCTGTTACATCTATAAGCAATAGTTCCATGATAAAGTTGCCATCATAATATGATTTCTTGACCCTGAAAACCCACACCTAGCATTGGGGATGATGTTGATATCATTATTAGACAGCTATTGAACATAAATTATAGTTTGCTAAAGGCAGTTATCTGGATCACCATCAAAATCTAATCATTTGTAAGTTTGGCCATTACCAACATCTCCTAAAAATTTCAGCAAAATTTGTCCAGTAGTTTTTGTGTAATCTTGCTAACAAACAAACAGACAAACATATCCTGGCAAAAACACAACCTCCTTGGTGGAAGTCATAAGCAAGCTAGCGTTCACTGGCAATGCCAGGTAGAGTGTGGCTAATGTTACCACTGCTAGTTTCGCCAGCCTCTGTACCTCCTAACATATTAACGTCTACGAGTAACATTACTCCGATCAATATACCAGTTTCATCTGAGCAGCTTAGGTACACTTCTATCTTCAATTTATCACCCAAAAACTACCGAGTTGCTTTGAGCTAAGCAACGTGATTACTCAAAGCTGAGTGAGTATATCCATGTCATAGTGCAACAACAGTCTTGGCAGCAGGAACCACCCTGCAGCCACATCCCTAACTTGTGGAGGGCGGGAACTACACAGCATTTGAAAGGCTTTGGTCCACCCTAAGTTGCTGTCACATATGAAGTTCTGTGGAACTTCAATATTTCAATTTTCATGTTTTTTTTTCTTTTACGCTGCACTTCGTCAGGTGGAACAAAACCTGCTAAATGCCGATTAATACAAAAAGACAAACAAAGAAATAAACAAATATACAGGGCCAAAAACATAACCTCCTTGGCAGAGGTAATGACTAACACTTAGTGAAGCAGTTTAAAAAAAAAAAACGTGTTTAAGTTCATATAGATCAGCTCTTATACATATAAACACACATACATACACAAGCATGTATAAAAGCATTCATGTGCTCAAACAACTACAATCTCTCATGATGCTCTGCTGCAGAGCCAGCAGGGCGGATACCCTGACGGTCAAAACCAGCTGCAGCCCAGAGGAACATTAAAGCTCATTTTAAGAATAATAGATCTCATCAGTCAGTGAACCTACAGCCTTATACTTTGACACGCATGAGCACACAGCCATTAATTCAGCCATGGTGATACTCTGTCACCAGCACTGACCGCCCGCAATTACAGGAAGGACGACAGAATCTGATATATAAAGTTTTTTGCTTTGGGTTAATCTTAAAGCTATATTTTCTTTAAGGGAAATGGTTCTGCTTTGCTTGGGTGCTCCTGGGTTATCTGACATATTTAGAAGTCTATTAATTCAACACATTTGTGGCAGTATTAAACCTATCAGGAGCAATAAGGGGTGACTTACGGGGGTAAAAGAGGGGCTGAGTGCTCTGGAAACTATGTTTTAGATATCCCACCTTGATAAAATAATTAACAGGTAATAATGTGGGAAAAGAATCAATGACGTTGTTCCTTCGCCACATTAACACAACCCCAATGAGTCCCGTAAGCATTTTTAAAACAAGTGTTAATAACAAAAACACATTGAAATATTGTACATGAATAATGTCTTACTAACATTTGCCAATAAAAGTATGAAGTTTGTTTTTCAGTATGAAACTGTTTTCAAAAGTACACAATGATGGTATTTCTTGCATTTAATGTGAATTTACAATATAATTGCGATAATGTTATTTTTAAAAGATTTTAATTTGTTTAATGTCCAAAAATTAAACACGTGTCTCTACAGCTTGGCTCACAGTGATAACAATTAGTTGTACACAGCTTAAAATCAACTTTCTTTGTCTTTGTAGGTTATAACACCCGCAAAGGACGAAACATTTTTACCAGCATTTGTCTGCCTTTTTGTCTATTGGCAAGATGACTTGAAAAGTTAGGATTGGGTTCGATGACATTTTCTGGGGAGTTATTTGATTTTGGTGGTGATCTACATACAGAGGGGAAACAAAGGAATTCCTTAAAGGATTTAATAACAGTGCAAGATTGAGCAGTTTGTCCTTTTTTGCCAATAACGCAGTAAGTTCTCAACAGATTTTGATGACATTTTCCGAGAATGTTGGTCACAGGACAAGGAAGATCTGACTCAATTTTGGTGGAAACCCGAATTCGGATGCGGTGGGAGTTAAAGCTGTACGCAGATGACTTCTCCCTTTATGTTCCTGATAAGTTAAATTTTGGTTGAAAGCAATTTTTAAAGCAAGAATTTAATCTGAGTTAGTGGGCAATGTCCACATATAAAGTGCTGAACATAACTACTGTATATGACAACCACCACATGCAAGGTTTATGAGAGCTTCCCTAAATTAACAGCATTGGTAATTACTGAAATGTGTGCTGGTGTGGATGGGTGTGGTTCCTGCTTGTTTATTTATTTATCTATTTTAGCTGTTTTATAGATAGTTTTTCTTATAAGCACTTTTTATATAATATGAATAATGCACTGATTTGATTGTGCCTGTTACAATGAAAATAAAGATATTTTGATTCTGATTCTTGTGATTCAAAATCATTTTTTTTTACGGTTCTGTAATGGTTAATACACCAGTTGGTAGAAGCTGTTCACATAAATGATGTTTTTAATGATAAAATATAAATATCATTGATATTCATAAATTTCTATATTTACTGTTCCCCCCTGAAATAAAAATACTACATAAAAATAGTAAAGCAAATTATTTATCTTGATAAACATGTCAAATTATAGTTATTTACTTGCATTCCTTAACTGTGAGTCAGCCAACATTTGGGTCTAAAAGGGGAATTCAGTTAGAAATTCAAAATGTTCATCCAAAAAAAATAGCATTTTTAGTTTAAAAATAGTTTCTAAAGGATTCCTATAATATTAATGGTTTCTCCTTTTTATGACAGGTGGTCTAATACATTTGTGAAGCATGGTTTCTACATCACTGTTGGCTAATTGCTTATGCTGATGACTACATCTTTTATTTCAGCAACAAAGTGAACCCACTGTGTTCAGTGGAAGGCAGATTTTAATGGTGGAATTAATTTGTGTAGGTGGAGAATATCCATGACAGGAATGTTGTGTATACTTGTATGCAGATGACTGTGTTATTTGTCTAAAGAAGAAGCTAAAATACCTCAGGTTGGTAGCAGATGGGTCATTGAATTGATGGCTGATTTCTTTTTGCAGGCCTCGAAGACTGTTTTCATGAATACAAACCTACTGGGCAAAACCAATGGACTAAAAAAGGATACCATTACACTACAACAAAAATACTGTCTCTTGCCTACAGATGCTGCATTCAGAGGCACAATCTGTTCAAGAGATTGCTTTTATTGAGAATACTAGAGGTAAAACCTCAGAATAACGCCAGTTTTAGCTCACAGGGGGAGATAATATATATGTGCTTTATCTTATTGCTTCCTGTCATTTTTGGTCCTTGTCATTTCCTGCTAATCCTCGCCTTACAAGCTGAGTATTTGTTCTCATTGGTCACACTGTGCCGCACCTTCCAGCTTTACCCTCTAAAACCCTTTTTGTGTGAACCATTTATCATCTAAGTGGATTGACAGAGGAGGGAACACATCTCCCGAGCCCTGCTGATGTAGCCGCCTTACTGTTATTCAATTACAGCGCAGCTTGCTTCCTGGAGACCGCAAAGGCTAACAAGGCCCCCTGTTCTAGGAAGTGGGGAGGAGATGATGCGCAGTTATGTCAAGGTTCACCGAGACGCCAACGTGAAGACAGTAACCACCCACCCCCCTGGCGACATCTCTAATCCTTCACCAGCCGGGGTTCGATTCGTACCTCGCAGATCGATGGTCATTGACAGGTCTAATTGATTTCTGTGGGAAAGGAAAGCAGCTTCATCCTGCTAAAAGCCTGCAACCGGCACACACACAAACAGCCACGTGCAGGTTTGGATGTATGTGTCTGCAGCGAGGGAGGCAGACGGGGCATAGATCAGGAGGCCAGGGGCCCCGAGTTACTAATAGCTCCTCACGCTGCTGATGAGAGCGTGCAAAAAGTGTTCAAGCCTGACATTTTTCTTCTTCCTCTGAGGATAAAGATGTAAGTCAAGGCTGAATGCAAATAGCAGAAAATCATATCCCCAGACATAAGACTTACATGTGATTTACAAATGAAGGATCTAATCAGAATTTGTCATGGATGACATCCCATAAATTACTACATCATTTATTCAGCTGATTAAAAGGGGAAGCGACCTGATTTTCTGATGTTACACTTTACTCATAAGACTTATTTACATAACTGCCAAAGATATAATCAAATATCATGCAAAGACTGATACTGCTGTAAGACTATGCAATTACACAGCTATTATACAGCCTCTGGACTTAAGGACATCCTCATTTGTGGATTTAAACCTACAAGCACAAGTAGGACAGACTAGGGAACCCTAGGGCATTAATGAGATTCAGGGTCCTGTAACCCTGCCAGCTCGACCTCAGAGAAATATATTTCATTTTGAATCCTTAGATACCACTATTTGGTTTACCTACATTTAAATATAGGGATATAGATTCGACAGGGCCACAATCTAAAGCTGGGGACACACCTGATGATTTTAAGACAGATTTTGGACCTGATTTGCCCCTCTATTGATGACAAAGGAGGTCTAACCTAATTTAAGCCTATATCAACTGATTTTCTAAATAGTCTTTAAGAATAGGTGGTTAATACATCCATACATACATACTTACAAACATGCTAACTAACTAACTTTTAAAGCTTTCAAATGTAGCAGCAACCAAAAAACTGCAATGAGGTCTTAAAAGCAAGATAGCTTCAATATTTTTCTCTCACACTTTTTGTTTTTGGTTAAAGGACAAAAACTATTAACAACTTTATACTATGTTAATTAGACCAAAACATTATTATTTTACTTAATTTTACTTTTTAGGCCCTAATGTGTTAGTGTGACCAAGGGTGAATTTGAATAATTTTTAGTCTGTCAACTACTGCTATTTACTTTTAATTTAACATTTAGACAAAACAGTGTTGCATTCACATGCTACAAAATTGTAAGATATAGTACCTAGTTGAATTAAGTGGACTCTTTTTTTTAACAGATTGTTGGGCACAATTTTTTTCATCTCCAAAATTGCTCAGGAAATAGAAGAAATGCTTCACTGCTAAATTAATAAACATTGCATTGTCCTGTATTTTTGATTGGTTAATATTTCAAAACCCATTCACAAACATAGAAGGTAACCAATAGCATTGCCTTGTCAAAGAAAAAATGTGGGAGGGAAGAACTTTTGGCCAGACAGCAAGGATATGTTAAGCCACATTCACACACTGCTGTTTTGACCAACTTTTTCAGACTTGTACTGACACGTCAAGCAGCATCAAGCTAAATTGCACATAACTAAGTTAAGATCAGTTGGTTAGCACTGATGTTTGTCAGATATGTCAAAAAATGTATGCATACTTAAAAAAAAAAATCATCTTCAATTCAGCTTCATAGTTCTTCTAGATGATATCCTCCCATTATGACAGCAGCTAACTGACCAAGCAGAGACCCCCCCCCCCCCCCCCCCCCCCCACCACCACCACCACCACCACCACCACCACCACCACCAAAGGCAGCAGAAACAATGGACTGATTACAACTGTAGCAGCACGTCTTTACTTATCCTGGATGATTGCTCCCAGGGTAATGTAAAATAAGGACACCGCTATTCCTTTGAAAGTCTAATTTTAGTTTGAAAAACTCACAAACAGCATTGTGGACAAGTTGAAAGTATTTTTCCGCTTTGATATCATCTGACTAGCAAAAAAACCCCAACAACAATATGCCATCCTAGTAGGTGTTCTGCAGACATACAGTATGTTTGTTCCATATTGGGTAACATACGGTAATATGCCCTAGATTAACTTTAAAAAAACAAAACAATATTGTCTGAACAATTCATTTTGTTGACTTCTCATTTTACTTGGAGAGGGACTTTCATTGCTTCATCTGTTTTCTAAAGACATAACAGCTCTCTGAACAAGACCCCATCCATGCAAAAACCCTCGAATGCAAACCGTGTGTGTTAAGCTCAGCACATTTACATGATTTTCTGGCAAACTTCCGTGCACCCTAGCAACGCCAGCGTCTTTGATTATCCCCTAAAACTTGATCACATAAATGGCAGGACATGTTTTGATTGCTCGAGAGTCTGCACATTCCCTTAAATATCATTCCAAATTTCTTATAGCCCAATCAACAGCTTTGCACTGCCTAATTAATGTCCTTGAGGTTTTTTTTTATTTGTGACTTAATCATTTCATATCTTATTGATGTCTTTGGGTCTTTGGTGTTCAATAATATGCAGATTTCTTGTTTTACCTGGGTGAACAGATGGCGGGGAGAGACAGTCTGTACATTTTTGGACAGCTGACAAAGCATTTGAAGGAATGGATTTAATGTGAAAACAAAATCTGAGCAGACTTTCATAGGTGTGTGTGTATAGGGGGAAATGTTGATGTTTGTTTCTTTCCTGAAGGTATGGCCAAAAAAGGACTCAAACCTACCATGCTACTTAATCAAAACAAATATTCTTTCATCAGTGGATCCCATTACTGCTTGCATGTTCATGGGGATAAACTGGCAGAGACATAAGACCAAAGCTGCAAATTTTCAAAGGATTATGGAGATTTCTGCATATTTGGCTCATCGCTTTGGCTGCCTTTAAAGTTAGGGAAATCCTATCACTTCTGTAGACTCTTTTTCACAACAACTAGAAATGTTTATCAGCAAAGTTATTTAAAAAAAAAAAAAAAATCAACTCCATGCTGTCCTTCATACCCAAAAAAGTCCAACACAAATTGTAGGCACACTTCCCTTGGTATTATGAATAAGGTCCTTTCATATTTGTCTTTATTTAAGGAAATATCATTGAGATAACATGAAACAAGTAAAGCAATCAAGTCCTGGCATTAATAACAGTTGTAGTTCTTGAAATTGTTCCCTTATAAAGATCAGTCTGATCAGTTTCTCTTCCGCCATCCTTGTTGACAAAGTAGTCATCAAAGATCTTGGCTTGTCCACAGAATGGGACCTTTATAACGCACTCTATTAAAATTTGTTCAATCAGAGGGCATCCTATAGAGCATTTTAGAAAGTTTTGCCTGCTGAAAGGACACCTTCCGGGACATTTCGTCCATTATGAGAGCATCCAAGAACGTACTTGATAAAGTCTTGTCCAATAGATGGTCACATTTGAAGGTGCTTATAAAAAGTTTTGTCCACTGCAAGAGTATTTGAGTGTGCACTTGATAAAGTTTTGCTCACTGTAAGGCCAACACAGAGTGCTCTTTATCAAGTTTTGTCCACTATTAAGGCTTTCCTAGTATATCCAGGGAGGTGACTGAACAATCGTACCATCAGTGATACTCATTACAGGCCAATCAGAATATATATGCAGACACTACTGCTGTGATGTAAAATACAAAACTTGAGCCACGTTGTATAACAAAATCTCACCAAACATATCAGAAGTGGAGCAAAAACATAATTTCTAATAAGAAGTGCTTTCAGTGTTATTTGTTTTTCATTTAAGAAAGAAAAGCAGTCCAGATAAAACAGCTACTGAAGCTGTTAGCATCTATGCTAATCTCTGCACGAGCTGTCACTGTCTGCTGCCATCTCACTTTTTGCTTCCACTTCCTCCTGCCTTAAAGGACGCTGATTGGACCGTGCCGTTTTGGGCCACTCACAATAGTTGTAGACTGGAGCTTGGCAAGGCTGGATCTTCCTGAAAGCAATCAGGTGGATCCAGCTGCAGCGCAAGCTTATAGAAATGCACAAGAAAACAAAGGGCTCTTTAAAGTGAAAAAAGTGTATATCATTGTTTTTAGGTAGCTACCCCTGAAATGGGACACAGCAAAATTGCAGAGGTGTTGACAGCCACAGATACCACAGGATGCTTCAACCTTCTCTGAATGAGTAGCTCATCTGCTTTACGTTTAAATCAAAAGGATTATTTGTCAACACGTTCACTCCACAAATTCAAGTGGTTTAGGTTTAATTCTATGGTTTGAAGGCTCAAAAAGGTACGAAAAGAACGAACCTCTCAACTGGCCATCTCCACAGAGCAAGTATGTATTTGCACTTGCAGCCACACGTGCTGCATTGTGCATGAAGAGTAATACTTTCTAGAAGAGAGGAAATGAAACTGATTAAAAAGCCAGCTTGAGAAAAAAAAACGCCTCTCTCCTACAACATGCTAATATTAAACACAGCATGAATTAAATGAGAAAAAAAAAGAGTTTGAATGCAAAGAAAAGGCTCCCTCATTACACTTGCAATAATTTTTTAATCTCGGATAAAGTAGGCGCTTGGAAGGAACATTTAATTTCCCTTTTGTAATTACATTAGGATTCATACATTCGTAAGATGTTGATTATAAAAACACAAATCATGGCATTTAATTCTTTATTATGAGAGATCCCTAAGGGTTAGGAAATCGTTCAATGAAATCAAACGTGCTTCCCTGCACATCAACGAAATTCCTTTAAATAAAGAAAAACCTAATGTTCTCTCATGTACTCTAATGAGGGATAACAAACATTTAAGCTCCTATCTTTATTAAAACTAATTAGTGTTTATTTTTTTTATGTATCTCAGGGAATTATCTGCTTAGCATTTCCAAATCCTCCTTCTCACCTTTGAGCGTGCGCCCCTTTAACAACCCATGACTTTAAAAACTTCGCCTCAGCATAAATTAGACAGAATCTCGGGAAGCTGAGCCTCAGTGGAGATGTTTCCTCGCCACGTGGTTCATATTTCACAGCACACCCGCTAGCATTAATTGCATTCCCTTACCCACGTGTCCCGTCACAAACTGCTTTTAATACAAATGACTCCAGACAGCAAGTAATGACTTTCCCCCTCTTTTCACAACAACCGCAGCCTCGCTCGTCTTTCATATTCGCCACTCATGAGAATACACCCACCGCCTTCTAATCGCGGCTCATCCCGCCACGTTTTTCACCCACAAAATGTCACCTGTCTCAAAGCAGGTCCAGGTCATGTTGAAGATCGAATACATTTTCCATCTTACAGATTATCCACGGAATTAAACTCTTATCAATATTCCTAGGATCTCAACGTCAAGGCAGATTGACTGTCTTTAGTCGTCACGAATTAATAATAAAGGAGCCATCGGAGGGGTCAGTCCCATGCGGCTCGCCCGAAGTCCCCCTCTTCGCCTTTTTTTCCTTGATCTCCATCAACCTCAAACGCCTCCTAGATGAGCATCAAGCACCGCTCTGGCACGGACATGCCCTCGCCTTTCCACCCACGGGTTAGGCCATATGTTTGAAATTCTATTGGAGTGAGGCTGCGGCCTGGCCTTCCTCACCCGCCTACCCTTTTCGTTCTTCCTCCAAACTAGCTCAGTCTATTAAGGGCTGCCCGAAGAATGGAGGGAAGAGAGGAGGTCTTTCTGGTTCAGTCCACCTTTTCTCACTGCTCAGTTTGCCCAAATCAAGCAAGAGGCATCAACATCTTTCTGACTGTTACTTACAATCAAAGTTCACAAGTATAGAGAGGTTCAGATCTAAGTCCATTCATTTCGCCTTTAGTGATGTTGATGAGTCATTCTGTTTCGACAATTTCAGGACCAAACATGATGAACATGAGGCCCATTAGACTTAAACTCTGACCTATTACTGAAAATATCCTATATGTTAACCCTTGGACAGGGGTGTACATGAACTGAAATTTGTTGAAAACACCTCAAAAACTTCTGAAGATGCTGACCTAAAATAATAGGGGGGGAACATGAGGCCCATGTACTTGACCTTTGGAATGATGACAAAATTCCTAAACGTTCACGCAACTGTGGTCAAAGTGAAAATTTTTGCGTTTGAGAAGAATCCCTAATAATATTCTTAGGATATTGACTTAACATAAAAGTGATGAACATGGGGTCCTTACCTTGATATTATACCTATGACACTGTAAATCTTATCAGTTCACCCATGAATTAGATTGGACATTTATGCATTATTGCTTGAAGAAAGCTCATCAAAGCTTTCTTAAGATATCAACTGGACTTGAAGGGAGGAACATGAGGTCCATGAACTTGATCTTTGAAACTATGACAATGTAAATCTTGTCATTTTACTATTTGGTCAGA
Source organism: Cetoscarus ocellatus (assembly GCA_037902135.1). Classification (NCBI taxonomy): domain Eukaryota; kingdom Metazoa; phylum Chordata; class Actinopteri; order Labriformes; family Labridae; genus Cetoscarus; species Cetoscarus ocellatus. The sequence goes on along the minus strand of JBAMNC010000835.1, from coordinate 170,477 downwards.
CAGAACATTTCTGCAAAGCTTAAAGAAAACTCATCAAACGTTCTTAAGATATTAACTTAACTTAAAAGGGGGGGACATAGGGCCCATGTACTTGACCTTTCAAACTAGAAGAAAACCCCTCAAAATATTATTGGGTTATTGACTTAACATAAAATCGAGAAATATGAGGCCCAAATACTTGGCGTTTAACCTCTGAAACTGAAAAATCTTATCACCCACTTTTAAGAAAAACCATTTCTTAAACCTTGAAGAAAATTCACCAAAGCGTCCTTCAGATATTAACTCAACATGAAAGGGTGGAACATGAGGCTCATGAACCTGACCTTTGAAACTATGACACTGTGAGGTCATATCAGTTCACCCTTTGTTCAAAGTGGACATGTCAGCACGATTGTATTAAACCCCTCAATATATTCCTAGGATACTGGCTGAACATGAAATGGAGGAACATGCGGCCCATTTCCTTGTCCTTTGGCCTATGACACTGGAAATATTCTCAGTTCACACATTGATCAGAGTGGACATTTCTGAAAAACTTGAAGAAAACCTATCAAATTTTTTTTTAAATATCGCCTTAACATGAAAAGGAATAACATGAGGCCCATGCACCTGACTTCTGACCTTTGAGACTGAAAATCTTGTGACTTCTTAACAGAGTGAACATTTTTGTGAAGCTTGACAAAAAACGGCTTAAAAAATTCTTAAGATACTGACTAAAATGAAAGAGAGTAACATCAGACCCATACCTTGACCTTGTACTGATTCCCCTGTAAAATCTTATTAGCTCACCCTTTGATGAGAGAGAACATTTTTGGAAAACTTGACGAAAACCCCTTAAAATATTCGTAGAAAATTTACTTAACATGAAAGGGAGGAACATGAGGCCCATGAACTTGACCTCTGAAGCTAAACCACTGTAAAATCCTATCAGTTTATCCTTTGATCAAAGTGGACATTTCTGCAAATTTAAAGAGAAATCTCAGGTTATTGACTTAACATGAAGGGAACAACATGAGGCCCATGCACTTGACATCTGAAACCAAATATCTTGCCACTCCTTTAGCAGAGTCGATATTTTTTGGAAGGTTGACTCATCACCTTAAAACATCCTCAAGATGTTTACTTTACGTTTAAGGGAGGAACATCAGGACATTTGACCGAGGGGATTTTATAAAATCCCCTAAAATGCCCAGGTTTTGTTCGGCTTGTTCTACAGATGAAGCTGTCGCCGGCCACAGAAAAAGACATGCATGATTCAAACTACTTTAACTCCTTGAGCATTCATGTCTTCTAAATAATTCCAACAGATTCAAAAAGTAGCAGAGCTTTCCAGTGATATACCGTAAATTACGGAAAAGGATTGCCCGAGGGGGAGGGACGGGAAGTGAGCTGACTGGGCCGGAGAGCAGACCAAGAGACAAACATGTGAGTCATTTGTCGATGGGTTATCAGTATTATCTGTGTAAATAGTGTAAAATTATTTTAATAATATCATTAGTGTCATTCTGGAGTGTTTTCTTGCCTTTCATTTACTGTATTTTCTTTGAGTTTTGCCTTATTTTCGCCTAGTTCATCTTTTTTGTCATCTTCTTTTTCATTTTTGTTAGTGTTTTATGAATTTCATAAATAGTAATTTTGCAAATATTGGAGGAAGAAATGTCGAGGGGATCAGCCAGGGAGATGGGAGTCACTGTTTTAAGCATTCACAACTTAATAATGACAAATACTGCTCGAATATTTTATTTTTACCTGAAAAAAGGTGCAAAATAGTTCACTCAAAGGGCATTTTCTGACACATTTTTTGACAAAAAGGGCAAAAAAGTCCAGGCAGCCATTTATATTCATAGAAGTCAAATACTTAATATTTATAATAAAGCACTGCACTTGAACAATGGCATAATTCCACTGTACCAACCTGTCAAGATATTGAGCGTGCAAGTCGAATGTGCTGAGGGTCTTCTTTTTGGGTTTTTAGAATATGGTCACTCTATCTTTGGAGTTTCTACATTATTGAATCACACAATCAGCCAGAGCTAACAGCATAAGTAGCTGATCATTCATTTTTTCCTGTTCGGTCCTTTATAGATTCCCCGGTTTCTGTGAAATGTCTCACATGAAAGACTACGCTGCAGCGGGAGGTCCCTTTTCCTGATGGTGGGGAGCATTTAAAGGGGGGGGGGGGGAGGTCAGCGGCAGTGCAGCGCCAGCCTTTCCTTCTTAACAACACCTCAAAGAGAGAGCCCATCATTCCCTCTAATTATTGTTGATTGCGTTCATTATGTCATGTCCTGATATCTTGGAGGCGCTGTTGGTGGTTTGGGCTAAATGGCAGCGACGGGTTAGCGTGTTACTCAGAGCTAATTGGACGTCAGCTCCGAGAGGCAAACAGAGGGAGAGTGAAAAAAGTGCCTCTCATCAGCAGACTGTCCATTGTTGGATGTATTTTTTATGAGGCGGCGGACCTCTGACGGAGCAGACGGAGAGGCCCAGGGTTGCGATGCTAGCGAGATGTCAAGCACCTCTTCCCAGAATATCCCCCAAGCTCTGTTTTAATGGAATTAACAAGGCTTTGCTAAGGAGTCTTATTAAAAAATCTGCTGTGCTGACATCCGACACAGCAGTGGACTACATTTCTCAAAGTTTAGACAGAGTAGGAGGAAGTTCATGGAAAGCTAAATGAGAATTAAGACGAAAGCCTGCTGTCTTCGTTTTTATTGAATATACAGAGGAGCTCCATTTGTTACTCTTAAACTGTATTAGAATATAACAGACAATAACTGTATCTAAAGATGCTACAGGGAAATACTTTGTCTGCAGGTTACATTTCTCCTGAACACAGAGAGATTAGAAAAGCACTCCGGGAGTAATTTGAAATCTCACAGATCAGCAGTGAAGGGACAGCCAAGCTGGCAACAGAGATATGGAAGCACAATGGTGAATCACTCCCACACGTCGCCCAACAATGCAAGAGAGGGCCGCTGACTCACAAACTGATTCACCTATATGCCTGCTACTTCTTGGTATGCATGCACTCCTACACTGCACCACCAGCTTCATAAGGATTTTGAACTTGTCACCTTATTTATCATGTTAGCTGAAGCCTGATGCAAACTTAAGTTGTTAAAGTGTTAAACAATGCTGAAAATGTGAGGATCCACACACGTGACGACATTTACTAAAAGGGCGTTTTGTGGAAAGATAACCAACTAGCATGCCACTCACTAAAATCCTGAAATCTCCCAGGATTCCCTGACATGCATGTTAGCACTTGGCCCATTAGGCAAAGTAGGCAAATGCTGAAGGTGCCGTGACCTCAAGGGGGCATCACAAAAAACGGAAAAAAATCACCTTAAATATAGTCATATTAAAACTAGCTACAACTGTTAACTCTTAAAAAGGAAAAGCTTACATTGATTTGAATTTAAATCAATGCATAGTTAATATTACTGCAAATTATAACATCAAATAAATTATTATATTTCACTTATTTACCGGATTTATTTCGTGGTGAAGGTATTTATATTGTTTTTATTTGTAATTTGTTAAGCGTGTAAATTGGGTGACATGTTGTCTTATATGTTAAAGACAATAGTAAACATTGCTATTTGATTTTTTTTGTAACTGTATGTAAATCATTGATGGAGGGGGGGCGCCACAAAAAATTTTGCCATATTGGGTAGGGCCTGCTCTGCCCACTGTAAGGTGATTTTCCTACAGTTTGTATAAGTCCATTCACACTTGCAGTCCTCTCCAGTTTATAATCATCTTTGATTTTTCATGTCAATATTAGAATGACCCCTCTATCCATGGTTATTGATTATTGATTATACCTTCATAATACTTACCTCTTCAACCATATAGACATGAGGACCCTCTCGAAGCAGCAGAGGACAAATTTATGGTCTGGGCGTCCATACGTTTGTTCTTTTTAGGTCAAAAACACATATTTTTGAAAACTCCAGCCAGAGTGAAGATTCTTCCTAAAACGCCATTTTGGGTGTCTCTGCGTGGGCAGGGAAAACTGCATTATGGGCCAGAAACGTCACTCTGTGTCCTCTCTGTTGCTTACATGTGTCACAGCAGACGTTGTCAAACTGTTGCCATTTTAAAGTAACAGTCCAGACTATTTACATGCAACACAGACTTCCTGTCACTCCTTCACTATAATGCTGGATTAAAAAACTCGTAAGATATAAATGCTGCTGACATTTTGGACAAGACCCGCTCATGGCCACTTGCTCTGAGGCTGCTGTGGTTATGGTTAACAGTTGCTGAAACCTTCGTCATGTTTTTGCTGTAAACTAACAGAAAAAGAAGACACCTTGAGGAAATGGAGGACAGGCAAAGACACTCCAAGCAACAACACCAAAACACTTGAGGAACACCATGTGGGAGCACATTGGGCTTCGGCATTTGTCGGCCTTTCACCCACTGGCGTCTAGCAGTACTTCGTCAGGTGCTCAACGAGGTACTTCTGAATCAGAGGGCGCCACCACCAAAGGTGTTGAAAAAGGGCAAGATTTTGGAAATGCCTCATGTGTGTTGCCATATGTCTTTGGTTATGAACTGTTTTGCTCAAAAATGGATCAAGTTTGATTTTTGGGACAGCCCTATAGACAGCCCTGAGACTTTAAAAACTGTTGCAGGAGCTCAAGTCAAACAGGGTGAGATCCCTGCACCCCTGGTTCCAAACACCACGATCGTATTCTTTTCCTTTACCAAGTTTTACAAATGCAGTGCTATCCAGGCTTTATGTCCTTATAGCAGGTCAACAGTGGATTAAGTGATATGGTAGCCTGTCTTCTGATGGGGAAGTATATTTGAGAGTCATCTGCATAGAGGTGGTAAAAGTAGAAGGGGATTGGTCCAAGGATTGAGCCCTGACTACTTCATACATTAAGGGTGTAAATGACGATGAAGACTGACCTGAGCTCACAAAACAAAATAAATCAAAATACCACCCATCCCCCCTGCAAACTAACAGATTATGTTATGTTAGATTATGAGGGTAAGAATTTAAGATGTGGATTTTCGTAGAGAGAAACATGAATTTAAACAGCTGAAAGTATAATGTTCCAAAAACCCCAAACCTTAGTGAGTCACTCAGCAGTAAAATAAAATATTGACTCAGAGTTTTTGCTGCATATGAAACTCGATGGCTCTTCCCACGGGTGTCCAGAGCCAGTCTGGTCATACCTCAGGCTCTTTTCAAATACAAATTCACACATTTACACAGATCGATCCCTCAAGCACTCATACAAACTAACACTCAAGCTGCATTCCAAAAACATCTTATCATGCCACACCTGAGCAATGAAAATGACGCTGCCAAAGGAGAAAAGAAAAAAAAAATGGAGCGACACTTGGGAGAAAACGTCCAATACGAGAGAGCCGCTATCTTGGTGTGTGCTCTCACAGGTTCTCACTGTGTTATATATACTCTGCCATCGGACTGTGTGATACTCAGTGAGTGGCCCAATTTGAGGGAGATGGGTACTGACGATGGTACTCTTCGCCACATGGCACCTGTCAGTGGCGGGGCTGACACGCGGGACTGAGGTGCACCCCCTACCTTAGATGGAAAGAGATATATGGCAGGTAGCCTTTAAAAGTCTTCCATTTGGCATGGCTGTATCATTAACAGGCCGGCTGAAGGCCCCAGCTTGGCCTGCCTCCAATAAAAAAAAAGGATAAAGGGAGGCTTCAGCAGCACCCACTACCCCCTCCCTCTCCTTGTCTCTCCATATATCCTCCTCTATCTTTAGAGCACTATGCAAAGTCAGCACTCTCCAACCGTCTACCTTTAACACATCAAATGAGTGCCCGGCAGCCTCCTTTTCAAACTGAGTTTAACACAGAGAACAACAGGGAAGTGGGGAGGAGAAGGCAGAGTGTAACCATTAGGAAAGCCGCCTGGTGGCTGATTCCGCCGCTCTGTTTTGCCCTTTATTTCTCTCCCTAAATCAGTACAATTGCACCGAAACAAACCAAAACCTCAAGTTCAATTCCCTCATCTTGACTTTAAATCAAGTGGCTCCCCTCTAATACAATCCAATTTACTGTAAAACACCAATTACTGGCGAAGGAGGCCAATCCGTTTAAAGTGAAAGTTGCGTTATTAGAGCTCTAAGTGGTGTCTTTATGGGAATGCAGACTTAGCAGGACTTAACAAGAGAGGCGGCTAAGCCAAGGACATCAAAGAGGTCTAACAAAGGGAGATTCAGGAGGGTGCTTAAAACACTTATAATAATTGACATTACACCCATGGACTGGATAATGATGAATGTGGCCATGGTGACTGGTTTCTAAATCTTCCTGTTTGTATTCGATGCCTTGAAGGCATCTGTGGCATTTCTGTCTTTTCAGATTTCAGATAATAGACACCAAATAGAAGTGTTCATTGAGCACAACCCTCTGCCAAGGAATTCCTGGCATTTTTAGCTAAGTTATTGGTGGAAATGTAGAAAGCTGCCCTGTCAGCAATTTTAACAAACACTTGAAAAAAATCCTGGATCCACATCACCACCACAATCTAATCACTTTTTCTCACACCAAGACCAACATACTGTGAAAATGTCAGCAAAAACCATCAAGAACTTATTTAATTATTAGCAAAAATATGGAAAACGGACCTATCTAGCAATGTAAAGAAAAACTTCCTGGATCGGCATCTGGATTCAAATCACCACAAAAATGTATTCACTTATTTCTTGTAACATGACCAACATTACCTGAAAATGTCATAAAAATACATTGAGAAGTTATTGAATTATTAGCGAAAATGTGGAAACTGACCTATGTTGCAATGTTGGCTAATTCTTCCAAAAAATGTCAGGATCTGCACCTGGATATGGCCCCACCAAAATCTTCTCAGTTTTCTTGTGTCTTAATCAACATTCCCTAAAAATGTCCTCAAAACCTATTTAGAACTTACTGAATTATTATTATTATTATATGTTATTATATGTTAAGAAATATTATAAAACTACCTGTATCCAGTTAAGATCACCACTAAAATCTTGTACCGTGACTAACATTCCCTGAAATTGTCATCAGAACCCTTTTAGAAGTTACTGAATTATTAGCAGAAATGTGGAAAACCAAACTTGCAATGTTAAGAACCCATTAAAACACTTCCTGGATTTGGATTACCACCAAAATCTAAATACTTAATTCTATGAGCCATGACCAACAGTCCCTGAAAATACAATCAAAAATAGTTATGAACTTACTGAATTATGAGAGAAAATGTGGAAAACTGTCCTATCACACAGTGTTAAGAAACCATTAAAAAACTTGCTGGATCCACATCCAGTTTCAGGTCACACTTCTTTCTTGCATCACGGCTAATATTGCCTAAAAATGTCATCAAAATCTTTTGACAACAGATGGAGATATTAGCAAAAATGTGGAAAACTGCCAAAGAACTTCCAGGATCCACATTTTGGTCACCAAAATCTTATCACTTCTTTCTTATGCTATGACCAACATTCCCTGAAACGTTTGTCAAAATCCATTTAATAAATGGCGTTATCTTGTTGAAAGCCAAAGTGAAAAACCGCTAAAACACTGGCAAAAACCAAACCTCTTTGATGAAGGTAACTCAAAAATAAGCATGTTTACAGTTATTATAATGACTAAATTAGCTAAAGTTCCACCACAGTGAATGTAAGCACTTCCAAAACAACTTTAAGGTACCAGTGTGGCAGTGTGGGTTCAACTCCAACCTGTGGTTCATTTGTTGTGTGTCTTAACCTACTCTCTAACCCCTTTCCAGGTCCATCCACTGCCTCTCCAATATCAAATAAAGGGCAAAAAATCCCAAAAAGTATATTAGAAAATCAGTTTCCTAGAGGGTAAAGAAATGAATATAGTGTGCAATTACCCTTAGCCGTTTTTGTAGATTGATTTGTAGCTCTAGCTTCTGTGCCGACTATTTCTGTACAAACGTAGAGTTGATCTCCATCACTGTGGCTTATGTAATGGCTTGTGCTATGTACCTCATACAACCCCACTCAAAAAATTCCAAACTATCCCTTAAATATTCTAATTTTTGGAGTCTCTGCTTTCTCCCAAAGCCTAATCAAAATTGAGAGGAAACATTTGTGATCGCACACCAAATTCTAACATCACCTACATGATGTTTTCATCAAATAAAGAGACACAACTTTAACCTGAATCAGTAAAATCGCTCAAATGAAAACCACAGGTTGGTGCACCATCATCAAAATGCTAACATGTTACCTTGAAGACATGCAGCCCACAGGGACGAACAAATCTAAGACAGATAATAAAAAGAGAGGGTGTTTGGTCATCTGATGGACCATGCTCTTAAACTCACAGATTTACAGCCTCTTCAGATGAGCACCGGGGGAAAAGATATGCTGGGAGGGTTTGATGTGTTTTACGAGCAGTGTGGGCCTCCCAGTCAGTAACCATTACAGCAATGTTAGAGAGTAATCCATGAAGTAGACACATCCCATAAATGATTCTCTAACTCTAGCCTGTAGCTCTGAAGCCTTCCTCTGACATGCTACCATACCTTGTTAATGGTAATATCAGCATGAAATTATGTATACTTGGTTCAACATTGTGCAGAGGGAGTGACAGCACAGGGTTTTTTTAAGGTTTCCTGGCAGGGATGACCTCTTTTTTAACCACTAAATGAGTTAGTATTTGCATGTGTGCTCGCAGGATTATTGTGTTCTGGAACATACACATCCATGTTTCATTACCTCGCTGAATAATACTGTTAACAATTAATACATGGATCACCAGATTGGACATTAAAAAGAAAGTGTGTTCTGCGGCGCTTCAGACATGGATGAGTTACTCCACCACATTCTCATACCTAGCTGAGGCAAAAATTCACTCAAAACTGCCTCTTGAAGGTTGGAAGCTGTTCAGTTCATCTGCGTTGGCTCCTGGTTGTAAATATTTAAAGCTGAGTATAAAGCAGAGATGAGCAGACATATTGCTCTTGTGTTTACTTGATTTTCTCCTGGCCTTGACTCTCCTCTGGGATCTCCTGGCTAACAAAGACCTAAGGCAGCACTAATTAAAACTGTATAGCAACAATAGATCGAATTACCTTGAATTATATGTAAAGAATTGCCCTTATGCCAACATATTGTTGAATGGAGCAAATTTAAAGATACTGTGAGTGTTTGTGAAGGTTATATTATGAACTGAAATAAAAAAAAGTCACTCCTGATGCTGATAGGCTGTTGTGCCATGGCTTCAGGGGAGTTGGATATTTTCAACTTTGGCGAAAGAGCGACACGCAACAATTTCACCACAAATCGTCACTTGAAGGACACGAATTTCACATCATTCCTCTCTCTTTCAGTGTATTTTTATCATGTGACAAATTCATGTTTGATGGGAACACACCTTAGAGGGTTGCTTTGGGTTTTTTTGAAGTTGGGTTGCTAGCGGCCCATGGCACCAGTAAATATGATTGACATTAAAGGAACTTGCAAGCTTTGTCCTTGGGGGGAGATACCAGGGGGTCAGGCACAAGCCAGTACATAGGTGCCAACGAAAGCCTCTAAACCAACCCACCAATAGGTTAAAACAACTCAATAAACTACGTTGGCTTGACAATGTGATACAGTAAGATTCTTTACAGTGTTTAACTTTCCCTCAACAAAGCCTCTGTGTTTAGAACTAGATGTGTGAGATCACTGATTTCCTTACGGATCCAATACCAAGTAAATTAGGCAGGTATCATCGATACTGATCGGATACTGATACTTTGTTGGAAAAAATAAGTGCAAGAAAATTAAACTAAAAAGAAGTGTATTTAAACTTATTGCTTCATAATGAATGCAAGGCATCAGACTACTTGTTGTTATTGCTTAATTAGGAAGAATTATCGAACAAGTTACTTGACAGAATCTGCTTGCCTGACAATTTTAACACAGCTTTCAATATATCACCCACTAAGACAAAAAATAATTTTCATGCTCTGGCTATTTTATATAGAAAGCTATCTGAATCATATTGAAATTGCCAGTAAAATACATAATTTTATAAATGAATGCCGCAGTAATAGCATAAGTTTGTCACTACTTACACTTTCAAATACAAAGTTAACCATCAGTTAAAAGAAACGAAACTGAAAATAACGATACAACTGATACATAGATACAATGCTATGATCTATCTTATTCATAAAATGTTTTTTTAGTTGTATTTATATTTTTAAAAGCCAAAATGGCTGTTTTATTACAAGTACTCTGTACATTTGTACAATACTGTACAGTAAAAATGATGCCATCTACGTATCTTATTGATAGAGAATATAGAAAGGGATTGACCATAGTGCATACTGTTTGAGGGTCTTATGATCAAATTAAAGTTTCATTGATATAATTTCCTTTCACTATCAATTGAGGACAGTTTGACATTTTATTTAGATTCTTTTGCCCATATTTCCCATAGGCATTAACCTTAAAATCTAGTTTTTTTCACTGCAAACCTGCAGAAAAAGCTAATATGGACTAAAATACTCCAAACCCTTCCCCCTTGGTTATATATCTCCTTCCTTGGTTGTCTCTGTAGATCTTCTAAATTTAAATACATTTATTTTGTCGTAAATAAGGCACAGAACAGCTGAGCCAGCTATGCTACTTTGTCCCCAATGTCTGCCATGATAATACAAAAGAGAAAAAGAGAACATCTTGTATGTGGTTTTACAACAAGGTCTGGATTATGTTGCTTAACCTTGTACATCTGTTGGAACAAACAAGACACGTCGGAGAGATTCAGGTAATCTAAAGCACACAAAAGGGAAGTCTGCCCTTACCATCCGGTATTGTGCAAGGATTCTTTTTAGATTATTCTTAACGTAAACATACTCTTTGAAAACTCGTAATATATGGATAGACAACCTGAAAACATAATGCCTTCAGTTGATGCCGGGCATTAAAACAAGAAATTAATAGTGTGTTTCATTCGCCAGATTTTGCAACATGTCATTTGAAAAGTGGCGTAAAATGATCCCTAATGATAACAAAAAACAAACTCTTGTTTCCATGAAGTGTTGAATTGTTTCTTATTCTGAATGCCTGCCAAAGAACAGGAACAATGAGGAGCTGAAAAAGTGAGCAATCGTACACTGAACCAATTATTTCTCATTGCATCTGTACTCCTGAAAGCAAAAGCATCCCCCCAAAAACTTTCTCTTCCTCCTCATCTTGTCTTGACTGCCACGCTTGGCTTCTTCCCCGTCCATCCTCAGGCATTGATCACAGTGCATCACGCTCTTGCTAACAGAGCTTTTGCTACATGTTGAGGCTAACAAGGTGAAAAAAATAATTGATAATGAGCAAACCTACAAGAGGACTGTTGGTGTAACATCACTCAGAGCGAGGAGGGCTATTCGTTAGCCGTGAGCTCGCGCCCCCTGACCCCGCTGCTAAGGACAGAAATTAGAGAACAGCCCTTAAAAATCATTGGCGTCTTTTTTTGTGTATACTCCACAATATGAATCATCACAGCCTGCGGGAAGAGGCTGAACACAAAAACATGGCAGGTGAACTGAACCGGCAGCATATGGTGACCGGTGTCCACACTTGTCTCTCTCTGTTGTATTCGTTACCTGAAACTCTGTGAAGAGCTTTTGGCACGTCAGCAAAAACTGTTAGAGGAGCAAATAGCCATTATCTCCCACCCAGGCTACTTTGAGCAGCTTGTTGCCTGGCATGAGACCGTGTTGATGATGTAAGCCTGTGCACTTCACAAGCACCAACAAAAAACATAATACTCCATCGCTTGATGTACCGGTTAAATCAAATTTAGTTCTAGAATAAAGGCATATCAGACAAAAAGGATATACAAGGCCACTCTGTGATCATCAAGAGTAAAGCATTTTTTAAAAACGTCTCCTTAAGCAGTAATGTCATTTTTTTTTTTTAAGGTGCAGAAGATGTGCATTTAGAAGCAATAAAATAATTCAAGTGATGGTACTGTGCTTCTATGTTTAAGTGCTATTTCTTGAATACTCCTTTTATTGAGCCACTAAACACCCAAACTACACACAGGACTAGTGATGGACCTTGAAAACCAATTCCATTTGAGAATCAATATCAACCCCTTCAAGGGATCATTGTTAATAGTATTTTTGCTTTACAATTCCCTTATCAGTTCCTTCCCCTTTGTTCTGCCTGCCTTGGGAATCAAAGAAGAAATGATAATAAAGAAGTCAAAATGTAGTCATGGTAGACAGTGGGAAAGTGCTTATAATTGTGGCTTAGTTTTGACGTTTTGTCAAGCCAGTGTTAAAGTATAAAAATATCAGCAATGTCAAGAGGCACATATATATACAGAAAATTCACATGAATTGATCAGGGAAAAGTTGAAGGATTTGATCAAAAAGCAGAATCTATAGTGGCATTGGTATTGCTAAATTCCTATCAATTCCGCTCCCTTCATAAGGCATTGTGTGAAATATACTTATGTTCAAATAAAAGTTAGATTTCAATAAAGCATTCCAACAATCTTAGATAGTATCAAAAAGATACATTGGACACTTTTAAATTGCACACATTAAACCATAACTTCAAAAATCAATCAAATCTCCAGATAAAGCTGTCAGGATCAGACATGTTAATGTTCACAACATCCATTTTTGTTTTGATGTCTAGATCAGTATTAATTTTGTTGACTATTACTTTCGTCATAGTTTTTGTCAACAATCTTTTTTCCCCTGACAAAAACTACACTAATACTAAAAAAAAAAAAGTGTACATTGATAAAAACTAAAAATAAATTAACTGACATTTTGGTCAACAAATAGAAACTAGACTAAAATATCTGACAGGGACTTAATCCAATCAGACCTAATTTCGTCATGTAGAAGGTAGAGACAAGTTAGGAATCAGCTACTTTGGTTGTGTGGAAAGGTTGGATGAGTTAAGATGGACATCCAATCACAACTGCCTTAGCTTCATGGTGGTGGGATCCAAGTGTAAAACATGACCTCAGAAATTCAAGGAAACATAAAAACGGCATACACTTTACACGTCATATTTTAGTCGACTAAATTTACAGTACATTTGTCGACTAAAATGTTGTGAAATTTCATCAACTAATACTAGACTAAAATTGAACCAATTTAGATGACTAAATTATGACTAAAACTAAAAGATATTTTAGGCAAAAGACTAAAACTAAATTAAAAAGTGCTGTCAAAATTAACACTGCTCTCCATGATGCATAATCCCTGAGCAAAGTCAGGTATAAGTGCCAAGAGGATAGATTATGTGCCTTTATAAAACACAAGTACATTTTAAACAAAATAAATCAAACAAATCAAAATGCAATATAAAACAGCAGTTTGCGCTCGCTAGCTAGCTTGTATTTTCGTACACAGAGGATTTAATTGACCGGTCCAAACTTTGTTTGAATCATTTCAATCCTTTTGTTGCGCAAATAATTGCACATAACGCACACATGATGTCGTATGAATTATCTGGATTCCCACTTTAAAGTTACATTTCACTGAAGCATTCCCACGGCATCAGAGACATTTAAAAAGATGAGTGGGGAACTGCAGAACTATGCTCGTCAAACTGTTTCTTCGTTAAGTCTATCCATACTGCTTTTGGGGTCACTGGAGCTGGAACCTTCCTAGCCTTCCAACGGTTCATACTTATACTCCAGTGAACCTTGCGAGCATGGCTTTGGTCTGGGGGGGGGGGACTGGAATGCCAAGAGGATGCCCATGCAAACTTGACACAGAAAGACTGATTGAATCGGGGAGTCGAACCAGCAATCTTCTTGATTCTGTGCCACTGTGCTACCTTATTGAGTAATGTATTAATGAACTGGAAATGCTATGTTTACATGAAATCAAAAACTATACTGTCAACATTAATTTTGTGTCTTCTCGGCTAATATCCTTGGGTGTATTTTTCATTGTAAATTATGAGGTCTTTTCAATGAGCATCCTTGACTTTGAAAAAAAGTAAAGATACTTAATGTTTCTGCAATAACTGTATCATTTTGTTCTGTGCAAATCAAAGACGTGTCAAGGAAAAAAGGGGTGTGTTTCATAAATGAAGTTTGATTTGGGAAACGTTGCATTTCCCTTGAATTCATTCCTCGTTCAGCACTCCCTGAAGCCTGTCGGAAAACAAAACAGCCTGCTTTTATTCCAACTGCCATCAAGGAAAATTGAACTGATTAGTGCCTCTATTTACTCCAAGTTTTAATTACACTAATATCAAGAGGGAGAATTTCCTTTTAGGAGGGAATAAACAAGGGTTGTAAAAGTCCAAAATTAGACCATTAAAATGTCATATTCCGCAAGGGTGAAACTGGCTTCTAATTCATTTAATCAGAAAATGACTCTGATTGAACTGATAGAGAGGAGAGGAGGGGGGAATAACTTTGAACGAAAGGTCATATATCAGACGAGCAAATTCTTGAGGGCTTTGACTCAGTGATTGGACCTGTTTGTAAAAGATTTGGAAAAGATTGGCTTATGTCTATAGGGTGTCATAGATCTCTCCTGACTGCTCTGTCAAATAGCACTGAAACTGACAAATATTTACAAGTTTAATCTAAGGCGGCATTATGCCCTCTATGGCTGTAGAATTTTGAAAAATAGCTCCTATGCTAGCATGGGCGCCGGGATATGACAATCCATGATTAGAAATTGATTTTTTTCCTCGACCCCAGGTTCAATTATCAGGGTTTACGTTTGATGGAACTGTAATGGCGCCCATCTGCAAGTACCGCAGCTCATGCCATTTTGTTTTCTTTTCCATCAGGTCCGATCGAGCTATAATTGATTCCCTAATTGCCTTTAATTATAAAGTAAATGACTTCTTTCTGCTGTGCAAGTTGGGTTATCTGTTGTGGCGTCTATCAAAGGCGGAGTTAATAAACTGGATGATAGGGTTAATAATCACAATCAGGGGGTAATTCTCATTAGGTTCGCATATGCATAAAGGAACACAATTAGCTCATGAGCATGTGATTGCTTTGTATAACATCTCACACAATCTTGGTGACAATTAAATCCAAATGATTGCGAAATACATTTTAAATCAATCATCTTTGTAGCTAAAGCTAAATTTGGACACCACAGCCCTCCTCAATTTTAGAGGTTCACTGTCTTTGGGCATGAATGGTCATGCATCTCTCTATGTGGCCCTACGATTTGCTGGCAACTAATTCAGGGTGTTCCCTGCCTCTCACTTAATGTTGGCTGGGATAGGCTCCAGCCCCCTGGCACAACGAAGGGATATGCGATATAGATTATGGATGGATATATGTCAAGGAGTAATGATGAAACCCATGAGTTTGACTTTTGACCCATGACCTTCAAAATCTAATTTTTTCATGACAAAGACAAGGTAGGCATTTGTGCAAAGTTTGGTGAAAACTCCAAAGATATTCTTTAGATACTGGGTTAACAAGCAAAATTTGACCAAGACAATCTCTGTAATTTTTTTTCCCAAATTCCGTTTTACTTTTTCCCATATTCTGTTTTTTTTTTTTCTGTTTTTAATCTTTTGAGAATCCGTTTTTTTGTATTTTATGCAAATTTAACCCCGAGATAAGTATGTTCACAAAATTTGCAGAACATTTGATGGCCTGACACATAATAATCGTTGGGAAACTGCTCTGCCGCATACTGGAGTTAGCCAAAAGTTTCGTAGCTTCTTTTCCAACTTAGCCCGTGTCTCAGGCGGCCACTTTGACACGTTTGCATCTTTAATGAGGGGAGGAGGGGGGTGAAGGAAGTGAAGCGTGCATTGTCCCCAGCCTTAGTGACCCCCTCGGAACATTTTCCCAAGAGATAAGTTCCTTTTTATTCTGAAAAAAAAAAAAAGTTTTACATAAAATGTCGGCCATTTCCTTGATATTCCGCTTTTAAAGTCCAATTCCATGATTCCATGATCACTGATTTTATAGGCCCCTAAAAGAGGTACCATAACCTTGACCTTTGGGCTATGACCTTCAAGTCTTCTCAGGTCATCACTATTTAATACAAGACATTTGGACAACGTTTGAACAAAATCCATTCCAAGCATTATAATGACATTGGGTTCACAATAGCTTTTAGCTTCTAGGTGGGCATGTGGTTAAACTTTAAAGAAATTCCTTTGAATCCAATCTGAGATACTACATTAACAATATTGACCTGTATGGACAACCCCAAAGCATAATGCTGTGGCAGGTGTAAAGGAGGCCATTATTGACAAAAATTTGAAGCTGGATGAGCAGATTAATTCAGTTGCTATTTTCTTACATTTCCAGCTTTCAATTGATGTCCATTTTAGTTTTAATTACTTTCAGCAGGTCATGCATGCTTTTACCACCACATTACTCGATCACTGTTGTTTTTTTTTTAAATAACAAATTTGCCTTGCATTGGATAAAAACAAACAATTCAAAGTGAATTTTTCAAAATCAAAGTTCCCCCACTAGTCCCAAAAGAGAGCACACTGAGATTTCTGCTTCTGTTTTGGTTGTTGTTGAGTTAAGCACACCGCTTGCTTCACCACCCCCCATAAATAAAACATTGTAGTGCTCCAGGAGAAAGGGAGGGGAGACGTTTGTATGTGTGTGTAGGGGGCTCTCCAACCCTGCATGCATCATGAACACTGTGTCTCTGCTTTGACACAACAAACACTGACACACAAACACTGACACATAGGCTACACACTTGTATTCAGCCTTCGGCGCTCTCTGGCTACCCTCTGTCCCACCCCGTATTCACTCTGAAAATATTCATGCTTATTCAGAAACCCTAGCTCGTGAACTCCCCAGAGTGTAAACAGTGTTATGGGACAACCCCCACATGTAAGGGGTGACTGTTCACATGCATTTACATGAAAGCTGGCAAATATACACAAACACAAAGCTGGTAATTTATCATCTTCATGTTTTGGTTGTATTCCATTGGACATCACATACAGGACAAAGGGTCAACTGCTTTTAAATAATGTGTTGATTCATGACTCTCTAAAAGAGTTTGAACTATTTAAAAGCCTACTGACACACATAATACTGGAAATTTAAAAAGAGAGACATTTTAGAGGGATATCTAGTCATCTAATTTTAAGAAAAACATCACATTTGAGAACTAAAAACTTATAATGATCAGCTAATACTAGCAGTTAGAATTTGGTTAGTTATGTCTTAATGAGCTGGCAAGTAATTCACACAGGCCTTTCCTGTTTAAACCTACCAACTTACAACATTAGCTTTGAGTTTCTAAGTCCATGTTAATATTATTGAGGCTATGTGACAGAGAATTTTAGCTGAGAAAATGTTTGATTTAGCCATCATTCCATCGCAGTTTCAAATCTGTGTTTATTGGGGAATTGACCTCCTACTTACAAATAACTCTGGTTTTGTTGTATGCTAGCTTGTAGCACAACATGCAAAATAAATGCAGATTCCCCTCAAGGTTTTGGTATGTCATTTTATTAGCCAATGACTTAAACCTGTCTTCTTTACCAAGCAACACTTCTAAAATATTTCAGCTTTTTTTTTTTTTTTAGCTAAAAGCGCAAAAATACGGAAACCACTGATGTAACACCATTTCTCACTTATTTTAGCTCTCAGCTACTTATCCGCATAAGTTAATACACTGCTAGCTGTTGAAAGTAAACTGATTGACTAATAGATCAACAAATATGTTGTTTCCGGGGTCTTCCACACAGAGACAAATTCAGGCATATTCACAACAGTTTTTAATTGTTTAGGCGTCGTCCACAGGGATATGGCATTTTTGGTGCCCGAAAACGCACATTTTGAAAACGTGTCCCATAGTGGATAAATCTAAAAACGTCGGCCTTGCATATCTGTAGAATGAATACGGATGTTTTCAAAAACGTAAAAGTCGTAGCCCCACTTCTTAAACCCCATATGCTAACCCTGACAACAAAAGAAACAAGGGGCGAAAACATTGTCACGTTTGCGCTGCAGATGCTACTGATCCTGCAGTCGATTTCACAGCATAATCTACTGCTCCTCTATAACAACTGTGACAACAAGAGGACACGGAGAACAGCATTCGCCAGTGTTCGTTTACATGTCTCAGGATTTATGTGCATGCTCCATGTCTTCATCTCTGCTTTTGGCGAATGTCTGCAGCAGTGTTACAGCGCCACTTGCAGGCCTGGCATATATGCTACAGCGTTTTCTGTGTTTTCATGTGGACAGACACATTTCTTCAAACCATGCGGCCTTTACAGAGAAGGTTTCAAAAATGAAAATGTTTTCATCTCTATGTGGACAGCATGTAAATGTGATACTGGGCCCAAACTGGCTTTCAACTTTCTTTTTTTTGTAATTGCTAAGCAGCTGGAAAGAAGTGGAAATCTAACAAACATTACATGCCTAACTTTACATCAGAAAACCTTAAATTCAAAAGCAGGATTCGATATCATGAGGAAAAACTTTTGAGGTACAGCAGCTCTGTAAATATTGTAAATTCAATAGGCTAAGTCCCTCAGTTTTCAGCTAATTTAGCCGTTCATTGCTAAAATTCAGTCTTTTTGATTTGGATAAGGTATGAATCAGAGCAAAAGAGGAGTGACTGTTGCACTACGATGACTTATGGGCTAAACCGCCTCTCCTTCTGAACACCTCACATGCTGCTCTGTCAGCAGCAGTGCAGCTCTCAGACCTCACCACACTCCATACAACCACACTCTGAGTGCTTTCTGCACAGTCAAACATCATACATTCATAGATAAGAACCACATGCATAATTGAAACCACACACACTGAAAGGCCTGACATGAAAGTGAAAGAAATTTATCACTGCTGCTATGTCTACGCACCTCCTTTTACCGCCTCAAAAATAAACAAGAGAATGAACAAAATGGAGGCCAGGAAAAGCCCTATGAAAAATTAATAGGTAGATATTATTTAGTTGTGCTTGGTTGAATGGCTGTTTTCAGGCTGAAAAGAGTTTCTTTCGGTCTCAGGTAAGGAACAGATTGTGGGGAGTGAGCAGAATACGACCAGAGGGTTTCCTGCTGTATGGGGATTTATTGAAGGGTCAAATATGGTAAATGTGATGGACTGAATATGTAAGACTGAGAGCAAAGAAGTCAACTGTGTGGTGAAGTACAAATACTGAGATATTATTTAGACAGGTCAACGTGATATGAAAGCTAATAAATGGTAAAAAAAAAAAAAAAAAAGTTGTGAGGGTTGGGTCTCAGCAGGGGAAGACTTTGGTGAATTTGTATTAGCAACGACAGGCGTTTTGCTGCTGGAACAAAGTTTAAAATGGGTAACTGTGCTCTTGCTCCACAGACACAAACTAAAAGTGTGTAATACTTGCTGCCCTCCTATATCCCATGCAGCATGGAACTTTGTTAGGCCGGTCATATACAGGAAGATTTTAAGCCAGATTTTTGGCCTGATTTGCCCCTCTTAATGTTCCTGGATGTCTGACACAAGTGTTGTAGCAACTATTTGTCCAAACAGTCCTTATAATGTGGCGTACAATTATTTTACTGCTCTGAATCATGTTGGAGCCTGTTTTGTCTAAAATTGTAAATACCAAATATTTACGTTTTGCTCTCCATGTCAGGCTGCCTATGATGTAATACCCCTATGTATGGCAAGCAAGCAGAAGAAGGGAGATATACCAACTAGGTGTAACCTACTATTAGAACTCATAAACACGCCAACACAACACAGTTTCAGCCTATCTTCAGCCAACATCTCTCTTCTTTTCCAATTTTTGTGTCTGTTGCATAACAAAACTCATATTCGGACATTGATGGCAGGGGTGCCACTGTAAAATATACTTATGAAAGTTGTAGGATTAGCATTATGTTTTCAGATTTGAGAAGTAAAAGAAAACCACAAACTTGAAGCAAAACTCGATGAAAAATCATCAATCTGTACCATGAGTGACATGACTCAAATTTGGCGAAAAGGCGTCAAATGGAAACAAGAATCAAATATGATCAAAATAATGACTGTGGATTGTCGGGGCAGATGGCTTACAATAACAGGAAGCAGATGGTATAGCAGGACAAAATGTTATTTGTCTGAAAAGAGCGCTTGGAAGTGATCTGTCTGACATGAATTCCCCAGAATTGCTGTTTTGGCAGAACATTTCCTTCCAGGTCAACTTGGCCTGATGTGAAGAGGAACTTGGCAGGTTGGGTTGTTACGAGAATGATAATATAAATATCTCAAAATGCAGTTCAGGACAGAAAATTGGCCAGCAGTCAAATTCATGGTCTGGTTAAGTTCAGGGATATTTGGTTGTGATTTGCCCACCCATTTCCAAGAAATGGGTAAGCTAATCTGGAAGAAGCATCGCCGTCACTGAAGGCATCAGATGATAGGGATCCATCCATTAAGATTTGTCTTGAAGCTGTACTCTCTCTGAATAAATTCTGCAAAAGGTTGCAGGTTGGTTCTGTCTTTGTGTCTTCATTTTTATTGCAGAGTTTTGCAATTGGCAAAACTCCAACAGTATCTGATGAAAATTCAAAGAAGAATTGACAACTGCTGCTCAGAGTCAAAACCTGCCAAAAATAAAATTATTTAAAATTTAAACATAAATAAATAAATAGAACTTTCTGGGGAAATGATTTGACAAAATTTGACAAAAAGCACACAATCAAAATCATGATTTATCCAACAAAATAAAAAGTTTCAATCATTGCTTTGATAAAAACTTGACCAAAATGAACAATGAATACAGACTTTCTGTAGTACTGTTCTCCGTTGACTATTTTCAGACTTTAAATTTACGATCTGCAACACCATTCAAATTTTACAAAAGAGTATAGCTACCAATCTGACACATCACACACAAACTCAGCCATCAGCAATACTATTCAAGATTTGATCGAAGAAACAATGACAGCACTCATAAAATGAAAATTGCGAGAAAAAAAAATCAACAATTTAAGTCACGACTCAAAATTTAACCAGACAAATTTTGACTCACCGTTAAAATAAAAGGGAAGCAACAATTAGTGATGGAAAACGTATTAAAGGATATTCTACAAACAATTAATGATCAGTGTCCTGATGTTGAATATTACCAGCAAAACAGTTACCTAAAATCTGTTGTGAATTTTGCAAAAAAAATTGACAAATGGCCTCATGACTCAAAATTTGACCAAAAAAAAATGACAGCAGACCTGACAAGATTTTACAGAAAATCTATGACCACTGAATTTGATGGAAAAAAAGGAAGGCAACAGTGAGCAATGGCAATGACTGCAGAGCAAATTTGGCAAAAACTCGTCATTCAGCATTATAATTCAACCCTCCCAAAATCAAAGAAGACTATAACCCTTAAAAAATAATTAATTGATTGATCAATAATTGATCATTTGAAAACTATTTAAAAAGGGGTGCAGGGTAATGTATTTTCGAACACAAAAGTTAGCATCGTACTGGTTACCTCAGCTGCAAGCTCACTAAAAGCCTTTGGGATTTTTCACTTTTTTTGGATCTTTGCTGATAATAAGCCCTGTAGAAAACAAAAAAATTACAAAACTTACATATTCTGTTCTTTGTGATAATCTTAACAAACTCACTTTTTATGAGGTTTTAAGCTGAAATGTAATCGGCAAAAGTGAAAAGCAATTAGTAAGTTGCCAAGGAACTACAACATGGCAGTTAGACTTAGAAGTAACAACAATATTTCCATTGTATAATAGCTTGCTGAACCTTCTTTGAGAATTTCTTCATAATTGAGTGACCTGATCAAGTTGGTCCTCATGGCTATAGCAACAGTGCATGAATAATTGATTATTAAAAAACAATCAGAAATGCTTGCCGTCAAGTCCCCGGCCATGACCAAAAAAGTCAAGTGTAATATAGTAACTTAAGAGCTTCAGAGGTTGGCAGAGTCAGGCTAGTCCTTTCTTTTGTTGTCAGCCTTTAAGCTAAGCTAATCAACCATCTGCTTCCTTCAACAACCTCAAGCAAATATGGATGCTGCATCTATCTCTTCATTTAACTCTTGGCAAGAAAACAATCACATTTCTGACAATGTGAGGCTTATAATGCAGAGGTATTGAACGATGAGGTACACCTCACAGAGGTTCATTTTGCCTGTGATTCTCTCTGACAGCTCCTCTGTTTATTCCCTTGCAATATTAATGAACATGTAATTGCTGCAGTGAAATCAGAAGCGCAGAGTATTTGAGAGATTGTAAAATCCTCTTTATGTTGGCCGTCTCTTTCTCTTTGTTCTGCCGCTCCCACGGTTTTCTCTCTCCTTGGTGGCAGGTTGTTTGCACCTAAAGATGGCTGCCATCTGTTCAGTAACCACTGAGGACATCCTCCTGCTTACCGACGTAGCTGGCAGGATATAATGATGGATTACATTATTAGAGAATATAATGAGAGAATGTTTAACTCTTCACCTGTATGAAACGCATGGAACTTCTTGTTGAAGCAATACAAGCATATGTTGCACTTTTGTGCCGTTGAGAAATACAAAGGGTTTAGTTTAAGTGTGGGTTGTCATTGAGAAAGCGCTAATGCTGAAAAGCTACTTAAAGCTAGATTTTTTTCGACTATATGAAATGCCAAAAGTAAGAATCAACAATAGAAACTTCTTAAATAATTGTTTTAGGCCAGAACTCCTTTGTAGTGATGAACCAGCAGATGACAATGCTAAGGTTTCTTTCAACATTATGTGCTGTTTGAGCATCTTTTAGCTAATTGTTTTGACAAAATTGAGAGCAAATTCTGGTGTGATGTCCCCATTGTCATCACATTACTCCTATTAGAATGCCCTGTTGAAGCCTCTGTGTATTAACTCCCTACTAAGCGGCTGAAATCAACAACTTTTGAAACCGCAGGAGTTTAAGCAGCTAATTAGGAGAAGGTTTAGGAAAGCAAATTATTCAAGGCTTGATGTTAAAGTAATCAGACTTTGTTTGGGTTACAAGATTCAAAGTGTTTATTGGCATCTGCACATTAAGAAACATGTTTCCCTGCACAATGAAGAAGTATTAAAATTCTAAAAAAATATATTCTTCATTTTCAAGTCATGCAAAATATACTTAGGAATGGTTTCTGTTAGGGGATGCACCACCTCCCCCAGAAAGAAGACTCTCGCACAGGCAACTCAAATGGAAAGAACATGTCTTCAGGAAAGTATTTCTGCAAGAGTAAAAAAATAATAGAGCAATGCTAGAAAGTCAATGCCACATCCATTTCTTGAGGAGGACTTGGCCAGACAGATCAGAAGGACTTAAAAAACAGACCGTTTTAAGCAGGGCTAGAACAGAATGGTTTACAGGCATGCCAAAATCCAATATCAGAGTGGATTTTCAGAATTTGAACTGGGAGGAACATGACATTCTTCCTTATCAATTCACTGGTGAATAATCAGCTAACATCAGCACTCTTTGTTATTCATAGTATGAGGATCACCTTGAATTATCACTTTAAATCAGTATTTAGGGAGAGTGATTTTATTGAAGGAAGTAATATTCTTTTTTTTTAAAGATTATTTTTAGGGCATTTTGAGCCTTTATTGACAAGTGAGAGAGAGAGACGGTGGATAGGTTTGTGAAGAGGGGTGAGAAACTAGCCTTGTACAGCAGACAGACCTGCCTGATTCTGAAATCATGCATATCCGTCTTGCCAGCCTCCATTGTCCAACGAGTTCGTCAACGTGACGACAACAGGAAGTGACTGCATGTTTGAAAACAATGGTGGTTTCTGAAGCGGTCTCAATATCTGTTAGCCCTAGCAACTAACAGTTAGCCGCTAGGGCTAACAGCCGGTAACTGTTGTTAGCCGTTGTTAGCCGTGCTCATTGTGACTCAGCGGCACTGTCACTGCCTCTTGCCCCGGGAATCGTGAGTTTGATCCTCGGGAAAGGAAAGGAAGTTGCCATTAGCCGTAGTGGCTAACGGCCGTGAACTGTTGTTAGCCGTTAGCCACTATGTGTATCCGCTACGTATGCTACGTCATATGTAGCAGTGTTGCTTGATGTGGATTGGTCTTTGATGAGTGTAACGAGCTGAACGATCGTCCAATCACAAGCTGCTGCTGTTTTTGAAGGGTCTGCCCCTGAAAACATTTTCAAACGGCTCCTTCCCAGATGGATTAGTGAAATATTTCCAATATGAAACTGTCCTTCTGGCGTGTCAGGTTAGTGAGAAACACAACATGGCCAAAGGCTAGAATCAAGCCCAGGCCGGAAGAGGCATATATGTGAGTCGTGCCTGGTTGCTTACCACTCCACCAAACCAGCACCCCCAACAGAGATAATACTCTGATCAAAATAACACAAAAATGTATCACAGGATTTCGAGAAGGATATTTGTGTGACTGTTTAAGTCATTTGAAAACCAAGTGGAGCATCTTACTACATTTATCCACTATTTGCTCTTCTTATGGTTGAGTGAGTGATGTTTCTACTACTTTTATTATGAAGGATGACCACACGGACCAATGCTCCTTGGAGTATTTGGAGGTGCACACTAGAGCTGGGTATCGATCCAGATTTTTCAAATCGATTTGATTCGATTGGTGATTTAATTTGATTTGATTGGTTAAGATTCAGCTAGAGTACTAATTTTACTTGAATATGGAAGGGATTCTCAGAGAACTAATGCTGTAAATAGTATAAACTAACTGAATTATTAAAAATTACAAATGTTTACATTAAGAATTGAGCCCAAAGCAGTTACAGTAATCATGTACTTTTTATTAAACATAACCTGATCAAAACAAAAATGTAATAATTTAAATCAAATCAAACCACAGGGCAGGCAGTGTAAATAAGGTGGCTACAAACAATGCGACGTATATGGTCGTATGTCCTTGCATATGATTGCTATTTTCTATTTTCTTATTTTCTGGGCTCGTAGAGAGTTTGCTGGTAACTTACATACTTGACCATTCAAAGACTGGAAAATCCAGAAATTAAAAAATGACACAAGGCAAAAAGTGTGCCAGAAGCCAAAAAAAAGTCCCTCATCCTCTCTTTCCCTCTTCCTCAACTGTACCTTCCTGAGAATGTATTGTGAGGGGGAACATCTAATCCACTGAGAGGACGTCTTGGACTATTCCAGGAGAAAAAGAGCTGCTTCAGCAAACAGCAAAGTACAGGAGCAATGACAAGGTGCCCCCCCTCCCCTCGCTCTTCACCTCCGTCTCGCACTTTACATACAAATAGCTGTCAAAATAAAATTGCCTATTTTGAATAAGAATATCCCTGAGACGAAAAACACAAATATATGAAAGGACAAAGCAGCCCACTGGAACAGACAGAGAGAGCATGAAATAAGATATTAATGTTCTAAATTGAAAGACACTGCGTTATGACTTTGCGAATAAAGTAAACCCATGTCACTTTCATCACTTTTTTTTCAAAAATCTGTTATTATTAGTTTTGATATTGTGTACCTTAACGCCTACTGTGACGAATCATAATGATGTTTTCCTTTGAGGGAGAAGAAGGTGGTGCATTGATGGAGGTCAATGGAAGGGGAAGTAGCACAATTTTTTGACTATAATTGATACAGAAGCTGGATGATAAAAAGCTCACAAAATTCTCATTGAAGATGCGAAAATGAAATCCTTTCTGTATGAAATTTATTGTTTTTATCAAGGTTGGTTTGACTTTCTAGTAACTCTCTTATTATTATAAATCTTACGATGTACCAATCTCTGGGTTATTTAGCTATTCAGCCGAACATATGGCAGCAACTCAATGCACAAAGGCATGTGGATACAGTCAAGACAACCCACTGAAGTTCAAATCAAGCATCAAAATTGGGAGGGAATGTGAATATGGCTTACTTTTGGTGTCACAGTCCCCAGACTTGATCCAATAGGGCATATTCGGTACTTGGCAAAATGGGAGATTCACATTGGGGATGTGCAGCAACTGCCTGATGCTATCATGTCAATACGGACCAAAAGCTCTGAGAAATGTTTCCAGCACCTTGTTAAATCTATGCTTTGAATTCTTAAGGCAGTTCTGAAGGCAGAAGTGGGGTCCCAAAGGTGTATAATTAAAAATCCCTCCCTTTTTTTTCAAAAAGTCAAATTTGAACTCACTATAATGCTTTATGTTTGCAGTAATTAAAAGACTTTATGATGTATTTCTTTATAACAAGCTAGAACTTTCTGGCAGGGGATTTTAAGATGTGTTAAATAAAAAGAATGTTAATTTTATTACAACGCAAAATGTATTTTAAGGTAACAGAAAAGTACACTTTGTACCTGGGTTTAATATCCCTCTAAGTGCATCAGCAACTCCCTAAAGCTGCTAATAACCCCTCTCTAACTGTGTGTAACTATTATTGCTGGTATTTGGGAATTGGACCTTTTTGCATTTAGGCTCATTTGCATAGAAAAGAGCTATTTTGCCTCTAATGTATATGTATTTTCTCATTACACTCACACAATGAGTATTGGGGACTGAAACAGCCCTCCATGGTTTGGGGAGTATTTTAGCCTTTTTAAGATTATTTTCTTCCATCACTCTTTTTCCGCAGTCATTATTTTATCTTCAAGTTGTAACAGTCTTAATCAGCACCAATCAATACTTCAGCACACGGTGTAGCCTACTTGTCATTCTGCCTGGAGTGAAGTAAAATAAAGAAGCCAAACAGAGCAGTGTTGTTAATGTATTTACTATTGAAATGAACCTCTTAAAAACTCACCTCAAAAATACTCAACTATCCGTTTAAAATCTGCATCAGTTCATTTACCTTAGGGAGACAGGAATACATATAGTTTATTGCGCCATACTTCCAATGTTTCCATGCAATTTTGATATGAAATTATAATATAAAAAACACACTTGCTTTACCAGAATAACAGGATAAATAGGTAGGGATGTACAGAATTATTGGTATAATGTGAATGTGTTAAATAATCCTTATAGGATTTGCTTTTTAGTTTCTGTATTCAAGCCCTTTCTTATATTTATATTGGTAGAATAATGTACATACTGCTGTTTTTCATGCTATTTTTATACAATTTTTATACTTATTCTTTATCAACGCTGTCCCCTTTGCTGCTGTAACATTGCAAATTTCCCCGTGTGGGCCGAATAAAGGTTTATTCTTCTTCTTCTTCTTCATAATATTAGTATTGGTAGGTAATAACTTAAAAAGCTAAATACTGATAACTAAAGATATTTACAGATGATATACCTGCTATATATGCCAGCCATATAAAGCCCTTATATAGACTCAAATATCCGCATAATGTATGAATAAACCAAAATGCTTATTTTTATTTAATGTTTCTATTGAAAAAAAAAAAAAAAAACTTTCTTGAAAAACAAACTTTTTCCTATTTCAAAAGTAAAATGTCACAAAGAAGAGGCAGACAGATTTTGGTTAAGTGGAGACTGCGTACTTTCGACCAAAAATTTTTTCATTGATTATAAGTTAGAAAAAATCAGCATATTAGCAAAAATTCAGTACTGTGCATCCAAATGTACAAGTAAAGGTTAAAAGAAAATGTTCACAATTTCACTTGCTACACAGTAAAATGTAGGAAGTTCTGTTCATACAGTCGTTTAACCCTGACCATCTAGAAAAGACTTTTTGGGTCCTGACCCACCAATTGAGAGCCACCACATTTCCAACATGGTGCCCTGACAACCCTTGCATATTTGTTTTTATTTCAGAGTCATAAATATTTTTGTATGTTTCTGGGTCTTGGTGGATTTGGAAATATAAATAAAAAATTAGCTGGAGATGCCAGATTATAGTTTCAACACTTTTCAGAGCAAAATTAGGCATGCTAGGAGAAAATTAGAATTGATGTCACAATTGTGGCCGTCAGTATAAATCTTTCAGCTTAATGACAGAAAAGCAAAGCCAGCAGGGTCAAAGGTCAAATTGCTCTAGAGGCCCCATAAGCTCCCACTTAATTTGGCTCCCGGAGAATCATAATCACAACCATTATAAGCTTCCTCACCTATTCTGAGACGCACGAGGCGAGAATGGACAAGGCATTATGTTTGTGAAATTCATTTTGATTTTAAGCAACAGCCATATAGACGAAATAATCAAGAAAAATGAGACGATTATCCATCAAGGGCATTACACAAGGCGGCGGCCAATTTATCCCAGAAGAGAAGGCACTGAATGGGCTTGATAAATCATCAGGAGAGGGGATATCATTTGGCCTCACAGCAAGTAAAAAAAAAAAAGAAAAGAAAAAATTGTAGCGCAAGCATATTTCAAACCATTAAGGGCTAAAGTTAGCTCTCACCCACCCTCCCGCCAATCTATCAAAGGGCGTGCAGACTTTGGTGTGAGCCTCGCAGCGGAGCCGGGCTGTGTGCCTCTGAGCTGCCCTAAAGAACAAATGTTTCATTTTCATTAGTTACCAGGTAGTGCTGGCCCCGAGGCCAGGACAGCCTTTTCTCAGTGTAAATCTCTCCTGGGATGATAAGGGATGGAGAAAAGTTTTCAGCCACTTTTCAGTTTGAACAAGGGTGGAAGTGTCAGGGAAGAAATACCGAATATCATAAAAGCTTATTCGTCTTACTCATAGTATATTTTTCCAGCCCCTGGAGTATTACAGATTTGGCTCAGCTCCCTGCTGCAATGATTATTACCAGGTCTTAAATTTTCCTGATGGTGTAGGGATGGTAAATGACAAAACAAATGACCGACCTGTGCTTTAATAGCCTTGTATTTCTTAGAGGCTCTAAAAAACGCTCAAACTGCCAAACGTTAGAAATACACTTTCATCCGTAAGAGTGATTCCAAGTTAATACTTGCATTAGCAAATACAAGGTGATCAGAAATATAATATAAACAAAATTAAAAGCTCAATGTGTATAAGTTCTTTTGTTTGATCAGGAAGTTAACCCTTTAACACCTTTTGTATCATATTTGATACATACTTTTATGATACCTCTATCTAATCAATATGATCAACAAATTACTAAAAAAACATCTGAATACAAACAGACAAATGATAAAAATGTCCTCAAATGGACTATCAGTTGCCCAAAACACCTCATGTATCAAATGAGATACAAAAAAATAAATATATTTTAAATTTAATGGAAATTTTTTATTTTTAGGATTTCAGTAGAAAGTGAAATAAACATTTCAGTTCCAAAAAATAAGAATTTTCTGGCTATAATTTGTATTTTTAGGCATTAAAGGGTTAAATAAGTCACTGAAAAAGCTAGAAATAAACCTAAGTGAAAAAAAAAAAAACAAAATGTCAAAAGTCATGAGCGAAACAATGGATAACTGCCTTCTCTCAACGTTAAAAAATCATTTGACAAATTCCTGGATCTGCTTCCAATTTGGATCTCTTCCAATATCTGATCTGTTCTCCCTTGAGCCATTATTAACATTCCCTGAAAATGTCAACAAAATCTATCAAGAACTTACTGAGTTATTTGCAAAAATATGGAAAACTGCTAATCTCATAATTTCACAAATAAATAAAAAGTTCCTGGATCTACAACTGGATTCGGATCACCAAAATATAATCATTTCTTTTTGTGCCATAACCAACATTTCCTGAAAATGTCATAAATCTGTCCATAACTTTTTGAGATATCCTGTTAACAAATAATAATTAGCAAAAACACCTTGGCAGAGGTAAATTAACTAGTCCAAGATTCAGAGACTCAAGTCAGTTGTTCAATTGCAATATCTCTTTAATGCATTCATGTTGAGGTATGACTTCTCAGTTATGTGGCTTTAATTCTACATGGCAAAGTTCATCATTCTTGAAATCCCTGTAAGGAAATTACAGGGGTCACCAATTGCCATGCTGCGGGACTTGGCCACAGATCATTGGATATACACGTATAGATATGAATAATTAATTTTTGTTCTCTTTTTGACATGAACAGTCTTCAGGGAATTTTACTTAGGGAAAAAATGGATTTCTTTATGTCTGTGTGTTGCTTGACTGACAATACTTGATAAAAAAAAGGCACTGTGTCTCTTTCACAATTGATTTATTGCCACACCTGTTCTAAGGCAACATAACGTTAGCAAATTCAGCTGTGAATTTACATTATATGTGAAAGTTCACATTTTGTTGAACCTGGTAAATCAACATTACCATAAATCAAACTTTGCTTCATAGCTTTACTTTCAGGAAAGTAATTGCTGCTCATATCATTAGTATCCCTGTCGATACGTAACTTTATCATTGCTTTTAAATTCATTTAAGTGTTTCTGTTATTTAATTATCTGACATCAGAGTGAACTGGAGCCAAAGATTGTAGTTTAAAGTGAACCTGACTGAAAAACATTGACTTACAAGTGATAAAGACAGGTAAAGGCTGAGCCATGCTAATGCTAATGCTAACACTATCTATTCAGAGTAAATATGCCTTAGTAATAGGTCAATTGTGAAAAGTCTCACATACTGTTAAGTAACTAGGCAGAGAAAACCTCTCTCCTCACACAAAAGAGGATCCATTTACAGATATTAAGCAGGCACTCATGATGGCTGTAGTCCCCCGCGGATGTGAAATAAGGACATATTTACTACTTTCAAAGGCTTAAAAACTTACAGAAAGTTTAGTGGAGGAATAAAAAGTAATCTACACCCTGTGAAATCAATCATTTTCCCCTTTCTGCTCTCATCTGCTGTTGCCATTCACAATTTTATTTGTTAATCCCCAGGGTTAGGCTAATGTTGCTAACTAGCAGTACAGCACAGATGCAGGGGATGCGTGGCAGACATCTTGCATCTGCGTTTGCATAGTTAATAGCAAGTATATATAAGGGCCTAACATTTACGACTGCGGGAAATATGGAGTCACTGGTCAGCCTTGTTAGGATGTTTTTGAAAGGGGAGAATAAGCAAACTCCACACAAAAAGACACCAAACAAGATTAAAAACAGGAATGTTTTTGCTGTGAGACACCATCGACTGCACCACTGTGCAGCTTCAGATCTAAATGACTGTAGATAAACTCAAGATAGAGAGAAATCTTGAGGAAGTACTGCGTTAAAAATGGATTTATACTCCAACATATCAGGGTTATTAAGTTTTTATTTGACAAATGTACTGTTTTAAAAGGCAGCCCTTCGTGTCATCGAACCAACTTGTGACTGAAAATTACCCCGGCTGACCAGGTAATCCTGAGTCATTTACCTCTTGTCCCTCTTGTCTCTCCTTCTCTCTCTGTCCTTTATCTGAGCCCGTCTGCAGGGTTTTTTCTCTATAAACTCAAGCTTCAGGGCCACATTTAGATGAAACAAATAGAGGGAATTTGGACAAATGCTCAGTTGAGACAAACAACTCCTCACTGCCTGCGGGCTCTGTATTTTTTCCTCCTTCCTCTGTCTGGTTTTTGTTACTATAACTCTCTTCCAAAAGTAATAACTTTATCTAAGGGAGGCTTACGAAGAGGAGAAACCTCTATTGGTGGGTGCTGACAGGTCTGGTGGAGCGGGGCTTTATGTGTCCCTTTTATTTTCACAGCACTTGTCCTCCAGAGCGACACCATTGTTTGTCCGGTGGGCGGGCCACGTGGGCGACACATCCGGAGTGCCAATCATGTACTAGAACTTTCTGAAGCTATTGTGATTTTTAACACCCTAAAGGTTCCTTATTCAAGATATGGAGGCCAGGATGTTTTATTCTGAAAGGGAAATCAGTATCAAAACCTCTCAGGCCATTAGTTCTTTTATTGCCTAGCAAATTCGAAGAGGCGGTCCGCGTTTCGTGAAAACAGACAAGATAAAAACAAGGTAGCGCTCACGGAATAGAAAAGGCTCATAAACATGTAAGTATTTGTTTATGAAATTGCAGGTTTTGGTCAAGTCGCGATCAATCTGGTGTCACAGCCGGCCAGCTCTCTTTGTTGACAAATTACCGTATAGCGACACCGCTGATTGGGTTTTTTAACAAGCGAGTGAACCTGAAATGACAGGTGTGAGGAGACAATTTACACATCCAAGTCAAGTGACAGCCCTGCAATCATTCCACAGAATGATTTATTTGCAGACCCCTCAGAGGGCTCCCCACTGAAAAATGAAAAGATCTCAAAAGAGTGGAGCAAATATATGCCGGTGTAATTGTTTCTCTCCATAAATTGATTGGCAGATCAGAGAGGCCCATTGCCATATTGACACACCCTCAGTGATTATTGATTGAGTGTAATTGGACTGTCACAGCCTTCTATTGTGATATTGGAAATAAATAAAGCCAACGCAATGCAGACCCTGGGCAAACAGAGGGTTTACCCAGAGGGGGGTGTCATTACATTTACATGCAGACTGTGGATGGACAATCACGAAGGATTTAAGTGGCGAAAATGAATGAAGGCGATATAAATGCATGCAAACAAAAAACATCTAATATATAAGAAAATGAACATTATGAATGGATGTAAAGAAATGAATTAAAAAAATATGATGATATTTTAGTGATGACATCCACAATCATACATGCAAACCTCAATTTCCAATGAAGTCGGGACATAAATTGTGAATAAAAACAGAAAACAATAATTTAGAAATCCTTTTGGACCTATATTTAAATGAATAGACAAAATAAAAAGACAAAATATAACTAATAAATGTAATTGTTGTTTCAAATATTCACTCATTTTGAATTTCATGCCTGCAACATGTTCCAAAAAAGCGGGGACAAGGACATTTTCATTACTGTGTTTCACTGAATTTCCTTCTAACAACACTCAGATACAGTGGAGGATATTTGACATGGAAAGATTCACACACGTACTGAGGGTACAGGAGGGGAAATTCCAATCAAAATGGGAGGAATGGATAGTATATAAAAGAAAAATTGATGACACCATAGACTAGGGGATTTAACTCTTGTTTTTGTTGATATTATTAAATATTTTCTTTATGTGTATACTATTTTTTTTTTAATAATAATAATTATTATTGCTGTTGTATTCAAGTTGAAGTAAAAATGTCAATACTCTCTTGTGTTAAAAAATAAAACTCAATAAAAAATTAAGTGGCCAAAAAAACCACTCAAATAAGAGCTTGGAAGCTGAGGACACTAAATGTTGAAGCTCTGTGGGTGGAATTCTTTCCCATTCTTGCTTGATGTACGACTTAATTTGCTTAACAGTCCAAGGTCTATATTGTTGTGTTTTGTGCTTCATATTGCGCCACACATTTTCTCTGGGAGTTAGTTTGCACTACAGCCAGCCCAGTCTAGTACTTGAACCTTTTATCTATGAAGCCACAAAGTCGTAACACATGCAGAATGTGGCTTGGCATTGTGTTGCTGAAATAAGCAGGGGCAACCCTAAAAAAAGATGTTGCTTTGATGGCAGCATGTTGCTCTGTATGTACCTTTCAGTATAAATGGTGCCTTCACAGATGTGCTAGTTACCCATGCCATGGGCACTAACAGCCCCCCTACACCATCACAGATGCTGTCTTTAGAATTTTGCATTGACAACAATCTGGATGGTGGTTTTCCTCTTTCCCCTGGAGGACACGACAGTCTTGATTTTCCATTTGAAATGTGGATTCATCAGACCGCAGCACACTTTTCCACTTTGCCACTTTGCATCAGTCCATCTCAGATGAACTCAGGCCCGGTGAAGCTGAAGCATTTCTGGGTGTTGTTGATTTATGGCTTTTGCTTTGCTTGGTTAAGTTTTAGCTTGCACTTGTAGATGTAGTGACAGACTGTGTTAACTGAAAATGCTTTTCTGATGTGTACCTGAGCCCACGTGATAATATCCTTTACGGAATGATGTTGGTTTTTAATGCAGTGCGGCCTGAAGTAGTGAAGGTCACAGGCATACAATGCTGATGTTTGGTCTTTCTGCTTACTTGCAGAGCTTTGTCCAGATTCTCTATCTCTTCTTTCTTGTGCCTGGACAAACATTTCCTGAAAATGTCTAATCTATTGATGATATTTTGGACTGTTGATGATGAAATGATGAAATCCCCAAATTACTTGCAATTGTACAATGAAACATTGTTCATAAACTGTTGGATTATTACCTCCACCAAGGAGGTTATGTTTTTGCCGGCGTTTATCTGTCTGTTTGTTTGTTTGTTTGTGTTCAAAATAACTTGAAAAGTTCTGAACGGATTTGGCTGAAATTTTCAGTAATTGTCAGAAATGGGATATGGAAGAACTGATTAAATTTTGGGGGTGATCCGGATCACCGTCTGGATCCAGGAATTTTTTAAAGAACTCTTTAACATTGCCAGATAGGACCATTTTCGCCAAAGTGGACCGAAGCTGCTTGGCGGAGGTCTGCGCTCTCTGAGGGCTTTTCTAGTTTGTTTATGCAGTTGTTCACAAGGCGGTGAAACTTATCCTTGCTTGTGAGACTTTTAGCCGTATAGAGGATGTTTATTTTATACCCGATCATAACACTCACCTATTTCCAATTTATCTGTTCAAACACTCAACTTTTCCAGTCTTCTGTTGCCCCTGTCCAAGCTTTTTTGGCACATGTTGCAGGTTTCAAAATGAGTGAATATTTGCAAAAATAACAATTAAGTTTACCAGATTGAACATTTAATACTTTGTTTTAATTCACATTTTACACCACGTCCCAACTTAATTGGAGTTGGGGTGTGTGCTTAAAAGACAGTGTGGGAATTTTTAATTTTCTGGCTCGGCCTCTAAGCAGTTATGCAAAATCTTATATAAAAAAGAAAATGAAGGATTTTTAACACATTTATCTGAAGCAAATGTAATATTTCATTACAGAAAAAGAAAAATAATATCAAACAAAAACATATCCAACTGCATTAATTCCGCTTATTTTACTCAATATTTCCTCCACTTTTCTACATGAATATTTTAGTATAACCATCAGAGTTTAATGCTGTAGATTAAAAAGGCAATGTTATGATTTCAGAGCGAGAAACCGGCTTAATACTAGATAAATTTGTATCTTTAATACAATCATTAATTTGAATTATAAGTCAGAATGTCCAACCTCATACAGCTCTCCTTACTCATATATTTAGTTGCGTGTATATGACTCACTGCTCTTCTATTTGCTCTGATGAAACCTTGTCACACAAATGGAAATATGATCGATGTGAATATGATGAGGAGTTTTTACGCAGGGAAGATCAATGGAAAACCTTAAATCAAAATTAGATCGTACAAATTAACAGACGTTATGCAACCCTGCATCTCATTGGAAATGTTTTAAGTATAATATGTATGTGCACAAAAGCATAAAAAAACTCTTCGACGTGGTGGTCATTTTCTCCTCTGCAAGAGCCAAAGAGAACAGCTGTCAATGAGAGTGACCCCAATGATAGATAGCCCACTCCTCAGGGTCAGGAAGGCCATTTGAGCATGGGGACTTTCACTTAGGAAACCCCCCCCCCGTTCTCCTGTACAATTTATACCCTCCATCCTTCCCGAGTCAAAAGCTGTCTGCCTCAGTGTCATTTCCACTAAAAGGCTATAAGCAGGAACCGCAAGAGGTGCGAGGCAAACTTCTTTCTGGAAAACAAATAAGCAGCACAAAACAACTGAACGTCCCTATGGGGAAGCCTTGAAATGGATTATCTGTCTTTAAACACCCACTCCCCTTCTTCTGCTTCTCTCTTCTATCCTCCTCGTCTCCTGTTCTGTGATCCAAATTATAAATCTCAACTGGAGGGTGAGAGATAAAAAGTTCCCACAGGAAAAGGGCTTTTTATGTATAAAGAGGAGGGCGCATTTGGGGCTTGTATGCAAGGGAATACACAAGCCCCAACTGCGAGGGAAGACTCAGACATGCCTGTTAATGCAGAGCGACGATCAAACCGCACATCAGTTACTCCTCACATCTATGATTAAAGTAAATACTCGTGTTGTCTCTCTGACTGCCATGGCTTGAGTGTGAAATCCAAAAGCAACCTTTAATTTTCAGATGGGTGGCAAATGTTTAAACTGTTGTTCCTTGAGTGTCCACTTGAGGCAGGCTGCAGATGTTACCTTGCCAATTTGACAGTTGAAATAAAGTTCTTAAAGCGGTGAAGGAACTAATCCAAAAGCATGGATGTGAGTTAGCATTTAGCACTTTCTGGTTCTCCAGCCAAAACTTAATAGGGTTTAAAATACCGGTGTCGGGTAAATGCCTGAATTAAGGTTTGTGGTGAACACACAAACATGAGATTTTGTTCTTTAATGGGAAATAATAAAAAGTATCTTACGTTATTTGTTTTTTTGGAACTAGATGAAATTCATCAATGTGAAGAAACCGTAAAAATTTCAGTAAACGTCTGTCAGCCCCTAAGTTTGTTTGACAGCCACCAAAGCTAATTTTCGACAAATATTAAATGTTTGCCAAAAGATGTAAAGCAAGGGTAGCACGCTCAACTCATCTTCGGCAGCTTTTACAGCTTGGTGATGCTGACATTGTATAAACGTATTGTGATGTCACTCCACAAACGTCATATAAAGCGGACATATATCTCATTTCATCATGAAAGACGGCTGTCCCCAAAAGGGCACCACAAATCGTACAACAGCCATCCAGTCCTAATGAGCAAGCAGTTAGAAGCTAAGGTAGGCAAAGTCAACTCTTGCATCTTACAGGCGTTTACAAGCATGTTGGATCAAACATCGGAAATTCTGAAGCATGTTTAAAATTTTTCTATGCCCATGACACAACATTAATGTCGCCCAACTGATGTTAACTTAGTTCTGTATGGCCTGACATGGCTCAACGTTCCCTTCTAGCACTGCGAAAGTTGGCCAAAACGTCAGTGATGGGATGTAGCTTTAAATACTCACTAGCTAACAGAAAATTGTGCTTTTCTCCTCAATAAAAATAATGTTGTTGGCTATTTAATGTTACAAAACATGCTTGTTACCTCTTGGCCAAGACAACAGAAAAGTCCAGCACTTAACTACTATCAAGCTAATAGCAAAGAATTTTCCCCAGCCATTTTGTGACCAAGCTCATTTCAATGTAGAATATTGAGCAACCTCACAACATTCAAGGATGACAGGAAAAGTTAGCATTCAGCAACTCCTAGCTAACACTGTTGTGTGATGGGGATTCTCTTCCTTTCTCACATAACAAGCATCATATCCCATATTATCCCCTTAACAGCAAGCTCAAGAAGAATTATTGTTTCACCATTACCCTGTTAATTCATTACTAGCCAAGTAAATGCTCCATTTGTGATAAAAAAAAAAAAAAGCTTCACAATCTATGACCATGAGGACAACATAAAATGTTCGAAATAAACCACTCCCTAGTTAACCATATTGTATGTATGGAGATATCTATATCAGTACCACAACATAAACTTCCTTCTCCTGTTGTGAGAACATCTTTGTTATGGGCCAAATGGCCGTGACAACAGAACACAACAGAGAAAGTTTAATCCAACAGCTCTCTTACTGACATTACTGTTTCCTAGGACATCTTTTACATGTATCATTATGATGTCAAACCTAATATTTTGAAATAAGTGTGATAATCTTTCTGCTGCATCAACAGAAACAGTTAGCATAAAGCCATTCCCTTGCTAGCACTGTTTAGCTAGGAAACTCAAGGTGTCTCAAGCTGCATAATCGAACATTAATTTCTAGCAATTCAGTCACTAATTTGCTGAAAAGAAAAGTGTATAATGATAATGGCATCTGTTTTTGACATGTGGCTAATTGTTTATCAAATTGTTATATAAAATATATGTATTTTTAGGGTGAAATATTACTGTTAATTTTCTTTTCACTCACTGATAGCGTTAAAGTTGTGAATGTACACTATGTTTCAAACTTTGCCCAAACAACAAAGCTCTCTGATTCTTCCTTAAGAGTTACTCTCATATTCTTGGAAGCTTTCACTCTATTTTTTCCATCTGACTAAAATGTCTTGAGTTTTCTTAGAAATACACCCCTTTCAAACATTCAGAAAACACATTATATCCATCATTAGATCCTCCAAATGGTAGATTTCCAGGGGAATTTTCTCCCTGGACACAGATTGGCTTCCATGGCAACAAGCACTGACTCAAATAAACCACTTTTGCCTTGTGAACCCTCCATTCTGCACCTGACAAGGTAACAAGCTACAACAGTCGAAACATGATGTCCCTGCATGTGTAAGCTTACTTTTGGAAATAATTATACTGTCAAGGACACTCTTCTTTTCTTGTCCAAACACCAAAACCACACATCCTTTTTTCAGCTTGTACTGAAGCCCTTTGTAGTTGTATGGAAGAAAGAGAAATAAAAGCTTTAGTGATTCTGTAGCTTTTGGCCAGGATTTTAAACAGTTTAAAATGATGGTCAAATTTTCATCTTTTTCTGAGGTAACTTGAGAGCATTTTTTGTCTGCTGTGGAAAAATAAAGACTACAGTACTGTAAGAGTGTTCAAGCATCAGATAACACTGAAACTACCCTGGATGAACCTTCTATTAGCTCAAATATGTGTGTACTAAAATACGATGAATGTTAAAACTAACATCTAACTTAAAGTGTATCACAAAATTACTATATAAGCAGAGTTTGTTTACCTTACCAGATTTACAAAATGATGTTCAAGATAGTATACAAGGTAAAACAACAATACCACATAAGATTTATCTTGCGCAGCAGCTGGACCTGCCTGATTCAATGTCTGTATTGAGACAGATCCATCTTGCCAAGCTCCAATCTACAATGATTGTGAGTGTCCAAAAGTGGCTCAGTTCCTGTAAAGCAGGAAGGGATAGGAGCAAGTGAGACAGCAGCAAGACGTGACTGTTAGTACCGAGATTAGCATAGATGCTAACAGCTTCAGTAGCAGTTTTATCGGATCTAGACCACATTTCTTTATTAAATGAAAAACAAAGATTTACAGCAAAAACATTTCTTTTTATAAATTAAATTTTTGCTCCACTTCCAGCATGTTTTGGTGACAGTTTGTTCTACGTAGTGGCTTACGTTTTGTATTCAGTACAGCAGCAGTAGCGCTTGCCTACTACATTATCTGATTGGCCCGTATTGAATGCGATTGACAGAACAATCATCCAATCACCCGCCAGATTTGCTTTTGAACGGTTCTGCCCATTCGGAGGTTCATTGAAATACAATGAATGGTCCATCTGGTTGACAGGCTAACGTAAGACAGCATACAAGGTACCATAAATAGAGGTATTCAAGGTTGAATATACAAGGCATACAGGTAGCATAGCCTTGAGGTTGCACATAAGTGGCATAGGGCAGTATACAAGGTAGCATAAAGAAAGCATTTAGGCATACAACGATGTATGCAGTTAGCATTTATATGCTAATATTATAAAAATTAGGCTACATGGTAGCAATGAAAGCAAACAGGTCACAAATGACAGCACACAAACAGCATACAAGTAGCAAATAAGGTAGCCCACAAGATAACATTAAGGGTCACATTTAGGCAGCATAAATAATTCTATACAAGATAATATTTGATAATAGCATTCAAGGTAACACAAGGTGGCATACAAGGTAGCAAACTGGTATGCATGTACTTTAAAGGCACACTAACACTAGGGCCATTGATCCGTGCAGAGCTTGAGCACAATGTGTCCCACGAAGTGTCCTGGCATAGAAGACAGGATAATAAGAGCCTATGAGTAGCACAAAGCTGCTGCCTTTATGATATTCTGAGGATTCAAAAGCAAGGCAACTGGACTGTGTAGAGTTTGTTGGGAAGACG
The DNA here is from genome assembly GCA_037902135.1 of Cetoscarus ocellatus. Lineage (NCBI taxonomy): Eukaryota > Metazoa > Chordata > Actinopteri > Labriformes > Labridae > Cetoscarus > Cetoscarus ocellatus. The sequence goes on along the minus strand of JBAMNC010000835.1, from coordinate 130,890 downwards.
TTTCACTTCTCATCCAAGAAGCTTCTTCAGTTCCAAATGGCTGGTGCTGGAAGCAGATATTTATCTTGCTAGAGGAAAAACAACAACAAAGGAAAGGAGGAGTTGGAGAACGACCCATAGAAACTTATCCCAGGGTGATGTAACCCCTGAGAGTCGTTACCCTGAATGGGTCATTAACTCCCCCTGTCATGTGAGGTGTTATGGTCACATGTGCCCAGGAGTGAGTGTTTGGAGAGCTTTCTGGGGAGAGAGCTTAGCACTGCATTATATGTAGGTGAGAGATTGTGTCTGAGTCCACCACCTCTGTTAAGAGAAGGCTTCTCCAGTCTGGTGAAGATGGCTTCTTTAACTCCTCTTTCAAACCATCTATCTTCTCTCGCCAACACCTGTACATTGCTGTCCTCAAAAGAGTGTCCCGTGTCCTTTAAGTGGAGGTGGACTGCTGAGTCCTGACCTGAGGAAGTGGCTCTCCTGTGTTGAGCCATACGCTTGTGAAGCGGTTGTTTAGTTTCCCCAATGTACAGGTCTGTTTATGTCTTGGTGTTTTGTCCTTGGGATGGACCAACTTCTGCCTTAATGTGTTTCCAGGCTTGAAGTGAACAGGAATGTGGTGTTTGCCAAAGATTCTCTTGAGTTTTTCAGATAAACCTGCAACATACGGAATCACAATGTTCTTGCGTCTCTCTTCCCTTTCATGCTCCGTCTCCTTTCTTTTCTTGTTCTTCAAAAAGGCCCACTTTGGGTATCCACAGGTTTTCAGGGCTTCTCTAATGTGTTTCTGTTCCTTTTCCTTTCCTTCCTTCCTTGTAGGAAGGAGCGACAAACACAAAAAAAAAAAAAAAAAAAAAATTGACAGGCTGCAATCCACACAATTTAAAAGATCATCTGAATTATTATGGAGGGATAAGAAAGATAACAACACGGACTCCAACACACAAGATAAATGGGTGAAGAACTTATCAGACAGGGTTCTCACCCAACCAGAAAAGGAGGTCCTTTCCAAAGGACTAAATTTTGCTGTAACCCCAGAACAGATCCCAGTGGTAGACCTCATAACAGCGACGGAGTCAGCCATCCGAGACAACAAGCTGACGGTCACAGAGGCAGAGCAACTCAGGTTGAAGATAACAGCGGCTCTCTCGAGTGCTAAAACACCTCCTTCTAACCTCACAAGCCAGGAAAGAAGAGCCTTGTCATCACTGCAAAAAGATGAAAACATAACCATCTTGCCTGCAGACAAAGGGAGATGCACGGTGATACTCAACACAAGTGATTACCATGACAAGGTAATAAGCCTCCTCAGTGATACCACTACTTATGAGATTCTGAAACGGGACCCCACTAACATCTACAAGAAGAAGGTAATAAACTTACTCCAACAGATGGAAAAGGATGGAGTGATCGACAGGCCACTCTACTACAGGCTCTACCCAGAGGAAGCAGTCCCATGCATTTATGGACTTCCAAAAATACACAAGGAAGGTGCACCCCTTAGACCCATCGTCAGCAGCATCAACTCGGTCACCTACAACATAGCAAAACATTTGGCCACAATCTTAGCTCCCCTTGTTGGCCACACTACTCACCACATCAGAAACTCACAGGACTTCGCACAGAAAATCAAGGACATCACACTGGACCCAAAGGAAACCATGGTTTCCTTTGATGTCACATCACTTTTCACCAGCATTCCGACCACAGAGGCAGTCCAAGCAGTAAGAAAACATCTCTTACAGGACAGTACACTGGAGGTCAGAACCAACCTCATCCCTGACCACATCTGCTCCTTACTGGACCTCTGTCTGAGTACCACCTACTTCCAGTTCAGGGACCACTACTACAGGCAGAAACATGGATGCGCCATGGGCTCTCCTGTATCTCCCATAGTAGCTAACCTGTACATGGAAGAGGTGGAGAGAAAGGCCCTAGCCTCATTCCATGGAGCAGCACCAAGCCACTGGTTTAGGTATGTGGATGACACCTGGGTCAAAATCCAGGCACATGAAGTAGAGGCTTTCACAGACCACATCAACACAGTGGACAACATTAAGTTCACGCGTGAAGATGTTAAGGACAACGTTTTGGCCTTTTTGGATTGTGCAGTACACTTGGAGACAGATGGGGGTCTCAACGTTGAAGTGTACCGGAAACCCACACACACGGATCAATATCTACTCTTTGATTCGCACCATCCGCTTCAGCACAAGCTGGGTGTCATCAGAACCCTCAACCACCGGGCTGAGAGTGTTCCTACAAGGAAGGAAGGAAAGGAAAAGGAACAGAAACACATTAGAGAAGCCCTGAAAACCTGTGGATACCCAAAGTGGGCCTTTTTGAAGAACAAGAAAAGAAAGGAGACGGAGCATGAAAGGGAAGAGAGACGCAAGAACATTGTGATTCCGTATGTTGCAGGTTTATCTGAAAAACTCAAGAGAATCTTTGGCAAACACCACATTCCTGTTCACTTCAAGCCTGGAAACACATTAAGGCAGAAGTTGGTCCATCCCAAGGACAAAACACCAAGACATAAACAGAGCAATGTGGTGTATGCAGTCCAGTGCAGTGAGGAATGCTCAGACCTGTACATTGGGGAAACTAAACAACCACTTCACAAGCGTATGGCTCAACACAGGAGAGCCACTTCCTCAGGTCAGGACTCAGCAGTCCACCTCCACTTAAAGGACACGGGACACTCTTTTGAGGACAGCAATGTACAGGTGTTGGCGAGAGAAGATAGATGGTTTGAAAGAGGAGTTAAAGAAGCCATCTTCACCAGACTGGAGAAGCCTTCTCTTAACAGAGGTGGTGGACTCAGACACAATCTCTCACCTACATATAATGCAGTGCTAAGCTCTCTCCCCAGAAAGCTCTCCAAACACTCACTCCTGGGCACATGTGACCATAACACCTCACATGACAGAGGGAGTTAATGACCCATTCAGGGTAACGACTCTCAGGGGTTACATCACCCTGGGATAAGTTTCTATGAGTCGTTCTCCAACTCCTCCTTTCCTTTGTTGTTGTTTTTCCTCTAGCAAGATAAATATCTGCTTCCAGCACCAGCCATTTGGAACTGAAGAAGCTTCTTGGATGAGAAGTGAAACGTCTTCCCAACAAACTCTACACAGTCCAGTTGCCTTGCTTTTGAATCCTCAGAATGACCATGACCTGGATGAATGAGAATCTACACAGATGCCTTTATGATACTTTCATGTCCACCTTTTAATGTTGCTTTGTTTCCTATTGCATATCAGTTTTGGATATAGTAAGCATACAAATGCTATCCGTGCACCACTTTGTATGCTTCCTTGTATTTTTCCTGTATACCCACTAGACATTAGACATTGTTGGAGCAGCCATTTACAATTAGGGCTTCAGAATTATCTTGGCTTAAACCGAACACCATTTTTATAGGACATACAAAAGTGAAGAGTTTTAATTTAAAGTGAAATGTGACAGTTGATAATTTAGGCCAAATCAAAAGGATAAAACTTCAATTGGAGCCAGACATTCAAGTTTATGAGTAAATAAATGATGCTATCCCGCTAAACAACAAATAAAAACCTTCATTTCTTTTTTGTTCAAGCCACTTATTTTTGGATTTTATAAAGTTTGGTCTACTTTAATTCCATGGTGAAATCATGCCGGCTCACTGGCTGGTACATTTTTGCAGCCTTGATAAGAAGATAATGAGCCTTATGAAAAACCTGTTCCTCCTGGCTCTCACTTTGTTTAGAGTGTTTTTAATCTAGCCTTGGCTGGTAACACAAGTTATTTTATCCCCCTCATAGAGCCTCTTCTCTTGTTCAAAAATCTGTTTATGCATCTTTGTGTCCTTCATGACCTCCATTAACACTTGGCAGCAGGGACACCTTAGCTTCTCATAACCTCTGACTCTAAATGACTGGATACAAGCTAGCCAACTGAAATACATCAAGTGGCTTCAGCAGCCATATTTTGCTGACTTATATCTGTCCATAAGTGCCAAGAAGTGTTCCAAATGTTTGAGGTGTGGTATTAAACATCTATATAAAGTAATATAACATCCAAGAGTCCATTCCATCAAACACAAATTTGCTGGCAAGCTAGCAGTCGTGCACCAGATGACCTAGCTTAATTGGGCAGGTTTGACCTCAATCCAAGCACTTAGGCATGAGTGATTTGGTATTCGTTTTAATTTAAGGAGTCTTATACATATTTAATTACATTGATCAAGACCAGAACTGATTAAAATGCCCATGTGAATGCCAACCTGCAACTCATTTAAAAAACAGCTTCAAATTTTGATAAAAATGTGATTGACATGCTCAATTGATGCTGCTTCTGCTTTACAAATGCTGCTTTTAAAATTCACATCTTATGTAAAATACAATTTTTAATGTTTCATCAAGAGACATGCGTCCAAGTTCTTTTAACAAACCCTTCTTATCATTTCTTTTCCTCTCTTTACAGCTCCTCATTTCAGAAAATGTGTGCTAAAATGGTTCAGCTGAAAAAGAAAGGAAAATACTGTTGCCACTAGTGAGTATGTCAACTCCCCCTGATGGAAGACACTCCCTAAAAGCCCAGTCACATTACAAAGTATATCAGCTGATGTTGACCAACAGTAAGAAATAATCAAAATTCAGGTCATCATCTTTAAAGCGTAAGTTGTGCTGGTGAAGTATAATGTTTCCCAACAGTCTGACTAGTTATTGACAGATTTTAAGTGTTCGTAGTTGTAAAGCATGGAGTGCACCCAACTAAGGAGACTGTTGGCCTAACATAGCTTGGCACTGAATGTTGTACAAACATATTGTGAAGTCGTTCAACGCACGCCAAATAAAGCGGAGTGATATGCCATTTCACCACATGCAGCTGCAGCTGGTCTCAGCATTCCCACACTATGCCTACAGGACAAAAGATGGCTGTCCCGAAAAGGGTGCCTCAAGTCGTAACACAGCTCGAGTCAACAGAGATGAGGGTAGTGAAGGAAACAGAAGTCAGCCCTTGCTGACGTTAACTTAGTCCTGCTTGGCCTGAAATAGCTCAGTGGGACTCTACGTCAGCAAAAGTTGAGGTCTTTTTTCCTAAATCCTTTCAGCCTGCTTAAGTCTAAGGGATTTCTGTCCTCAGTTCACACACGTCAGGTTTTTCTGAAGTGTGATACCTAGCCTTACAGGGATACGCCAACATTTTTTCTTGTTTTTGTGTGTTGTCTCACTCCCAAGTCCATGACAAGCAGATAGACACCATTCTTTTGACTGTGCGTGCAGTAACAAAGAAGAGACCTCAAAGAGAACTCGCCCACCACTAATTAGCTTAGCTCAAACACTGGTAGTCAATGGGTAAGGTTAGCCTGCCTCTGCCTACAGTCATTAAAAAACTCTTCAGCAACTCTCAACGGTTCTGTGTGCTTGTTGTGACTCGTTTTTTTTTTTTTTTTTTGCTTTTTTTACGACCTTATGTTACCTCATCTATTTTAGACTAAGATTATCACACATCTATATACCAAACTAACTGTTTCACTGCTGTTTCCTCTCTGCATATTCCGGTTCAAATGGGTAAGGTTGTGGATCTTCGTCAGTCTCGAAGAAATCATCCTTGTCCTATCTTGCAAAGTCGGCCACAATTCTTAGTACCAATCTACTCATAAACAGAGGCTTTGTTTTGCTGACCGACTTACAAGCACATCTGCAGTGGTTTGCTCATGCATCCTGCGGTTTAGTTTCATTTGTATTTCTTTTGAAAATTACATTAAGTGCTAATCTTAGTCTAAAAATAGATAACTTATTATGACATAGTAAAAAAAAGTCACAACAAGCACACAGAACCATTTAGAGTTGCTGAAGAGTTTATCTGATGACTTTAGGCAGAGGCAGGCCAACACTACCCATTGACTCCCAGTGTTTGAGCTAAGCGAATTAGCGGCGGGTGAGCTCTGCCCGTCTATTTCTTGTTACTGCACGCACAGTCAAAAGAATAGTGTCCATCTGCTTGTCATGGACTCGGGAGTGAAGCAAGACATGAAAACAAAAAAATGTTGGTGTATCCCTGTAAGATTTGATGATGTCAAGTCCTAATGTATATTTGTGGTGGACAGGATCATTTCTTTTTTTAACAAAGAACGAAAACAGTTGTTAAGGAAAAACCTGCTTTTGTGTGGATTTTCAGTGTCTGAATACAGAAACAGACAGGAGTCCAGTTCAGTGGCCCTGCTGAGCTTTATCTGTAGCTCTACTTAATGTGCCAACATACTGTATGTATAATAAAGCTCTAATTTATAACTTTCAAAATACACCATATTCCATCTGCTGCCGAGGTTTGGATGAAGTCTGTGGGCTCTGGAGCCTCCACTGCCATCCGATTATGTTTGCTCTCCACCAGCATAAACCTCTCCATCTCCTGCTTTCTCAGCTCTGTGGGGGTTGATTAATGAAGCAGATTTCCAGCTATCAAGCTGGGTGCAAACTGTTCAATTATGCATCTTGGACTCTCCTTATATCATGTTTTAGTATCTTCTCCAGCTCTAGCTCCGTGGGGCCAACGCGTGCGCGCATGTGCGTGGGAGGCCGAGCCATAGACGAGCTATATTTGTCTGAGTAATGACCTTTGCCATCGCCACAAATTAAGGCGGAGTGATTGGCGCGATGCTGCCGATTTGCTCTTTCATGAGGTCTTCACCGGGGTTGTCACAGCGGTCCTGGCAGGACTGAATTTGCACTCTGAGTTAATCAGAATGCACGAGTGGGGCAGGCGAGGAGGCAGCCGGCTCACGCTGTAAACAGCAAAGAAGACGTTTACAACCTGATGCAGACATCTGTCCTCATCAGGCACAGCTGCTCGCAGGCTGCGGCATGATTGTCTGGTAGCTTTTGCAGACACTCGAACCGCTTTCATTTTTTTATAATGGAGCACACTATTTGTTATACAGCAGTCTCTTTAGCTGCTATAATTCTTGACGGATAAAAGCCTGGGGTGATTTGCTGTGGGGCTTTGAGAACCGAAATGTTCACAATGTAGCAGGTGAAAGTTAAGATAATGATACCTCTTCGAAACACAAGGATTTTCATTGTGTTAAATTACTGTAATGCAAGCTTCGAACCAAACCAACATAAGTGGCCTTAAATACATTTCTCTGTTTTGTCAGTCTAACCATGTGACTCTTTCAAAGAGACTTTAAGACTGAAGCATAATCATGAATGGTGCATAACCCCTTGCTGAATGTTAAGAGTTCATATGAAACAGACATACATGGCATGAAAAACAGGAGATTTTAGGCCAAATGTTGGCTAAAATAAATGAAGTAAATCAGTCATAATGTTCACCCATGTTACACCCATCATCAGACAATCACATGGCAGCAACTCATTGCATCTAGCAATATAGACATGGTCAAGACGACCTGCCAAAGTTCAAACTGAGAGTCAGTCGTGACTTTGAACATGGCATGGTTGTTGGCGATCTGGGTGAAAATGCCTTGATGATGCCAAAGATTTGAGCTTAAAGCAACGCAACAGCAACTCAAAGAAGAGCAACCAAAGCGTACGGACCATTCCTGAAGAAGGAGCGTAACTTATTTCAAAGCACATGGCCGACAGCAGCAGAAGACCAAACCAGGTGCCACCCCTGTCAGCTAAGAAGAACAGGAGAAGAAACTGAGGCTACAATTCACAGTAGCTTTGTCCTTTTCATGAGACTCTACAAATGGCTGATGATGATTTCAAGCCTTATTCCCGCCTTGTCCCACATATTAAACATCCCGTGCTATGACCCAAAAGGCTAAAAATCATATCTCAAGATTGATGTTCCCACTAACTATACACTTCTATTCTTGTTTTATGAACACTAGGGTTTAAACTTTCAACAACAGTTGAAAATAAACACTTTTGTCATGTTTATATCACAGATGTTTTGGTCCACCACTTGTTCGGCCTGCCAGCAAGCTGGTTAGAAGGCTCGGCATGGGATTAAGGGTCAATCCCAACTGTACCCCTTAGCCATCCCCTTCATCTTACCCCTTCATCTACCCCTTCCTCTTGGCCCTCTGTTTTGAGGGTTAGGGGGAAGGGGTGAAAACATGCTCCTGAGAAATAAGACGCCACTCGATTCCCTCTACGTCATCACCCAGCTGCTCACTGGCTGTGTGATAGGCAGATGCAACAATAGCCGTAGCTACAGCTGTGAAAGCTAGCTCGTTGTAATGTGAAATTTAAAATACGACCAACAATTCAAAACATGATAAATATTTACTTGATGATTTAATAATTACTTATAACTATGCACTTACCTCAGTCTACGCTCTGCCTTCTTGTCAGCGGGCCCGGTGTATAATGGGAAATTCCCATACCGCTTCTTTTCAAGTGCGGTCCCGGTCTGTCTTCGTTCAAGAGCTGTGCAGCCCTTCGTCTTAGCCCTTCGTCTTAGCCCTTACCCTTAGCTCTACGGAAAATTGGGACACCCCTTCACTAGACGTGACACACAAAACCAAGGGCTAAGACAAGGGCTAAAGGGGTAGAATTAGGGTGGACCCTAAGTTCACTGTACTTCAGTGGCCTCCACTGTCACCAAATCTCAATCCAATGTGGCACCTGTGGGATGTGAGGGAACAGGAGATTTGCATTATGAAGGTGCTGCCGACAAATCTGTAGCAATCATGATATGACCGCCGTATCTATGAGGGATGTTTCCAACACATTGCTGTAGCCACGCCACAAGTAACTGAAGCAGTTCTGAAGGCAAAAGGGGGTCAAACCCAGCAAGGGTGGCCGAGGGTGGAGATCCCTATGTCCAGATATTTCTTTAATATAAGAGTTAACTGTATGCACTGACCTATAAGAGGAAAAGCCTGAATTTTGCGACTAAGACAACGTGGTGTAAATGTGGAGAGAATGGGTGTCAACTGGTGAATTTAACTTGTGGAGTAAAAAGCACTTTGAGTCTTTTTCTGATTTCCTCTTTTTTCCACTAATTATACACTTAAAGTATGGATGTTTTAATATCTGCTATGTTAGCTTCTCCAATGTCACATACTGTGCCCTTAAAATAGTAGGGAACACGTCTTAAGTTGCATAACATGTCATAAAAAAGAAAGAAAAGGGAGATTTTTCTCAGTGTGCAAGGAGCATTTTCCCCTCTCAGGACGTCTGAGTTTGTGCTCTGTGATGAATCCCTGGCGAGCAATGTAACAGGTGGGTGGACGGACAAAACAAAAGATCAAATCAATAGTTTCAGCCACCGCTTAATTGCACATCGGGAGCCAAAGGTTTTTTTATTACGGGCTCTGGTCAAACTTTTAATATACCTTGAGCCTCTGGAGTATGGTGTTCCCTTGCAGCGAGCTTTGTCCGAGAAACAAAGGCGTTCTCTCTCTCTTTCCTGTCTCCTTTTATACACCCTGTCTTCCAGTCAACCCCTTAGCAACCCACGGCTTTCAGCAGAACAGTTTACCAACAGAACAGAATGTAATGAAGTCACAGTATCTGAATTAAGCTGCTTATGAGATTAGAGTATTCAACCCACCTTCTCTGGTGTGGAAATTATTAGAAAACAAAAGGGTTTACCAGGCGAGGAGATTTAAACTGAACTGGAGATTTAACTCCTCACTTCAAACCATTGAAATGTGTGCAAAGATAAAATTAGCAATCTAGTTTTAATAAAAATACATGACTCCAGGAGAAGCCACGCACCTTCAAAAATAGATCAGGTTTACCCCAACCCAAAGCCTTTTTGTGCTATGGTTTTATGCGATTTTGAGCCTTGATATCAAACAAAAACAACAAATGATGAGGATTTCATGGTAAGGTTTTAGTGAGGCAATCAGAATTTCCATCAAAAGCATGAGAGTGTAATATGCCCTAAATATGACGCAAATAAGTCTGAATCCATGATCAAAGATTACTCACATTAACACACCATCATGAGTCTCATGCAGCTCTCGTGATGGAGAATCTCAAGCATGACCCATTAATTTTCATAATTATGCTTCCTCTAACATAAAGAGAGAGCAAGAGAGCGTGCACCCACACTGGAACTTAAAAAAATGCCTCTGGATTGTCATGGACAGGGCTTGAAACAGGCATAGACATCCTCACTCCCTCCTTTATATGAATTCATTCAGAAATAACACCATACAGTCTATAATGCTTTTGTAGATTTGATAAGTCATCATAACTAGGGATGCACGATATTGGATTTTTGCCGATATCCGATATGCCGATATTTTTTGATTCATTATCGCCGATACCGACATTTCAGGTCAAGAGCACAAGCTCTGTACTTAACAAAAATGGACTTTTTTCTTATAGTGTTACAGTATATTATTGCATGAACAGATGTAAAACAAGAAAAACAGCTTTAACTCTTGCAAAAATGAAACCCTCGATATTTAAACGTACCCATGCAGTGATGAGAAGATGCATTAATATTGAACATTTGTATAATTTGCCAATATTCCAGACGATATGTGTGGCCGATATTCCAGCCGATATGTGTGGCCGATATATCATCTGTAAATATCTGCAAAAATTTCAATATCGGCCAATACAATACGTAACTTTTTAGGCTGATATCAGCCGATACCGATATCAAACCGATAATATCGGGCATCCCTAATCATAACATCATTGGCCTTGAGCAGCCTGGACTGCAAAATACAGGATTTTTCCACATGAAAATTGCATTTGATATTTACGAATTTGTTTTTACCAAAATTTTTAAGGTGTACAGTAAACCCTCATAATAATGCGGTTCAGTGTTCGCGGTCCCATTATTCCACATTTTTTCTGTAAGACCTATTAGTTTTGATATCACGTACATTTTTGCGACATTCTGCAGCAATCTTTATGAGTTTAAATGTCGCGCGTCACAATATAATACCCGTACGTACTGTATATTTCTTTTGGCCGCTGATTGGCTGTTGTGTATCACGTGGCTTCCCATCTCGCAGGGAGGAGAGACGCTTGCTTTGTTCTCTCTCAGTTCCACGTGTCTCTCTACAGTGATTGGTGTTCTGCAAAACTTTAAATGTATTATTTATTTATTTTAAAAGTCTGTTTAAAGACCTTAAAGTCCTTTTAAAAGTACCGTTTAAGTTATAAAAACATGCCGAGGGTATATCTAAATAGGGTACTTCTATGTCGCGAATTTTTACTTATTGCAGGTGGGTCTGGAACCTAATCCCCATGATGGAGGGGGGACCACTGTAATCAGTTATAAGTAATCTATCGCAATCACACGTAACTTGCCCAACTCTAGTCATAGTTGTTATGTGTGTAAAAATAGTTAGTTAGTATTGCATGAGAACCCTTAGGTGTGTGGGTGTTTCTGGGTTTATTACTCATACTGGAGGACAGCTTGATGGTAATTGACTCTATCAGGCAATAGTCTAATATTTAGTCTGGAATATTCATAGTTTTGTTACAAATTACTCTGCCTACAATACACGGCTGTCAAAGCAATGTCTCTGAAAGTGGAGATTGCAAGTTTTGGCTATCAGCTGCTTAAACTGAAGTTTAGAGTTGTAAAAGTGTGAACAACGGACAATCATTGTTCAGCTATATGGGGCTGACAGCTGGCATCATACATGTTATCTGCCACAAGAGATAAGCTAATAGAAATACTCAATTGTAGTAGCCATATTTGACCAGTAGAGGGCAGCCGTTATGCATTTTTCTCATGCAGTATGTTGAATTTTAATATTTTGAGCTCAAATGCCAAGATATGGACCCCAAATGATCAACAATATGACTAATATGACTAAATCTGCACATATGTAAGCTTAAAGCTGAAAAAGTAGATCTTGCATTTACTTTTTTAAATACTCTCATTAGCTTTTCAAGTCAGCCCAAGTGCACACTTTGTTTCGTGTACCTGTGCTTGATAAATCACATCTCTCTTTGTGTAAACAGCCTGTTCCTTCAGACAGATGTATTCACTTTGTTACATATCTGAAGGCTGAGCTGTAAATAATACATGAGTGTAAAGCATGAGCGGTGGAACGTAGCATAAAAACCATACAGCATCCCAAAAACCAGTGTCCTGGGATTGTTTTTTTTCAGTCCCTGCAAAACATTCAGAGTGGAACAGGAATAGATCCAAAAATAAAACTCTTCCGAGTGCTCCTGAGGACAACACTTGAAAGAGTGTGCAGAGGTGCAAACAGCTCTGTGAGGCTTGACTAAGGAATGGTTCAGCTAAATGTTGATGCTTACAGGATGATATGATAAAATGACAAGGCAGATATGCAACTGTTTGGGGGGAAGATTTCCCCCCATTCTCAGAGTCGGACAGCTAGCGTGCCAACATTCGCACTGGCCCGCCACCGTGGTTACTGTTAAAAGCTACTTAGACAAAATCTGTTGCTGACGTTGCCCTCTCCCTTAAAAGGAATTAAAATACCTGGAAATTTGACCAACTTAATTCATTAACTTACCAGAGAGACCCCAAATTGCGGGTCACTTAATGTTGGAAAAACTTCCACCCAGACCAGGTCTTTTCAGTGCTTTATGGTGTGAATTTGTAATTTTCTGAAGTATTTCTTCTTATTTCTTGACCGAAAGATGAATGTTTAAAAGGCTATCTTTGGATGTGAATCTCAGGATGATGACAATATCAATTCAACCAATCGACAATCACAAAAAAAAGACTAATGTACCAGTCTAAAATGCTTAGACATGCATGGTCATGACCATAAGTCTAGCCAGCATCAAAATCAACAGAGCTTGACAGAGCTGGCAAGGGTTGGCATGACTTTTTAACAGCATTTCTCTGTCGCTATGTTGAAATTCTGCATTAAGAAATACTGGTATATCATGAAGTAAATACCCTGTGTAGCACTGATTTGTTTGTTGCGCTGTTACAGTCTGTCTTTTGCAGTTTGCATTTATCTATTTCATTAAGTTTAATAGATTCAATTATTAGAAAAGAGGGTAAATAATGCTTATGTTGGTTTATTAGTTAGAGTAAGGCTAGTCCACAGCAGTAGGCCATCCATGTTGTTAAAAAAGTAACAACAGCTAATGTGTGATGTTTGTAGGAACTACCTTTTATCAAACTACATGGATAATTCAAAGAATAACTACTAACCTGACACACCAGATGGACCATTCGATATATATTTCACTAGTCCATCTGAGCAACAGCCCATAGAAGTGTTGAGAATGGGAATAATCTTTAAAAAGCATATCCTGCAGGTGATCCATCAATGACATTCATTATGGGCCGATGAGATAAAGTCTGCGAACGCGACTTCCGTGGAATAGAATACAAAAAGTACGCCACTTCGTAGAACAAACTATCGCCAAAATATGACTAGAGTGAAACTAAAATATCCTTACTATGAACAAATTATTTCAGTGCTGTTTGTCTTTAATTTAATAAAGAAATGCAGCCCAGAGCAGTTAAAGCTGCTACTGAAGCTGTTAGCATCTATGCTAATCTCTGTACAAGGAGTCACTTCCTGCTGTCGTCTCACTTGTAGCCTCACCTCATCTTACCTTAAAGAACAATGATTGGGCTTTTTGGCTTCAGACCACTCACAATCATTGTAGATTGGAGCCTAGCAAGATGGATCTGTCTAATTACAGAACTTAAATCAGGCTAGTCCATATGCACTACAAGATTATAAAACCTACTAAACAACATGGAAGATGACTAATCGGATAAAAAAAAAGAAAATAAAAGAAAAATCGAGATAGAAGGCTTTTATCCAACAGTGAGGGTATACAAGTATGTTCATGAATGTCAATGATCAGTAACTTGGTTTTATACCAAAATAATTTGTTAACATATAAGTAATTTTGAGTATATATATTAACACTGATCATTATTAACATGTGCAATTAATTATAGTAAATAACATAAAATTTAGTTTAGAACAGATATATTGCAGAGATATAAGCTTATTGTATGTAAATACTTAGTTAAGAGATGTACGATTATGAATACAAAAGTGTACAAGTATTTATATACTATCTTTACAGATGACATGTAAAGATGTATATGTATATTATATATAAAATATAAACTATGATGTGTAGATCTGTATAGATATATTATATATACATTGATATTTTTCTGAAGTACTTACAGATTATTAGTGTGTTTCATTTATTCTGTATGAGATTTATTTGAAGATTGGGGTTGTGCTTGCAGAGATTTGTTTGTCTATAAAGATTTAATGTAGTGTGTAAAATGAGGCTATTGCCCTTGTATTTCCATTGTTAAAGTCTTTGTTTCATTCAGTCCCTTCTCAAGCAGGGTATTGTGTTTACATACGTACATGTGTATGTACTCACATGTGTAAGTTTATTTGTTGGGCATGCACATTCGTCCGATGTACATATGTGTTATGTTGCCTGGACTAAATTGTTTTTTTAAGTTTGAGATGAATAAAAAAAATGGTTGCACTGCCAGTGAGGTGGTCCATAAATTGGTATTCACAGAGTTTATCATTCATTGACATACTGAAAAGACATGGTTTGACCAAAAGTTTGTCTTATAAGAAGTAACCCAGAAATAGATGTGTTAGAAGGGAGTTTTCAGAGTCGTGGGTCAGCAACCAATTAGGGAGCTGAAAAAGGGGCAGTTGGCTCTCATATTTTGACAAAATTGATAGTTTTTTAAACACTGTGTTCTGAATGCAGATCTTTGTTGAAACAAAAACTATTCTGTCTGCAGTGGATTATTCACTTAGTTTTGGAGACACTTCTGTCTGTCTTTCTGATAAGCAGCTGAGGAGTGTTCATTATACATTGGAAAGCAAGTTAAAAAAAAAAAAACAATCTTTTGGCTTTTAAACTTAAACAAGCTCACTTTTAACTCTTCAAATCTAGCCCACATACTACAAGAAAGAATGATCCTTTTAAGTTCAGAAAAGGACAAAAGCTTCATTCCAGCTCATCTGTTTGCATAACTCCACTTTGGAGTTTGATTTGGATCCATTTCAGGCCGGCCGCGAGCTTGTTAATGTGAGATTCAGGGGTCCTCACTGTCTGGCCCTTTCCCCTTCAGCAAACAGATGTGTGGGCAATGCACAAACAAGCTCACATTGCTTTGCTTGGTCCATAAATAACCCGTTTGTCTTAATCCATCAAGTTTGTGGATGTAGAAAGCAGCTCTTCTGTAGCATGTGGGGGCTGAGTATTAGCTGGATGTCTGAGGTAACATGATGTATAAGCTTGCTCTTTGAACAGGGTCCGGTCCACTATAGGGCTATTATGCCAAGCTAGTGCCACCGATCCATCACGCTTAAGCACTGTACAGCCTATTTCACTTGGCAGCGAGCCACTGTCACCCTTTGCTCACTTATTTCCATACTGTAATCTATAGACGTGACTTATTCATAAGGCTAAGGTGGGCACAGAAGCGGTTAGAAGCTCTTGGGAATACATGATATTTAAATGCCTCCACAAGGGTGACAACCAAGGTGGAAGGCATTATGTTTTTAGGTTATCCTTCAATTCTTCTTTTAAATTGAGGGATTTTCTGCACATTTAAAACGAATGTCAGCTTTAATTCAAGGATGGTTTATTTAGAATTTGGAGGTCAATGGTCATGACCATGGAGCCTCATATACAGTATATGCTTTGCTTGTGAACACAGCATCAACTGCATCAGTGTAATCAAACTTTGCACTTATATCCATGCTGAAGAATAAAGTTGTACAATTTTAAGGGTCATTGAACAAAGCTCAAGGTCATGGAGCTTCATGATCATCCCTTTTTTTGGTTTATGGTCTATTGAATGCAAAATCTCAACGATGATTTGTAGAACTTTTTCCAAACTTTGAATATCCCCTCTTTCTGGTTCAATTATTTAATTTTGCGTTTGTAGAACAAAGGTCAAGGTCATGAAGCTACATGACCATCCTTTTCTTGTAAGTATGATCTTGTGAATGCTATATTTCAACAACAATGTAAAGAATTACTCAAAAATAACCATTATTGTCCACTTTAACTAAAGGACTATATGTATACATTTTGGGGGTCAAAGGTCAAATTCAAAGACATGGAGTTTCATGATCATCCTTTCATATTCAAGAAAAAACTGAAATTTTCCTTCACTTAAATTGCAAAAAAAGTGTATTTTCTCAAATTATTAGAAAGATTGGATTATAAATGATAATATTTTAAAAGATATGGTTCATGGAGTCAAAAGTCAAGGTCATGGAGTCTACTGGTCACCCTTTGCTTGTAAAAGCAATATCTTAAGAAGGCTTTGAGGGACTTCTGTAAATTATTGCACATGTGTCATGTCTGACCTAGAGTTGAATAGTCAACGTTCTTGGGTGTCATGTTCGCAGCCTGACTGCTAATCCAATTTCCTTCAAACTTAAAAATGACCTCTCTTACTCAAGAATGTCCTGATAAGAATATTGAGGGACTATGTCAAACATCCCTATTTCTCATTGCCTACAGTCATTGTATCTCAAAGTAAATTGAGGAATTTGTGGAAAACCCCCTCTGACATTTAAAGGTCTTGGCATGTCTGTGTGGCCGCTGTAAACATTAGAGCACAGCCCTTGGAGGCTGAGGCTAGATCTACATCTTGAGAAGGACTTGGCTGGACACAGCTCATCACTACACCAAAACAGCCTGTTTTGAGCAGGGCTGAAACAGAGGGGTTTAAAGGCATTCTAAATTTTGGTATCTGAGAGGACAGTTAGGCAAGACACTTACTGGGGACATATAGGACCGGTGTAAACTTGTCAAGAAGGTGGCAGAACCTTTAAAGGTTAATAAGAATGAAGCCCAGAGGAATACCTCAAAGCTTCACTTAGTGTAGAGAAGACACACTTTATTATTTAGTAACCTGATTGATAAACTGATTGAAAGTGAGTCATGTCCCATGGAATCACTACAAATGAAATACAATTTTAGCCCAAATTGACCCATAAAAGCAACATCTGTCTCTTAACTGCGCCAACATTGCTCGGAGGTGTATTTTTCTGGCCCACTTTGGTTCCAAGTTGCCCTCGTCCCTGAAAAAAGGTCCCCTCAGCTTTCATTTTACACCCTGAGCAGGAGTTATTTCTCCACTTTCTAATTATATCCCTCTATCAGACCACCATGTGATTGGTTTTAGGTGATAAGCGGGAGTGTCAGACTGGAAGAACAAGCAGTCGTAATGTTAAGAATAAGAGGGAGAAAACGGCTTTCTTGTTATCTCACCGGGGAGTAAAATGGAAAGTAAAAAGTTGATTTGAAAATGTTTCGTGAGCGTAACTGCGAGGTGACAAGGTGTAGCATGGAAAATCAGCCGCTCTCTTTGTCTTCTAGGAACTTGTTTTTCCCTAATCTTTGCAAAATAGTTGTACAGGGAGAGACTTTGTCATATTCCTGTGGAACTTTGTTGAATTACTGCAAAAAAAAAAAAAAGAGAGACTTTGTCATATTCCTGTGGAACTTTGTTGAATTACTGCAAAAAAAAAAAAAAAAAACTCTGAAGTTTGTTCACTTTTCATAGCAATCACATTGCTGATTATTCTGCTGTGAGATCAAGGCAAGCAGGTAGCAGGCAATTGTTTCTGTGTGAACAGCAGCTCCCACTGGGGCCCATTTAGGTACCACTCGTCTTATAGTGAAAAGTTGGTGGAAGTGGGTGGAAGGATATAAGTACAGGTGTGTTATTCAAGTGATTTCTGTCACTTAGACATCACTTGGGGTAGCACTAGCATCCCCTAAAAGTATTAGTTTCAACAGATGCCACAACCTTTCTTTGTGTTAGTGATTTAGAGCTAAAATATTACAGTAGGTAGCAGGGGCAGGATTTTCCACTGATTCCCCATAAGCAGAATGTTCAGCATTATTGAAATACATATTTTCAAAAGCAGAAAAGTGCCCATAGGTTATAGCATCATGAGAAAAACTGCTTGATATGATGTACCGGCAATCCCTTAAGTTGAATAATGAAGTTAATGTGGAAGTGTAATAAACTGCAGTTCCTATAATAACCACTAGAGGTTGGCTCCAAAGTATCGGAGGCCCCATAGACGCACATTCTAAAACACCTGTTTTGACGGCTGTATCAAACATGTTTACAGCATGATTTAACTCGTAATATTGGTCTGAATAGTTCATTTTTCAATGGCACGCACTGCGGGATTACCTGTATTTAAAAAATGTTTTTAGTTTTACAAGGGACATTGGTTATAGGTAAGAATGACTGTAGCTACAATGACTGCAATTGAGTCCAATGTCGCTGCTTAGAGACTCAAGAACCATCATTATTCCACCATTTTGCTTTTTGACCGTTATCTCAGGGCTTCAAAATCTCCCCTATTAAGCCAGTGGTTAACATCACTGAGATGATGTCCAGGTTTCATATGGTCAGTGACTTATGACTGAGAAACAACATGGCTGGTTGTCCTTTATGTCAAGATATGAAGATGTGGGCATCAATCTAGAACAAATTTGCTAAAACAGAGTTCTAAGATCAGATAAGTATTAGATAATATTGAGTAAGCCCTTTAAAATAAGTGAAAATCAATGGATTAATTTTGGGAAATATAGGGACATATTTCAAAATTGTGGTTACTAACAAACAGTTTACAAACAAATATTATGGTGTTACCTTAGTAAATGTTCACAGCTTGTTGTAATTTAGAAAAAGTAAATCTAATCTGATCTAAAAACGTGAAGTAAATCTCGCCTTTGAAATACAGTGTTGTATCAAGATAAGGACATTAAAGCATGTTATGTGGTTGAGAAAGAACAACTTTATAGACCCTAATGTCCGCCCGGTGACATGCATTGCAGGTATCTTTCCAATTTTCCACTTTGTCATTTTCATACTGAATATTCATGCTGGTTGGATGGCAAACAAATAGGCGCTCCTATTAGCTCCAAAGGGTGTATTTATCATAAAAGAGCCCCATTCACACTGCCATTTCAAGCATCAAGAATTAAACCCCTGTGATCTTCTGCCACTACTGTGAACGTTGCAGGGATGGAGTGGAGTTGGTGAGTTAAGCCTAGCATCAGCATTTTTTATAGTGTAATTTTTGTGTTACGCGTTTTAAGTTGCACAAAAGGGAGAGAAATTAAATGATCCAACAGGAGTTCAGACCAACTACTAAAAATTTCTGTGGAAATAACAAAATACCAGCCTGCAGGCACACACTGATTTAAATGTAATAAGAGCCAAAAGTGATCGGTTTGATTCATGACAGACCAAAAACACACCTTAATATAATCAAGGCACATGGTCCAATCTGTTATGTGCTGGGATTGTGCTTCATCTAGATAGCGAAATGTAGATGAGCATGTCTGAAACCTCTGTACCCCACTAAATTTTAAACAATGCGCTTCAAAATAGGGCCCAATGTGACAGTTTGTACCGGTACACTTTATAATAAAAGTTTGAAAAATGATCTGAATGCACAACATTAAATAGTGGAATTCATTTCTATTGAGCCCAGGAGTGATTTGCTCTCAGCACTAACCCAAGCAGCAGATCTTATGGTTTAGTAGCGCATACAGATTTATGCAGCCCCTTTACACATGGAGAGGGATAAAGTACAGGAAGAAAGACATCTCTGAGACCTGCTGAAACTATGAAGCCCTCACAGTCTGTTTGCTTTTAAATCTCCTCTAAGAGAAACTCCAGATGCTGCGCCTGAAAAGCAGAGTGAAACAGAAAACAGCAGATGCTTGTTGTTTTTTTAATTTTGTTATTTTTCTCCCAGCTCTGCAATAGTTGCAAATGGTTTTTGGTTGCCAAGACACATTGTTAGAATGCTGATGGATGCCAACTGCTTTGAAAATTGGCGAGGAAATGGCTGAGGCAAAAACATCTGAAGCAACAACTGTAACAGGGGTGTTAGTGTATCAAAGATCTCCACTGAAGTATAATGAGAACAAAATAGATATTAAAATTTAATCTCTCAGCTTGTTTTCAAACAGGTTTGTTGTGGCACTGTTTCTTTAATACCTTGTTATCCACTTTCAGGAGCTAGCAGAGTGTGGAAAAAATGCATATGCTGCCTGCAGGTTTCCTATATAAAATCCAATAAACTCACTTCTTCAAATATATGGTCTCAAAAGGCTGTTCTCCAGCATGTAACACCATTAAAATTCTAGTAGATCCCACAATTGCAGCCAATGCATACACAGCAGTTTTCTATTTATCAGCCTTGGTTGTCTTTGATATTAAAATTGATCCTTTACATTAAGAGGTGCTCTGTATTTTCTATTTCTACCATCACATTTGACTCTATGTCAGGTTTTAAAGCTGTCTGTAGAGCAATCAGTCCAGGCCAGTTCTTTTAATTTAGTATATTGAGGATTCTCTGATTTAATTAGTTTATAATTAGCACATATGCCCAGACAAAGTTTGAAAAATTTTATTTTTTATAGTCATAGGTCAAAGGTACGGAGCCCCTAAGGTGCCACGGAGAAAAAAAAAATATAAATTGTGCGCACGAGATAGTAAAACGTGCACATGATATAATAAAACGTGTGCACGAAATACTTATTCTCGAAATATGCTCGAAATAAAGTTATTTACCACGTTTTGACTTGTCCTTATCCTTGTCCTTGTCCACTACAGCTTCCCGTAGTGATGTCAGATGTTTACAGACACACACAATGGAGAGAAGAAGTGAGCTAGTTAACTTCTACTTCCACCTCAGAACGTCATATAATGACATTCTTGCTGCTCTTGCCATGAGAGATGGAATGATCCTAAGTTGGAGAACTTTGCTGCGCATACTAAAAGACAACGGGGTCAGCCGGCGGAAGGAGTACTCAGATTCAGTCAGTGTCCTGACCTGGGATGCACAGGGGGGACTTGTTTGCTGCTACAGAGACGAAGTTGTAGCTATCTTCGGGGCTAACTCCCTCCACCTTTTTCAGCGGGTGGCAGCAAGACACGAGCTTTGCTTTAGTCTCGAAAGTTGTGTGTGCTTTTATTTAAGGTACTGATAAATAGCCTAAGGGACTGTACATACCCTGCATTCCTACATTCACAGACACAGCTAACGTTGGCTGGTTACTGGCATGCTTCAACCGAGCCCGGCTGTCTTCTTCTTCTTCTTCTTCTTGGTTTTTACCGGCAAGTGACCACAATATTATGGGGCATTACCGCCATCTACTGATGAGCCCGGCTGTCTGTTGCCGCTTGCCTGTATAATTAAATTATATTTAATTCCGCACGATATATTAAACGTTTAAATATATCGTGCACACGTTTTACTATCTCGTGATTTCTCGTGACATGATTTATATATTTTTTTTTTCTCTGTGGCACTTTAGGGGCTCCATACAAAGGTTATGGTCACAGAACCACGTTTTCAAGCTGTGTGTCAAGCAATCAGTCCTGGACATACTTTCAAATCAATAAATTAAAGATGCTCTGATAGATTTTTTTCAAAATTAGCACATATGTCCACACTATTTCAAAGTTTGGCTAACTTTATTTTTAGGGTCATAGGTCAAAGGTTAAGGTCATTGTTCCTCATATTATGTCTTACTTGATAATGTAACATTTCAGACAAACTCCCTTCCCTTCAAAGTCTGTAAAAATGCCCATACTGACTCAATAAAGACTACATCACTTTCTTTCCCAGTGTTTTGTGGCCCCTGTCCCAGCTTTTTTGGAATGTGGTTCAGGCACCAATTCTCAAAGAGGGCTTTTACATCAGCACGGCTCCGGACCAGTTCCAGCTCCACATAATTTTGAACCGGCTCAGACTGTAAAAAATTGGTCCAGAACCAGAAAAGGTTGGTTCCAGCTCAAGAACCGTGACATCATCGGTGGGCGTGTTGTATTTTGTGTTGATAAAATGAGCAGGAGGTTAAGAAAGTAGAGGAAAATAGGGAAGAAGAGCGTGCAATGGTCGAGTGGGGAGTTGAAATGTTTGATTGCAATTTGGGCATCACCTGAATTCCAATTGTAGCTCAAGAGCAGATTGCTGGATGAAATCAAAAAACTTCAAGAAAGTAACAAACGCTTTTAGAATATCGATGCTGTCCACCATGTTGCCAGCGTGTTGTTTACTTCCACCTGAGTAACGTGAAATAACGCCCTCCCACTTTTGTTCAGCTTAAACTGGTATAAACATGGGCTGGTTTGCTAGAAGCACCAAGGATTTGAGAATCCAGAAGGGAACTGTGCCGGTGTGAAAGCCCTAAAAGAGTGAATATTTGCAACAAACAATGGCTACGTTTACATGAGAGCTTTAATTCCCCTTTTATTCCAAATAAAACTTAAATCCTCTTTAAAAAGATTTTAATGACCTTGTCAACACTTAATTCCGAATGAAAATGATAATTCTGAATTAAACTTAATTCTGAAGTAAGTGGCTGGTTTATTCTGATTTTAAATCCAAATTGAATTATTCCATGATCATGTATATGTTCATTCCGCTTTAAATTAATTCCAGTGCTCGTTCCCTTGTCCTGCGCGATGACGCACGGGACGCTGACGGGAACAGGATGGCCGCCCAAAGCAAGTGTTGGACTCAAGCCGAGACAATTTATTTAATTAGAGCCTTAAAAGATTTGGAAATAATGTAAAGAGATGGACGTAAGAATAAAAATGTGGACCTTTTTAAAGTTGCAGTGTCCAAGTTGGCTAAGGTCTCCCTGACAGAGACGCTGAACTGGAGTTTGTTTTCTTCTGGTAGACGTAAATACGTTACTACGTCACATCCGCCCCCTCTCCAGTCAGAACCATTCCCAACCCCAAGGCCTTGATGAATTGAATAATGGCAAAAAAACGTGTTTTCGATGTAAACCTTAATTCGGAATTACTATTTCCGTGTAAACACAAAGGAGAATACTTTAATTCAGAATTATTTAATTCTGAATACTTAATTCTGAGTTAAAAAGAACATCATGTAACCGTGGCAATTGGAGTTCATCAGTTTGAACTATAGTATATTTTTTAGTTTATTTGCTGGAATATGGGATTTGTATTCTGTTTTCATTCACATTTTACACAACTTTATTTGAATTGAGGTTTGTACTTAAACTGTATTTCCTAACAGATTTAATTGGTTGAGTCTGAAAGCACAGCAGACCCACTCTGCTACAAAATGCTGATGATTCTTTGAATTACTCCAGCTGAATGCTGTTTTATGTTACAATACACTTCATACAAGTGAGTCTGAAATATCTGTATGACTCAGACTTGGCGCCACTGTTGCAGTGTACTCACTCACCCATTGAACACTTAATTATTTATCTTTTAAGGAGATATATTCAATGTTCTCTTTGAGTATTGTACCACTTAATGAATATTCACGGTTAGGTCCTCTCCCAGTAAAACATGAAAGCCAATATTCAACTCAGTGTATCAGCACATCAAACACAGGATGACTCCCTGAAGAAATGATATCATCCTGCACGTATCACTGGACTATTGTGGGATAAATATGCAGCTCTTTGTTGGAAATGCTGGTAGGTGTCTCGGTAAAGCAGCCCGTAAAAAAAAAAAAGGCAATTTGAAAACTCAGAAGAACAAGTTGTTCAGTGTTTAATCGCAGAACAGAGTGCTTCAGTCATAAAACTGGTTCAAAATAGAAGTTTATTGTTCAAAGTAAGAAGAAAAAGCAGCGTTAAAATGCCCAAGGACAGGTTATAGTGTCCCCGCTATTGGATGGATTGATAGCTGTAAAAATCCTGGATGTGTTTACAGCACAATCGTCGTGGGACCTCGTTTGCTCAAACATATCTGAGAACAGCATCTGAGAATATACTAATGGCTCATGCTTGTGAGGCCCACACAGGTCAAATCGATGGGATGCTTTGGCTTTCAACGCTCCTCTTATGTATTGCCAAGGGTTTTCCCATGCCACCCAATTTACAAGTTGGGAGATTTGTATACACCGATGAGCCAGACCTCAAACTTTTATTTATTCTCTCGCTCTTACTCACTCTAAAACCTCGCTTAATAGAACATAAAAGGCAAAAAGAGCACTGAAATGTCTGATTTTATGTGAGAGGAAATGCCAGCAAATGCATCCTGGATGTATTATTGACGTTCTTATTGGCATGTTTACTTTGCTTCGCTTTGAAATGGGAAACTGGAGATTCAAAATTGTGCACAAATTGCACATCTGCATTCATTACCTGCTGTGCGCCGTCAAAGATGATCACAGAGCACAGTTACCAAAGCTCCAGAAACAGAGGCGGTGTTTAAAAGACAGGAAAGGTTAGGGATGTCATCGTCATTCTAAAACTGTACAGACAGATATCAAATTATTAAAGCAACAGTTTCCACAGTTATACAGCAAAATCTGCGGAGACAAATCAACACTATCAGAGTTAAAGGGATACGTCAACTTTCTTTTTTGTTCTCGTGTCTTGCCTCACTCCCGAGACCATGACAAGCAGATAGACACAATATTTCTTACTGTGTGTGCAGTAACAAGGAAGAGACAGGCAGAGCTCACCTACCACTAATTAGCTTAGCTCAAACACTGGGAGCCAATGGGTAGCGTTAGCCTGCCTCTGCCTACAGTCATCAGATAAACTCTTCAGCAGGCCTATGTGCTTGTTGTGACTTGTTTTTTTTTTTTTACCACATTATGTTACTTTATCTATTTTTAGACTAAGAACAGCACTTTATGTAATTTTCGAAATAAATAAATACAAAATTAAACCGCAGAGGCGCATGCGCAAACCACCACGGACGTGATTGTAAGTAGATAAACAAAACAAAGCAGCTCCATGGTTACTGCGCGCACAGTCAAACGAATGGTGTCTATCTGCTTGTCATGGTCTCTGGGGTGAGGCAAGTCACTAAAACATAGAAATGTTGGCTTATCCGTTTAATATGAACACTTTTTGAGTGTCTAAATGGGTCAGAACCACAAAGTTTTGTTTCCACCCTTTTGTAGAGTTGGTGCTTTAACTCTCATCAATTGTATTTTTTTACTCTTTTTGGAGTAAGACTATTAAACTTTTTTAGACCTAACAGAGTGAGTTAATCAAATGTCTATGTAGTGTGAGGGTTGACCCTCTGTATGTAAGCTCTTTAAACAACAAGATATTTTCAGTTCTAAAATATATACTTTTTATAATAAATTTTAAATTTATTGTTTAGAAAAAAAATAAAATAAAAAATAAAGTAAAGCACATTATAATGTCTTGATTAAGATGTCAAAGTGTAGTTGTTTACTTGCATTCCTGAAAACAAAAAATCAGTTTAATGGTTGAGTGTTATGCCAGATTTATTTCTGACTTCTAAGTGAAGTCCACTGAGTCAGCTCTTACTTGGGTATAAACAGAGGAATTCCATTTGAAATTCCTCATTCCTGTTCAAAATCTTTCCATTTCTTTAAGATTTTTAAAATATTTATGTTTTCTCATTTTTCTGACAGGCGGTCTAATCTAATGTTAGCACTGAACATCTGAAAATGTACCAACCGCAGTATACAAAAAAATAAATAAATAAAAAAATAAAAAAATATATATGTGTGTGTGTGTTCGTATTTATGGACAGCACTTAACATTTCGAGCTTCTGTTTACATTCTTTACATTTAAGTCCTTTTCACACTGCCGTGCGGCATGTACCCTGAAAACCACCTCCCTGCCGGCGGAGTCCCCTGAAAAGCAGAGCGTTTTTTAAAGTGGCTGCTGCCACCACGGTATGAGCATTGGGTACAAGGCGGCAGTGACGTAGAGGTGATTCGGCGAACGTCACAGCAGAGCCTGCCCAGAAGTCCTTCACAACACTCCTTCCCCAAAAACACTTCGTAGAAATGTTGTCCCATGCCCAGTTTTTCTTCTGGTTATCTTTATACGAAGGTTGAGCCGTGTTGTTGAGCTCCTCCATCGTTTGCTTTGACCCGAGAAGCCTGCTATTTCCGGGTTCTCTCCCTCCTGCAATGTGATTGGCTGCTGCCAGGCGGTTACCGCCAGAAAGTTCAACACGCTGGACTCCGAGCAGCAGGGAAAAAACTGTGCACGTTCATGTGGGCGGCAACCACTTCTGGGTTCTACCGCAGTGGTTAAAACCGCTTCCTGTCTGCCGCTGTCCCTCATTAAAATGACTGGAGGCGGCGAGTTGACGCGCGGTGGTGTGAAAAGGGCTTTTCATTTGGTAGAATGTTTTGGAATATATCTGCATTCATTCATATTAGTTATATTTGGATGGACCACACTTCATATTTTTTTAACCCTGTGGCTTTTTAAAAATATTTATTCATTTACATTTGGATGGACTACACATTACATTTTATACATTCGATCTACATTCTGTAGACAACATTTGGATGTACTTCACTTTGCATTCTCAACATTGTCTTGGTAGTCTTTTTATCCATATTTGCTTTAATTATTATTTACATTTTTAATATTTTGTTTACTTCTATCTTTTTGTCTGTAATATTTGGAAAATCCCTTTTCTTTCTATAGTTGAAAAGAATGTACTCCACATTCTGCCTACAACCGTTAAATTAATATTTGGGTGAACTATACATTTTATTTAAACAGAGAGCTCTCTGAAGTTTGCTCATTTCATTTCCTCAGTCTTACTAAAGCAATTACTGAACTCCTTTTATAAATGTATATTAATGTTACACACATTAGAATAACTTGGCTATTGGAATTAAATGATTTTAGGTATTTTAATCTCCCAGTTATATTTATGATAGTCCTGGAACATTTGCCATCCAAAAACATGGGTTTATTTCATCCCTTTAAGGCTGCCGTTCGTAATTTAATGAAGGAAATGAACCCAGTCATGAGAGCTTTGAGCAGACTTCAGAGATAAAACTGTTCTGGGCAATATCATTTAAAGTTTATTATAATAACAGAAGTTTATCCCTGACTGAGTTCCTCCGTTTGTTACTGTTGTCCCTTAAGTAGTCTCAGTTTGTCAGACCAAGCCTCCAGCTCAGAGTTGTTGTCAGTTTGGTGACATTAACGCACACAGCTGATGGCTCTTAAATGCAGCACTTGAAAGTAAAAGTGTTGCGGCTACAACAAAACAGCATTAATCTGACACTTTATGGCAAGCCTAATTATTATGATCAAACATACAGCAGTGATTGTTAGAGTGCTTTACTTTAACCGTCTATTATTTGTTCTTATATACTCAAAAATGAGGAAACAGCGTTCAGTGATGACATTTCAATCACATTAAGTGTGTTTGAGCAAATGAGTGCTTTGGATTTGTAATGCTATCAGCATTGCCCACCCTGAGTCCTCCTTTCAAGAGGAAAATTTGCTCAGTGATGAAATATTCATAGAAATAATAAGAATCCAGCTCATAAAGTGTTTTTTTTATACTTCATTTCAAGTGCGTCTTGAAATTCTGCCTGTTTTTAATGTGTTTCTTCTGTTTGTATGTGCTGAGAGAGCGACACAGCAAACACATGCACACATGGTCCTTGAGGGTCTCTTGGCGGCCCCCGTCGGTGTCACTCATTTCCCTTGCTCGGCGAGTTTTCTCTTCCCTGGCGGACCCTTGAGGATGGAACAAACCTGTGGTTTATGTACACTTCATATCTGAGCTGAGGGAAGGAGGTGGAGTGAGGGTGGGGGTGGGGGACCTGGACTGTTATCCCAGCAGAGAACAACACATCATTTTCTCCTGTCAAGCCTTCTGTTAGGCCTCATCACGGAGAGCAAGCACTCAGGATCCATGATATTATTAGTCTCCCAGGGAAGCTTCTTCATTCAATTTTCCTCACAACATCACGCTGTAGCAAGGTCCTTCAGTGTGGAGGAGGGAAAAGTGAGGAATGGGAGATGGAGCCGGAGCGCTGCTTGTGTTAATCTGGTGGTTGTGTTGACAGGAGGGTCTTGAAGCTGTAGTGATCCAATATGGAGGATCTTGATGGACTATCCTCACTGAGCGCCCTTCAGAGTCCAAAATCTTCTGAATACTTACGGACTGGTCCTTCATTTCAAGGCACACTAGACTCTGTGATCAATGAAAGCAACCTGGTACTCCCACAGTAAGTGTGTTTACATGCACACTAATGAACCGATCATTGTGTGATTTCAGGAATTATCTGCTCTCTAAAAACACTTGCGTTATTTCTTCAACCCAATTCCCGGGCTATACATGTTGGGTTATATTTCTGGGTTATTTTTCAGAGCCATACTCATTTCTTGGGTTATAGGGATTTTATTTTAACCAACTTTGTGGGTTTTTCGACTCGGTTAATATTTATGGGTTATTTTTCTGAGAGTAACCCATTAATTGGGTCAGAAAGTCGGGTTAGATTGACTGATTGAATACTTTATCCACAGTTTGAACAAAAAGCACAGGGGCATAGTTTCATACAAAAGGATGCTAGTATAAAATGATAAACCCAAGCACTATGACTTGTTTCCATTGGAGTCCTGTGTATTAAATTGATCTATATCAATTATATAAATATATTTTATAACATGAGCTGATATCACACCCTATCTAATATAAATTACAGTAATAACACCACTTTTAGAATACATAAATGAATGTCTTGTGAATCTCTCACCATATTAGAGCTAGAGCTTCTAACGCAGGTAGTCGTAAAAGAAGAATAATGTGATTAGATGGGCCAATAGGCTATTTAGTTATAAAATGTTGGCTAAGCTCACCTTTAAGTGCTTTTATTGTGTTATTACTGTGTATCATTTTATATTTGTTTTCTTTTGACTCTCACTTCATGGTCACCGTGTAGCACAGAACATTATTGTTTTTTTTATATGTGTTTTTTAAATAAGTCAATTGGATTGGTTTACTTTATTCTCTTTTAATTGATTTTCTTTTCATTTTGCTACTATAGCAGATTTTATTACACATTTGGTGTTTGGCTATCTCATTTTTTCCATATTATTTAAATTGTTTTTCTTTTTCCTTATATTTTCTTTATCTCATTTCTTATCATGACTTTCTTTTTTTTTTTTTTGGTTATGTCATTTTAGTTTTAGCTCTTGTGTTTCCTCATTTTTTATTCAAGATAGCGTTTCCTCAGTCCTCTTATTCTGTTTTCTGTTGGAATCTCTTGTTAATGTCTTTGTGTGTGTGTATAAGTGAGTGTGTGTGCTGTATGTTGTAAGTGAGGGTGGGTAGGGTCTTTTATTTTCATTGCATTCAACCTTCTTCTTTTTTTATTTTAATTTTTTATTTCTTTTTTACGTAAAACACTTTGTGCCATAAGATTTTGCATGAAATGTGCTATACAAATAAAGTTTGAGTGATTTATTTTGTCCAATATTACACTTATTTTGTGCTTTTGCTAAACCTGTTGTTCATCACTCTACAACATTCATGGGAGAAGGAAAAGAAAAAGAAGAATAAGACGGAAAAGAAGCAAATGTGGTCAGTAGCTGCAGAAATATTGTTAGACAGCAGAGAAACTGAAACAAATTACAAACTAAACAAAATAAAGGATATAAATATCCCTCTTCAATGGACAAGATGAGGTTAACAAGAAGTGTAGAACTGATTCACTGCTGCTGGAAATCACTTCTATTATTAAAGCAAAAAACGGCAGCAAAACATGTTAACATTTGCAAACGTTAGCATGCTAGCTCTTTGCGCTGGTGATGTACAGAAAGTGTTGCTTTGAAGCACACTATACTAAATGATATTTAGCAGCAGCACATTAGTTTTACACTTATGTTGACCATCCCTTAGCAATTTTCATAATGTCTTTAATATTTTCCCCCATCCTGTAGCCAACACATTCTTCTTTTGTTGAGTATAGTCATTACACTATTTTAACTGTACTACAAAAATAGCACTTTGACCCCAATGCTCTTGCTGTTGGTTGCCATTTCTTATATTCCATCTCTCATGTGCCTTACATGAATACATGATGTTTGAAAAAACAAAACAAAGGAAACAGATAATGCTGTATACATGCACTGAATAAACAGATAATTGGGTAAAAAGCTAACTGTGTTAATCCAGTTTCTCATGGTCTGATAGTGGGCTTTACTTGATAAGTAATATCACAGTACACTGTTTACTTAAACCTCTCAAGCTACCAGATGATTCCAGATGTTACATAGTGATTCATTAGTGTGCATGTAAATGCACTTGTTGGATATAACTCAGAGAATGCTTCATTTGATGCCTGATGTAAATGTTTGCACCCCAACAGACTCTCAAGAAATTGCTTACTACAAACATCAATAGGTGTACTTTCTAACACATTTGGTCCAATCTGAAACATCTACACCATCCAGGGAATCAAAAAAAAGTGCTACGGCTGTATTTTTACTAAAGCTGCACAGTTCAATCCCACTCTCGCTTTCAAAGCCCGAGGCTTAATCCCCTCACCGGCGAAGGCGTTTGTTTGAGGATCGCCCTCGCTCCTGGCGCCCGCCTCTCCGTCCTTGCTGTGCCCTCCAAAGGGCGTCTGGCAGATCTTCACTCAGGACTTTATTTTTAAAAAAAACCCTACAAAGACCTTCAACCATCCTCTGGTTTAGATCTCTTTGACATTTTAAGAAGAGTTCTTTGTGGATGGTTAGGAGGCAGGTTTCAGTGATATACTACCTTAAATGTTGAACTGACTGACTTTACTCAGCTTAAATCTCTGCAGTTTGTAGAAAGTGAAATACCATCTTATACCTGTTTTGCAAATGATTTATATACCCGATGGCTCTTGAAACGTTGAGTGATTGTTTAGGAAGTCTGAGTTTTTTAATCTTGTGGAAATTTATTATGTCTATAATTTGCAAAGTAAAATCCCAGGGCAAACTATTGCCCATATATCAGCAAACAGCAATCACTCAGAATTTTTGCCTCAGAAATTTGTTAATATATATTTTCTTGAAAGTCTCTGAGGCTCATTTAACAACTTGATTATTTTTAGCCCATAACATAGCTTCTAATAGGATTTTAAAGGCAAATTCAGGAAAGCTTTCTTCAGTTGTGTCAGTTGCTGTAAAGATTTTGAGATTGTTGTTCATGTAAAATACTTGAATTACTTTGAAAAAGATGCTTCATGAATACATATGTGTGTTTTCTATGGTAGATCTACGGTTGTCGGACAGGCTACAATAATTATATGTCACTGCACGCAAAGAAACTTGAATACAAAAATTAACATTTGTCTCAAAATACAACATAAAAGAAAACAAAAACATTCATTCATTAATCTATCTCAAAATCCATTTAACCAGCAACCCGTCCAAACAATCAGCCATATATCTACTCAACTTTTCATACATCCATCTAAATAATCATCATTAGTTTATTAGCCATACCTTCAACCATCCATCACGATACAACTAACTATTCATCCATCCATCAATCCGCAAAGCCAAGGAAAATCCATC
The DNA here is from genome assembly GCA_037902135.1 of Cetoscarus ocellatus. Lineage (NCBI taxonomy): Eukaryota > Metazoa > Chordata > Actinopteri > Labriformes > Labridae > Cetoscarus > Cetoscarus ocellatus. The sequence continues at coordinate 99,675 of JBAMNC010000835.1, read as the reverse complement.
AATTAACCGTCTTCCTGTCTAACTTTTCATTTACCTATCCACTCATCCATCCGTCCATACCTCAATCACTTAATCAATCTGTTATCCATCCATTCATCCATCATTAATTTATGAGCCATTCTTTAATCCTTCATTCATCAGAATTAATTCTGAATACTTAATTCCAAAAAAAAAAAAAAAAAAAAAAGAAAACATCATGTACCCGTGGCCCTTAATCCATCGATCTAACATCTAGTCATCCTCTTATCCACTCATTCAAACCTCCAATAATCATCCATACTTCTGTCTGCCATTGCATTCATCCACCCACCTATTCAACCCTCTAGCCACCAAATGATCCACCTCTTGTTCGATCCAGAGATGGAGCCCAAAGGGCCGACCAGGACCAACTGGAGTGTTGAACCAGCAACCTTCTCACGCTGATGAACCAACACTACCTGCAGCCCACCTTGAATTTGACAAGAGTAATTGTTGCCTTTTATATCATCTCAAACAACCCTGGCCATTCTCCTCTATACTCTGGCATCAACAAGACATTTTAGGCTAAGAGAGCACTCACTGGATATTTTGTCTTTTTCGAACCATTCTCTGACCAATTCATCTACAACCATGCTGCTTTACAAGTCACTTAAATCACTTTTCTTGCCCGTTTTGATCTTTAGTATGATCTTTGACAGGTTGTCTTGACCTTGACCACATGTTGAATGCATTGGGCTGATTAGCAGTCAGCAGTAACAAGTAATTGACAAGTCAGTTAAAATGCTGTGTAGTAAATCCTTTAAGAGGCCTTCACGTAAGATATATCTCATGCTAGGCCTTAAGTTTCTCCATTTATTTAATGCTAAGAACAAAATGCAGAGCCATGACCGATCGTTTGTGGAATACATTTTTCATGAACAGTTAATAGGTATGCCTTGATAAACTTGTGGCCTTTAGAGTAATATATCAGCTTTTATCAAAGGTTAAGATCCAATAAGGAAAGATCTCACACTTTCAAACACTGAGAGGTTATTCATTAGAGGCACAGCAAAAATAAATAGTGTTGACCTTTCATTTTTATAAGATATCCCTGAAGACATGGAGAGAATATGAATATAACTTTCACATGAATTCTCAAGAAAAAGGGAACAATATTTCAAAGTTCTGATTTTCTGTCCAATTTCATCCATCTGCCCTGATGGTATCAAACATTAAAGCAGTCTGCTCCTGCTTGAATGTTTAATCCCACTTTCCTTCATCAGCATGCGCCCTTTCTTGTCTAATGTGCATCATCAGTGACTTCATTACCAGCACTCCGAAATGTGTGGGATATTATGAATCTCATCGGAGCCAGCCAACAAATCCCAGCCGCCGGATATGATTGTTATCCTTAGAGAAATTTCCCCCGATGCCTAACGAGGCATTTAAGCTGCCGCGGTCACCCTCGGAAAAGAAAGGCGCGGCTCAGGAAGAGGAATAATGTCCTCATTGAAATTTGACACACTTGAAGTAAAACGCTGACCATTTGAAGTCATAAAAGTGCGAAGAGGGCGAGGGGAGGAATGGTCTTACAAATGATTTTCCTTCCTATTCAGCACTTTCAGACCGATCGGGTATTAGACGAGGGACTTCTCGATTAGATTGAAGTCTGGCTTCTGAGCAGACAGAAATCCCCAAATGGTCGACGGAATCAAGGAAAATAATCGCAATCCTTGCATCATTTTTCATCACTTTCCAATATTATTTTTTCAAGCCATGCATAGGAAATAAGAAACAATCTAAAAGTAAATTAAACCATCCAAATGCAGATCTCTGCCCAGTGCTGATAATGACTCTAAAGAAGCAGACGCAGCTTTTTTTAGAGAACTTCTAAAAGTTAACCGCTTCCCAAAGGTTTTTTAAAGTAAGCAGCGACGGCAAAGTAAACACTTTCTGTGTCGACAGCCCCAGATAATATGACTTTCTAATTCTTGAAAATCTGGGCTGACTCACACACACTATAGGGGGATGGAGGCAGGAGAGGAAGGAGTTAGAGCTGCCGGTGATTGATCGCCGAGCTGTCGAGGCGAGCCGAGGAGAGGAAAGAGGAGGGGGATTGAAAAAGCTCAGATTTGAAAATATGCCAATAACTCATTTCCAACGAAATAAACATCGGATGCATTTACAGCAAATCAGAGATTCGACAGGAAGGCAGAACATGCTCATTTTTATCTTTAAATCCCCGAGCACTGCACAAGCAAATAAAGTCCTTAAATCACTTTTTCTATCTTGGCAAGTTAACCTGTTAACGCCCACCTTTTCTGTTTGGTCGATCACACTTTGAGTGGCCTTATCTTACTGACAGATGTGATCAACTTGAATTAATCTGATCAGGCCACTTAATCAGGCACAACTGTTAAACTAATGCAAAGAGCTGAGGAGCCAATCACATGGCAACAGCTCAATGTGTTCAGGCATGTAGACACAGTCATGACAACCTGCTGAAGTTCAGATTTAGTATCAGAGTGGGGAAAAAAAAAGAAGTGATTTTGACATTGGAATAGCTATTGGGGCCAAACAGGCTGGACTGAGTACAGTGGTCCCCCCTCCATCGTGGGGATCAGGCTTCAGACCCACACATGACAAGTGAAAATTCACGAAATAGAAATACCCTATTTAAATATATACCCTTGGCATGTTTTTATAACTTTAACTGTACATTTAAAAGGATTTTAATGTCTTACAACACACTTTTAAAACAATAGAAATACATTTAAGCACATAAAAAGATAATGAGAGTGCAACAGCAGTAACTAGAAAGCACTCAGAGAGCGCAGACCTCCACCAGGCAGCTTTAGTCCACTTTGGCGAAAATGGTCCTATCTGGCAATGTTACAGAATCCTTTAAAAAATTCCTGTATCCGGATGGTTATCCGGATCAGTCCCAAAATATCACCATTTCTTCCTGACTCCATTCCACACATTTCCTGAAAATTTCATCTAAATCTGTCCTTAACTTTTCAAGTTATCTTGAACACAAACAGACAGACAGACAGACTAACCAACGCCGGCAAAAACATAACCTCTTTTGCGGAGGTAAAAAACACAAAAATATTGTTTGTACTGTAGAACACTGATCACTGTAGAGAGAGACGCAGAACTGACAGAGAACAAAGCAAGCATCTCTCCTCCCTGCATGATGCGAAGCCACATGATGCACAACAGCTAATCAGCGGCCGTGAAAAAAATACAGACACTCTGATTGGCTTAATTTTTACGTGCGGGTATTATATTGTGACGTGCGAGATTTAAACTCATAAACAATGCTGCAGAATGTACGTAATATCAAAATGAATAGGTCTTAAATTAAAAAACCGCTAAATACTGGGATTGCGATATCCCAGGGGTTTACTGCATTTCAGAAACTTCGGGATTTCCAGCAGAAATCGTATCTAGGGTATTGGGAGAATGGTTAAAATCAGAGAAAATACCAACGTTTGAGTGGAAGTTTTCTTGGCAAAAAAGTCTCTTTGATTCCAGAGGTTAAAGGAGGGTGGCCAAAAGGGCATTGGTTGCTTAGTCTTGTAGTGTAACATGTCAGTGTGTCTCTGGGCAAGACAACTTACCCCAAGTTGTTCCCATTGTTGCTTCAGTGGTGTGTCAATGGGTGTGATAGGTAGTCCATGTGTTCAGTGTTACAAGTGGATAATTTATATAGAAACTTCAACCATTAGTAAAAATGCTTTGTTGTGCTATAAAAACTCAAGTCAATTTGTCATTGTCAAAGTGGTTTGAGATGATATAAAGATACCAATAACTCATAGGCAGTAAACATTAAAGCCCAGCTATGGAGAACCAAGGATTTGTCCACTTATTGAGAGAGTGTAGTCAGACTCAGCTCATAACTAAATCAATCAATCTTCATTTGTAAAGCACCAAATCATGACAAATGTTCACTCAAGATACATTGCAAAAGAGTAGGTTAAATCCGTACTCTTTTATTTTGTTTTAATATTTCCTTTTTGTTTGTTGCATTCTATTTGTTTATTTTATTATTAATCATTCATTTTTTTATATATTTCATTTATTTTATTATTGCTAATTCATTCATTTTATTTCATTGTATTATTTTCTTTATTACTACTGTCATGAGAGTTTACACTGGAATAGCCTGTTCAGGGCTGGGCTGAATCAGAGGGGTTTATAGGCATGCAAAAATAAAATATCTGGGTGTACTTTTTGGCAAGAAAACTCTAAAATTTGCTTGGAGGACATTTGGAACTTGGGTCAACTTGTCAAAAAGAGTAAGCTATGGGACTTTTAATGCAAAGAAAATCACAATTATGACAACAAAGCGGTTAACTTCCCAATGCTTAAACCTTGTGTTCCAAAGCATGTGACATATCCAAGAAGTTAAAACTGATGTTTTATATGAGCTTGCCACTCTTATTTCTAATCTTACCTTAAACTCCAAGCTCAACCATTTGCTAACGTCAATAATTTAGTTAATAGTCTCTGTGTAAAAATGAAAACTGCTATAGTAGTGCCCAAAGGGGACAATCATACAAATTCCTTTACATAGCTGTTTTTTTGTTTTGGTAATTAAAGGGTTAAGGTAGTTCCAGCTATTTAGCGAGTGAGATAGTTAACAATAAATAAAGTGGAAACAAATGTGTTCACCAATCTGATTGTTCTCCTTCTATTGCTGGTTTAAAATGTCAGAATTATGGTAATGTTCCAGTTCAGATGGAGCATGTATGACTGCTGTGGAACATGTATTTACATTAAACATTACGTTGAGGTTCCACATACAAGAGTGATGTTGACCTGACAGCTTTACAATGTGACAGTAATAGAGGCCTCTGGGGTTGTAATATTTATTCATATTCAAGCAGTAGGCACTCTGCTGCAGGAGATATACAATTTCTATACCAGAGGGCTTTCAGCACAACCATATAAATACCTGCCTCACTTTCCCCTGGGATGGGAAGCTACACTCGGACTCTATTCAAATAAATAAGCCTCAGATGGTACTACTGGGATGGGTTTGACTGCTCATAGAGTCAATGACATGACATGACCTTATCGATTTGAATCATCCAAATACTTCAATTTTTGACATTTAATTTGAAGTTTGTTGACACTCTCTCAAAATCCTGATCAGCGCTGAGGCCCTTCAGTATGGTTCACAATTACAGGATGTCTGTGTAGGTTCTCATTCATCCAGGTCATGGTTATCCGATTCCTCTTTGAAAGGGCAAGAGCGCTGGTTTGACAGAGGTGTCAAGGAGGTAATTTTTGTTAAATTAGAGAAACCATCCTTCAACAGAGGCGGCGAACTAAGGCACTTCTTATCCCCCCACCTACAATTCAGCTTTGGATTCCGTTCGTCAACAATCAAAACAACACTTCGTGCTGGATCACAGGCACCAACATCATTCAAGCATTGCAAACCTGAAGAAACCCAGGAGGGCAGCAACCCCCCAGGGGAAACTAGGTCTACCCCAGATGAAACCAGGTCCACGACCCTGCTAACGACACTTAGGTGACCACCCGCCGCTTTCACAGCAGGATGACCAACAAGGGCTATAAATTTCGAGCTTTGGCCCCAGTCACATAAGAACTGAAGAAGCCTTTTGGAAGAGAGGCGAAACCACTTCAAGAACCTCTAGCAAGTCCAGCTGCCTTTTTAACAAAGATTTAGATTTGCAATTACAGCTGTTTCCACTGTCCAATAAGGAGAACAAGTACCCACATAACCGAACTGCGCTGTTCCAATTTTTGGTACCCCTTCGCATATCAAACTGACCCTAAAGGATGGAGTAAAAAGCGCTGTAGTCTGTTGATTGATCTAAAAAATTCTCATTTTCCACTTCACAGCAGCTAAATCTAGAAATTCACACCACACTGTGTTCAAACAAGCCTTGAATTTAGTTGTTCAGTGCTGTTGCTGTAAAGAGTGTCCCCACCAAAAATTGATCCATGGAGTACTGGAGTGCTAGAAACCCTCCATTGTTACTCTTTGTTTACAATCAGACCACTTCACTGTGAAACAAGACCAAGGTTAGAAATGGCTGAAACCCTGAAAGGTACAAGAAATGGGACCCCTCCATCATGAAATTGATACATATGGAGGTATGCGCTTCATTGGTAAGCTCCTCTCTGTCCTCTTTCTCTTGGGCTGGCATTGTTGTGATAGCACTCACTCTTGTGCAAGCTGCCTCTCCTTCCATTTTATTTGCGCTAGCATCCTTGCCTTTATTTCGGCTTAGATCTGAAAAAGTTGACCAGAAGTTTACCGTTTGGGTCAAATGCCATCGCCAGTTCCCTATTTTTCTCTCCTTCTTTTTCTGGCATCCCGATTTATGTTCAAGTTCTTTCATTATTAAAATCAGTCCAGCAGTTAAGCTCAGTGGGTCGGCCACAACTTTATTGTTCGAAGAAAAGATGAAATAAGGGGGTGAGGGAAATGGCTTAAAACTTTCAAATTTGTCATTAAAAACAGTTGATGGATATTTTACTTTTATTGATTCAGTACTGAATGTTGGATATTTTAGTTTAAATTGGGCCCCAGAAAGCTATCCCCTTTTCATAGGCGGTCTTGCAGAACTGTACTCAACCAAACCAGACAAGGAAATGCAACTAAATAGACCAGAAACCAATTGGTTTGTATGCCATAACAAGGGTTGGGTTTGGAATCAGGGGCTGGGGTCATGTTCAGTAACCTGCCACACCAGATGGACCGTTCAATATATTTCACTAGATCCCATAGAGAGTGATTGGGAATGGACAGAACCTTCCAAGAGCATATCCATTAGGTGATTGGACGATCGCTCTATCATCATATTCAGTAACGGTCAGTCAGATAATGCAATAGGCAGGTGCTACTGCCATTATGTTAAAGACAGAATGTGAGCCACTTTGTAGATTGATCTATCTCCAAAACATGTAAAAAGCAGAGTGAAAATATGCTTACTATAGAAAAGTTTGTAGTGTTATCTTCTTTTAATTTAAAAAAAAACTGAGGTCCAGATCTGGTAAAACTGCTACCAACGAACAATCACTTCGTGCTGTCTTCTTGCTCATAGCTCCCACCTCTTCCTGCTCTAAAGGACGCTGATTTGGCCATTCCGCTTTGGGCTTCTCACAATCGTTGTAGTTTGGCAAGATGGATTTGCCTGATTACAAACATTAAATCAGGCTGATCCATCTGTGCTGATAGATTATATGTTTAGCATCACAGGGTTAATATTAGAACTAGAAATGCTTTCTCTTTTTTTAGTCTTTTGATATTTAAAACTAATAGGCTGTTGGTCTAAGCTTTATTATTCTCATGTAGTTATTAGGGTGATATCAATCTTATCAGGTTTTTTCTTTTATTAATTAGAAAAACACACATAACTACACCCTTTTCTTTCATCTTACCGAGTCTCTTCGGTTGTTTACTTGCCCCCAAAACTCTCAACATTTAACTGTACCAGCATAAGTACAAGGCAACGCTTCAGAAGTCGTACTTTGGGATTTCTTTTCCCTTATTTTATTTATCCCTATATTTCCTTCTCTCTTTCTGCTGATCCCACCGACTTTTGGCTTGTTTGTCTTGCAGCAATATGAGAATCCGAGCTGGTGCTCAGTGAAGCAGCTCTCAGAGTTTGCCCTGTATCAAATGCAGCCATGTGTCTCTGAGAAACATTTCCTCACACAACAACAGTTTTGTCTATGCTTGGGTGGAGACTAGACACTTTTCTGTGGAACCGGATTATACAGGTAATGAGGAGTGTTTCAACATCTCCTGACCTAGAACGTATCAACAAATTGTAGTTTGCAGAAAGTGGATCTTAAACTCCCTCAACTGCATTATATGAATGTTTGAAGTCCTTGTTGGAGAGGACATACTTCATCTTATGTAAGTATATCATGGTGTTTTCAGGCACTTATTGACAACCCTTCATCAACCTCACGTTTCTGGGTGCCGAGAAGCATGAAATTTCCAGCAAGCTGCTCCTGCCTCCAAGTTTCTTTCAGGCATACTGCATAAGAAGAAATGAAAACTGAAGCTTCAGATTTTTTGCATGAATAAAAAAACACTACTCATATTTCAAAACCCTGATTATGAGAGAATTTTTTTGGACTCAGTTTTTCTAAAACTTCACACATATCTTTATTTCTGTTAGAACCACTCTGGGAGCAGTAAATTCTTTAAACCAACTAATTTTAATTATTGAATGAGGCAGAACTTGATTGGTTATGAATTTTAAACAGCAACATCTTCCAATTAGCAATTTAAAAGTGATGAAAGCACACACCAAGCAAGGTCTCTGCTCTTGTCAGTTCATCGCAGCTTATTTTTTATTACTGCGCTAAATTAACCTGACACACCAGATGGACCATGCGATATGTTTCACCAATCCATCTGGGCAACCCCAAAACACACCTCCATGACGACCACTGCCTCGCTAAAGGAGCTGAGGGTAAAGGTGATGGACTGGCTAAGCATGTCTCCAGGCCGAAACCCTATTGAGCATCTGTGGGGCATCCTCAAACGGAAGGTGGAGAAAGGCAAGGTCTCGAACATCCACCAGCTCTCTGATGTCATCATGGGGGAGTGGAAAAGGATTCCAGTGGCGAAATGTGAAGCACTGGTGAACTCAGTGCCCAAGAGGGTTCAGGCAGTGCTGAAAAATAGTGGTGGCCATAAAAATATTGACACTTTGGGCCCAATTTGGACACTTTCACTTAGGGGTGTACTCACTTTTGTTGCCAGCAGTTAAGACAATGATGGCTGTGCGTCGAGTTATTTTGAGGGAAAAGTAAATTTACACTGTTATCCAAGCTGTACACTTACTACTTTATATTGTATCAAATTGTTATTTCTTCTGTGATGTCCCTTGAAAAGATATAATAAAATATTGTTGTGGGCTACCTTGTATGCTACCTGTATGTCACTTGTATGCTGTTCGTCTTATATGTGTCCTGTATGTTTTCAATGCTAACATGTAGCCTTATTTTTACAATATTTGCATAAATGCTAACTGTATACCTATTTGTATGCCTCCCTATATGCTTTCTGTATTCCTTGTATTATTCCCTTTGCTATATTTTTTGCCACTACTGGCAACTTTAAGGCTACACCACCTGTATGTCTCATGAATGCATCCAATGTATTTCACTTGTCCATCTGGGAAAGTGTTTGGGAATGGGCAGAACCATGAAAATGAACTGGTTGCCGGCCAATGGCAGGGCAACACAGAGAGACAGACAACCATTCAGGCTCACACCCATACCAAAGGGCAATTAGGAGTCACCGACTGACCTAATGAGCATGTTATTTGTCTGTGGGAGGAAGCCGGAGTGCCCGGAGAGAACTTGTGCATGCACAAGGAGAATATGCAAACTCCACACAGAAAGGCCCTGACCGACACGGGGATCAAACCAGCAACCCTCTTGCTCTAAGGCACGCCGCCATGCCTCCCATCCTGGATAAAATATGTATAAGTATTTTTTTTTTGAGGAACTATGCGTGAGGTCTCAATGAGCAACAATCTAAGAAGAAGCTGTTTTTCATGTCATAAGGATCAGAGGCTGGACTCAAACCAAGTCCACCTGCACTAGGCAGGAGCCCCAAAACATAAGAAGTGAACTAGTTTTAACCACTCGGCAGCCTGCAACCCCCTCAGAGCAATCATATTTCTAGGTAAAATGCCTGTAATAGCAATGCTAATTTTTGTTAGCATGTAGATGGGTTTTTCCATTATGTGTTAGCATCAAGCTAACAAACTTGTTGCTCATTTTGAACACAGTGATGGAGCTTGTTTCCAGGCTTTAAAAAGCTTTGTTGAAGAGTATATCACACCACTAAGTCATGCTTAATCAGATGTTATAACTCTAAAGGATGACAAATAATGCTTTAATGTCTGTTTTACAGAGCAATTGTGTGTGAGATCTCAATGAGCAACAAGGTTAGGTTGAAGTTTCTCATGTTTCATTGTTGAGAGGCTGGACTGGAACCCAGGCCAACTGCACAAGACAGAGCCTAAAAACATGAGAGCTGCTCAATTCAAATCACTCAACAGCTGGCCACCCCCTGAGAGCCATCACATTTCGACGTAAAATGCCTTTAACAGCAATGCTAATTTTTGTTAGCATGTAGATGGGTTTTTCCATTATGTGTTAGCATCAAGCTAACAAACTTGTTGCTCATTTTGATCACAGTGATGGAGCTTATTTCCAGGCTTTAAAAAGCTTTGTTGAAGAGTATATCACACCACTAAGTCATGCTTAATCAGATGTTATAATAGCAATTCTCATGAGCAACAAGGTTAGGTTGAAGTTTCTCATGTTTCATTGTTGAGAGGCTGGACTGGAACCCAGGCCAACTGCACAAGACAGAGCCTAAAAACATGAGAGCTGCTCAATTCAAATCACTCAACAGCTGGCCACCCCCTGAGAGCCATCACATTTCGACGTAAAATGCCTTTAACAGCAATGCTAATTTTTGTTAGCATGTAGATGGGTTTTTCCATTATGTGTTAGCATCAAGCTAACAAACTTGTTGCTCATTTTGATCACAGTGATGGAGCTTATTTCCAGGCTTTAAAAAGCTTTGTTGAAGAGTATATCACACCACTAAGTCATGCTTAATCAGATGTTATAACTCTGAAGGATGACAAATAATTTTGTAATTTCTGTTTTACAGAGCAATTGTGTGTGAGATCTCAATGAGCAACAAGGTTAGGTTGAAGTCTCTCATGTTTCATGGTTGAGAGGCTGGACTGGAACCCAGGCCAACTGCACAAGACAGGAGTCTCAAAACATGAGAGCTGCCCTAATTTAAACCACTCAACAGCCGGCAACTACCAAAGATCCATCACTTTTCGAGGTAAAGTACATTTAATAGTAATGATAATTTTGTAAGCATGTGGATGAGTTTTTCCATTATGTGTTAGCATAAAGCTAACCAACTTGTTGCTCATTTTGAACAGTGATGTAGCTTGTCAGCAAACTTAATAGAGCTTTGTTGAAGATTATACCACAGTGTTTCATGACTCTGTTTCATGAGATATCACATTTAAAAGACCATAGTCCTGCATAGATGGAAGTTTTTACTGTGGAGAGATAACATGAAAACATAATGCCTCTGGCCTTGACTGTTGCCAGCACAAAGCCATAAAAACACAGAAATAAGCTGCCATACTGCCTTTGAATACTGTCCTAACTGTTACTCCATTTCTATTTGTGTAAATACACACAAGCAACCAATATTTACTATCACAGGAGCTGAATGTGACACAGGTAAAATGAAACCCGTCGACAAAAAGGAAACAAACAAACTCGGCTTACTCCTGCAGCAAGCAAATAACACTCAGATAATATTTATCACTGTGTCCTTGAAATGTGTACCACATTTACAGTGCCCGTGGATGAAACATTTAGCGGTGTCATTGAGATCATGTCTGTCTCTCTCCGTGAAAGCTTCCCATAGTGCAAGGAGTCATTTCCTGGCTGAAATACAGAGTGGTGAATCTACACAGATATTGTATATGAAGAAAGTCAGTCTGATGATTTTCTGTGACTGCATTCATTTTCAGTGAATACCGGGTGAGGGAAAACACAATTATACTGACACCTGGGTCAGTTTTCGAATTTAACTCGAATGGAGTGAATTATATCTAAATGGAAGTAGATTGAGTTCGACTTGAAAGAGAAGAGATCTGAGCATTTTAATTCCTCAGAGGAAATAAATATCTGCTTTCTTAGTTCTATCTCCAAGGCCTCCTTTCTGGGAAAAGAACAAACTTGTCAGATACGATTTGTTAAAGTGTTCCATCATTTCTGCCTCTGAACCTTCACAGTTTATCCATCTCTGAGGCTTTAAAGTCGGATATGTGAATTGATGATCCAAGTGAGAGTTTCCAAATATAAAGACGAGTGGAAATGTATGCAGCATGTTGGGGGATTGCAGGGCTGCCCCTGTGCAAACATGGCCCTGAGCAGAATTTTTAGTGAGTCCCTTGATGCACAAAATCACAAGACATGCTCCTCTAAAATCAGTAACAAGCATGTTTTATTAATCTTACCTAGGGTTGCAAAATCCCAGGAATTTTCAAAGTTTTACACTTCCAATGGGAATTCCACAGGATGCCACTCTTGTCAGTCGAGGCCAGCGAAGAGGCTACATTTCGCAGAATTTGATGCATACAACATGAACCCATGATCCACCTAGCCTCATATCAACAGCTCAGGCTATTGGTGTGATGGTGTGGGGAATATTTTCTTGGCACGCTTTAGGCCAGGGGTCGGCAAATAGCGGCCCCGGGGCCAAATCTGGCCCACAAGTAATAATTTCCAACCCTCGCCATGATCTGGATAATGACTTTTATATTTCTATTTACACATATTTGGATCCCCAGACAGCTGACGCAACCTCCTGCTGCAGCCACTCAGTAACTCACCACCAGATAATAACTTGCATAGACAGCACAGAGGGAATAGGCTAAAACATACATGTGAAGTGGAGGCTGTATAGCTATGACATCATAAACCCCAGGAAGTAAAAAAATGAGTATTTTAAGGTGTATTTTCTTTAAAAGGATACGTCAACTTTTTTTGTTTTCGTGTCTGGCTGACTTTCAAGTCCATGACAAGCAGATAGACACCATTCTTTAGACTGTGCGTGCAAGGAAGAGACAGGCAAAACTTGCCCACGGCTAATTAGCTTAGCTCAAACACTGGGAGTCAGTGGGTAGCATTAGCCTGCCTCTGCCTGCAGTCATCAGATAAACTCCTCAGCATTTCTCAATGGTCCTGTGTGCGGAAGTGCTTGTTTACCTACTTACAAGCACTTCCATGGTGGTGTGTGTATGCGCCTTGCGGTTTAGTTTCATTTGTATTTCTTTTGAAAATTACATCAAGTGCTAATCTTAGTCAAAAAAATACATAATGACATATAATGCAGTAAAAAAGTGAGTCACAACAAGCACACAGGATCATTTAGAGTTGCTGAAGAGTTTATCTGATAACTGTAGACAGAGGCAGGCTAACTCTACCCATTTGACTCCCAGTGTTTGAGCTAAGCTAATTAGCGATGGACAAGCTTTGGCTGTCTCTTCCTTGTTACTGCACGCACAGTCAAAAGAATGGTGTCTATCTGCTTGTCATGAACTCAGGAGTGAGGCATGACACGGAAAGAAAAAAAAAAAAAAAAAAGTTGGCGTATCCCTTTAAAGAGACATAGGGCAGTTCTCTGTGACCTGAGAGTTTAGAAAGAGGTGTCATTTTCTTCTGCGCCCAAAGCCCCTTCTAACATCATTAAGACAAAGAAAATTGATTATACAGGGTGTGGGGCCTTTAAGGCAGTGCTAGAGGCAAAAAGGGGGTCCAACCTTGTAACAGCAAGGTGGACCTAATAAAGTGGCCAGTAAGTGTAAACAGAAAAGAGGGTGTGAATTAACTTATCGTGTGATGATGTTTTATAGCTAAAGAGTGCACACAGAGGGTATGATGTAATAAAAATGTCAGGTTCAGCTCAAATACAGTACATTTGATTCGGCCTAGTTTACTCAGCCGGCTTTGTTACTGTATCTCCATCACTCCCACGCCTCGACGCTGCATAAACCTGATAGCTCTGTGAGTCAGAGTTGAAGTAAACAACAAGAGAGCTTCATGTCCAGCCAGAGACGTGTCAGACCCGGGTGACATGTGATTTGCATAGACAGCACAGAGGGATTAGGCTATGATCTGGGGCGTCTCAACGAAAGTGTAAACGAAAAAAAAAAAAGTGTGCCGTTGTAATTCGTGAGCACCCCAAGCCCTCAGATTTGTTTTCATGTGATTCCAAGCTGCAAATCCTGATCAGACAGTTATCCTGATAGGAGAAAAACAACCCCAGATTCACATTTAAATATCACCGTCCCAACTTTTATCAATGACAGACAGACAACGGCACGTCAGGGGCGCATCATTTGGCATTATGTTCTCCTCCCAACTGTATCTGTAAAGGCTGCATCGCAAAACAAACACCAGGTCTCTTAATTTCCCCAATGCATCTTTTTTGGCCTTCCTTTTTTTAATATCATCTGTTTGTCCTCTGACAGGCCTGTAGGGAAGCTGTTTTTCAGAAAGAAGACGTTCAATCTATCCACCTGAGTGTATTTTTAAAAAGCGAGGCTGACATTATACCTGATCCTGCCGAGGAGTCCCCAGGGCACCTTGTCGAGCAGCTCATGTCAATTGTTTGTTTGCATACTGCATGGCTCCAGGCGCTAAGTTGGCTAGCGTGGCGAAAACACCGCTGATCATATCCAACGGACCAACGGGAATATGTATGCCAAGCAGGGAAATGCAACGATCATGTTGCTGTCATTAAAGGTAAGGAAATATATCTGCTTAGTTGGAGAGATAAGGTGGCAGAGAAAGGCTGGAAATGAATGGTGATGAAAAGAAAATGCTCTCAGTAAAGTCTAAAAAAGACGTGCATCAGTGCATAAAAAACATATTTTTTATGGGAAAAATATTTACCATTGGCATTCATTTCCAATAAAAAGGTGGTTAATAAAATGAGGTATCAAATTATCATGAAAAACAACAACACTTGGTGTCAGATTTTGGGTGGCAAAAAACAGCTTAAAAGGATAGACACCATTCTTTTAACTGTGCGTCCAGTAACAAGAAAGACAGGCAAAGCACACCCACTGCTAATTAGCTTAGCTCAAACACTGGGAGTCAATGGGTAGTATTAGCCCGCCTCTGCCTACAGTCATCAGATAAACTCTTCAGCAACTCTAAATGGCCCTGTGTGCTTGTTGTGACTCACTTTTTTTACCACATTATGTTACGTTATCTAATTTTATCCTAACATTAACACTTAATGTAATTTTTGGAAGGAACACATACAAAACTAAACTGCAGGGTGCATGGGCAAACCACCACAGAGGTGCTTGTAAGTAAATCATCAAAACAAGGCACGTACACAGTGGTTTGTGCATTTGACCTGATAAGGTAACATAACAAGGGTGAAAAAATGAGTCGCAACAAGCACACAGGACCATTTAGAGTTGCTGAAGAGTTTATCTGATGACTGTAGGCAGAGGGAGGCTAACATTACCCACTTACTCCCAGTGTTTGAGCTAAGCTAATTAGCCGTGGGTGAGCTTTTACTACACGCATAGTCGAAAGAATGGTGTCTATCTCCTGGTCATGGACTCGGGAGTGAGACAAGCAACTAAAAGAAAAAAAGGAGTTGGCATATCCCTTTAAAGCACTTTATGTTGCTGGATGGCTTTCTCATTTTTCTGGTCTAATAAATTCGTTAAGCACAATATAAATTGCCCTTGATCTTCACTAGAAAATAAAAAAAAAAAGATTAGCACCAATATTGCCTTTATTTTTGATTGACTGAAGTTGTGTCAAAAAATAAAAGCTCATTTTGATCATTTATACACCCTGTCTTGTTTACAGATGTGAAGCGAATGGTCACAGAAGGGTTAAATGTGGTCAGTGTTGACAGGTTTTGTACAGCACTGTGTGCCATGAATCGTATCTGGTACAAGAAAAAAAACATCTTCCCTTTATCTCCAACTTAAACAGTATTTCCAGTTATTTAAAGAGATTATTTGCATTGTATCAGTTGCAAAATAAAATTATAACTATGCTGATTATACAGACGAGAAAACCATTATTATCACTTAATCCCTGTCTTTTGGTTACAGGCATAAGTAAGCAGAGAGAGGCTGAGAGTAAATGGTCTCTTAGAGTGGTACAATGTACTTGGTAATAGCTGTTTTAAAGTATATAGTGCAGTATATAATCAATACTTCAACTCATAGAGAGCTGACTGTAAGCTTTGGTGCCTCACAACTCTGGAGAAAGGTGTGCGCAGTGTGCTTGGCAGAATTACTGACCTTGATCTCTACTGAATAAAGGTGCTTACAGAGATGAAAAGCAACTTTATTGTTGCCGCTGATAAGGTCAAGTTTCAAAACCTCCAACATGAAAGTCAATTCATTTCTCCAACATAATAATAAACTGTATTCAATTAGTGTTTACCCTGAAGTTAAAAGCTGAAACTTTCTAAAAGAGCAAGAAAAATGGGTGATAACTGACTTGTAAAGAAAATATTAACTCGGAAAGCAAGCAAGCAACGAGGACTCTGTGGCAAATGCAAGCCACCAAATCAATCTGTGATTTTCTCTTTCTGGTTTGGAATGAAAGAGCTTTAGAAAATCAGTGATAGCACAAAAAAGGGACTAATAATCTTGCAGTGAGGCATGTAATAACACAGTTTCTGTATTAGCCTTTTCTTGGGCTTTGGAGGAGTCTGAATTGAGCTCTTTTCAAATTAAATGAAAACTTTAATCAGTGAATGTTCAATTTCATGACAAGAGAAGGAGGAAAAGTATTATTATTCCATCCAACTTCTCCAGATTTATGCTTTATATGAAACAACCTTATAATATAATGCAATAAAAAAACACTTACTAAGGATGTCACCTTATATACATCTGAGCATACTTAAACCGTAAATATACATTTGAATTGAATATATAAAAATCATTGATTCAACAGATGGCACCCCCATTAAACATGACCATCTAATGCTCTCTTGACCTCAACAACAAGAAGTACATGTCAAGAGTCTGTTCTGTGGAGGGCAGCAATACGCCGCAGCTGCTTCTAGTTTGCCAGAAACCAACAGAAGATGAAACAGGCACCACGTGAAAATGGAAGACAGGCAAAGACACTTTGAGCAGACAACAACAACCCCAAAACATTTGAGGAGCGCCACTTGAAAGCACTTTGGGCTCCATTGTGAGTCGATTTATGTGCAAAGCAGCTGGCCCACTCCTCATCCATGACAAATCCGCTGGCGCATTTGTTGGCCTTCCATCCACCAAAGTCCAGCAGCGCCTGGTTAAGTGCTCAGCCCAGTGCGACACTTCCTCCTCAGGAGACCTCCCTGCCACTAAAGGTCATCAAGAATAAGAATGCAGGGGAATAACTGAAGTTTAGGTTTTGGGGAAAGTGACAGCCCCAACACTTACTCACCACCTTGCTAGTGTTTGGTTGGATCCCCTTTTGTGTTCAGAACGACCTCCAGTCTTGGTGGCTTATTCAACGAGTTGCTGGAAGCATTTCTCAAAGATTTTGGCCTACACTGACATGACCTCCCATTCCAACACATCCCAAAGGTACTCCTTTGGATGGAGATCTGGTGACTTGGGAGGCCACTGGCATAGAAAAAACACTTTGTGATGTTCAAGAGACCGTTGGGATGATTTGAGGTTTGCGACATGGTATCTTATTCCACCGGAAATAGCCATCAGAAGTTGGGTACACCTTGGTCAACAAGGATGGACATGGTCAGCGCATATGGCTGTATTGTGGATGCACATTATTGAACATTTGCTGAAATCCAAAATGGCGATATTTTGAAACTCATTATTTTTTGCTACGAAGTCTTCACTTTACTGGTGATTGTTGATTTTAAATGTAGTTACTCAGTGATAATAAAGTGAAGCATTAAAGCAGCATGGTACCTCAGTAGATAAGTGCTCATGCCTCACAGCAAAAAGGTCAACGGTTTGACTCCACGTGTCGGTCAGGGCCTTTCTGTGTGGAATTTGTACGTTATTCTCTGTGTCTGCTTGAATTTTCCAGGGCACCATGGCAGAGTCCTGCCCAGGTCCAATTTTTCCAACCTGCACTGGCTCATATGCAGCAGGTTGGAGTTGGGACCACATTAGCTATCTCCATAAACAAGAAGTTAAACAGTTGTATTTATTTGCCTTTGGAAGCCACAGCCATTTTCTTGTCCTCATAGAGGTGTAATGAAACTCCCTGGTTGCCTGACTGCATCTGGGTCACTTTGAGGAAAAGCAGAGTCCATGTGGCTGATTCCTTTCTGACAAGATTTATTATTCTGTCATGGTCCTGCTAGCAAAACTAGGGCTTAGCATGCTAACAAAACATGCCTCACACTGACACCTGTGTGAAATCCTATTAAATCCAGTAAAATTAAACTACATGCGAAGGCCCAGATAAAAAATGTAAGCTCCCATAAATTATGCCACATCTGTGTGATACATGACAACCTGTCTCACATTTCTGTAGCAGCATGTTGTAACTACATCCTGCTATGATGTAAGTAAACCAATTTAAGCGTGCTGCATGGCTACTGCAATTTTACTCTGCATGGCTCAAGGAAAAAAAAATGAAGCATGGTTTGTCCATCGGGCTGCTAGCTACAGTTTTTCCCTCGGGATAAATCCTAGTGCAGCTCGTCTCAAAACGCTACTTAGATAGACCCTGTGGGACTGAGCCTCTGAGGGGCTGTCTGCTGGAGGAGGAAACACCCATTCTCCTTTTGCTTGGCTACGTCTGAGAAAAATGACAACTTGAATCTGTTGCTCTTGCATCATCTGTTTGGCAAGTATGCTGTTAAGTACTGAGCTACATGACTTCACATCTCAATAAAAGCTAGAATGCAACAAAATGAAGTTATTTTTATTATTAGTAACTTGTGAACAAACCCTGTTAATGTCAACCAAAAAAACAACCAGCTCCTTCTGTGACAACCGACCCAGTGATGAGGTTGGTTCGTTTTAACGGAGTTTAACTTACTGTTTAAATAATTTAAAAAAATAGCACAAAATAATAGTAGATACTGCACTTGCCTAAATGCCCACAGCCACAATACACTGACACTGGCTGCATACTGGATGAGTCAAAACTGCTCTGTAAGCCTAACTGTCTTTTTCTGAAAAAATACCCCAACGCACTGATATTAACAATAAACAGATCTGATGAAACAGTCTATTATGCAGTAGTTAAAATTCATGTCAGCAATGAACTGCTTCATCAGATCATTTTGATGGTTTAATTATTATTTTTTTGTATTATTCAAAAAAAAAATCTTGTTTCCTTGTCAGCTTATATTGGCTTACAATGTTGTTTTGACCCATCCAATATGGCGTAGAGGTTTACACATCAGGCCAACCAGTCAAAGCAGCATGTATCTACGTCTAAAGCTGTTTTCAAAACTGCCTATTTCATACTACGAACAAACACAGTGCTGCAAACTGTATTTGGTAGTAGTAGTTGGAAAGTATCACTGCGAAAGGCTGTTATTTTGTCGTATGCTCCAGCCAGACTGAACTGATTCTTCCTCCTCTTCTTTTTGCTTCAATACTGGTGGTAAATATCTTATAAAGCTCATTACTGCCACCTGTTGGGCAAAAGCTTGGATCAAAGGAACTATTTCTTTAACACAAAAACGGCATTAAACACACACAAACAATTTAATTATGCAAAAAAAAAAAAAAAAAAATGTGTGCTTTCCCACCCCCAGTTTTAGCTGAATTTTTGTTTCAGGTCATGAAAACAAATGTTAACAGTGGCTAAACTAAAGGCTAGCATCACTTAATTAGCATTCATTACTGGGCTAGAGAAGTAATGAGTAATATGACTTATGATTTTCACCTCTGGAATCACACGAGAAATGTGTTACAGTCATGTAAGGATTTGAAAAATGAAAATTTACAGAGTTTGATTAGTTGTTATATGCATATAATGGAATTATTGCTTATGCTAATATTGCTAAAGCTTTTGCCATGGATACATGCCGTGACCTTCGACTGGTGCTTTGAATTGTGGGTAACAGTAAGCAAGGTTGGCTGGTCTGATGCACACTGCTAATTTTTCTCTTTGTAGTATGATATTCTGATATTACATGGCATACTACATTTTGTCAAAAATTAGGAATTACTGCTTGTATAGTAGGCAGTTTTTTAAATGGCATATGTCTGTTTAGGCCTGTTAAGTGCACGGTTAGCTCTAAGCTAACAGCACCACCATGGTTGCTGTAATTTATCAAAACGGTTATGACCGTGACATTAAATCATTTGATGTGTTTTGTCTTACCCAGTTCGAGCAAAGCCTTTCTCTTAAGTTTTGACATTTGACTAGTTATTAGAAATTAAACACAGCCTCTTTCATGCCCCAACACTTTCAAAATTAAAATCTGTTGTGATGCAAAAACTGTCAGAAAGATGAGAGGACAACTTGCAAGGCCAAATCTAAATTCTTTCATATTTTAATCAACATTTTCTTTTAATACCACCAAGCAGCCAAGATTATTCAAAGCATCAGCTCTCTCTCCTCATGTAAAGAAGCCTGGCGCGCCTCTCCGCAGCTCAGCAGCTTCAAATCTCCCAGGATAATTTGATGGGAAATTTATTTCATTTACACATCATACCACACTGGCTTTAATTAATTGTTCTGCTGTTCTGTGCTCAATAGTTCAGTGACTGGCTTGTTATTGTTCCGTGATATGTGGTGACATGCTAACAGATGCTGCTGTCAGCCTGAAAATCCACCTTTGTGACTCCAGAGCAAGAAATTTGCAGAATTAATAAACAGCAGCCTTAATTAACACAATCTATTTAATTGACGAGGTGCATCTAATGTAAAATGTTCAAATCCATGTTCTTTTGTTCTGAACCTAAGTGAATAGTGCTGTCATTCTTTAGGGCAAGGGTGTCCAAACTATGGCTGGGGACTGACTGCTGCCCTGCTTTTTAGTTCCAGAAAAATACAGGATATTTTGCCCACATTAGAACATTAGAACTCAAATCACGTGCTCGATTGATTCATAAAAGACAAATTGATTACAGATTTTAATGGCAGCACAACTTGCCCTTCTTGGCATAGCTATTGTTTGAGTCTGATATCTTGCTAATCACCTTCAAGCACCAACTCTCCTACAGAATTTCTCAGCTTTGTGCAGTTTGCTCTTGTTTTGATTAGCCATCACAGTTTTGAAATTTGATTAGCCATCACAAAATCTTTTACAGTGGGTGGTTGTTTGCCTTGTCAAGCCATTGATGAAGAGCTGTGATGTAGAATGTTTCAACATTTTCACTACTTATGCATTTCTTAACTAATAATGAAGTGGGTTTATTAACTCAAACGCAGCAAAAGTACGAATGCCAGTGGCGCAGTAATCCTTTACATTTTTATTATACTGTATGTGGCCCTCAGCGTTGAAATTTTTGACACCCATGCTTTAAAGCTTTTAACATCTGTTAAATATGACCTCTACTCTCTGCTTTACACTATTCAAACTACTGAACAAATGTGAGAGAATAATTAAGAATCAGTAAAGTTGAATTCATGACACTGAATGTCTAGTATTGCCTTTAGTTGTATTCAAAACTTTAAATAAATTGCATTTAATCTCTTTTTATTTCTTTGTTTTGTCTTTCAATTATAACAGCACACGCATGAGTAAATATGTCATCTTATTTGGCCTTTTTTTTCATGAATATTTTATATGCATATTCTTTTTCATTTAACTTCTCTTAAGGAAATACCTCTCTGTTAAAATGTGTTATAAATTTGCATAGACTTACCTTGAGATTAATGTCATCTTCTACACTTCCTACATTTGCATATTCATGCTTCTTACAACTCTGAGGTGAAGAAGTGTAATTTTTGCCTCTTATAAATGCACAAAAAGCATCACTCAATATGTAAAATACAGAATGTTAAAGGTTATTATTCACCCATAGTACATAATTGTGAGTAAGGCATAATATAGTTAATTTAATAGTGTTTGTTAAAGCTGCAAATGTATGCAGGAAAAAGAAGTTAGACCCCGAAGTAAGGTCGTTTTTACACCAAGATCATTTGAGTTGTTACGATACAAATGGGTGTTCCAAGCTCGGCACTGTTCATGTGAATAAATATGATCATAGCAACGATCTCAGTTTCAATACAAACTAGAAAGCAGTCAAGGGTGCAAACCTCTGCCAATGTAGCTCACATATTGCCTTTCCATGTATAAGCAATAGTTCCATGAATAATGTTACCATCATAATATGATTCACTGACCCTGAAAACCCACACCTAGCAGTCGGAATCATGCTGATATCATTATTAGTTGGACATTTATTGAGCAAAAACAATTGTTTGCTAATCATTTTTAAGTTGGGCCATTATCAACATCTCCTGAAAATTTTAGCAAAACCCATCTTCTAGTTTTTGTGTAATCTTGCTAACAAACAAACAAACTGACAAACATGTGGCAGCAAAAACTTAGCCTCCTCGATGGAGGTAACAAGTGTGCCAAGCATGCCTGAAATAGGTGGTATCGGCTCACTTCAATCGACCCCTGGAGCAGTTTGTTTGTAGTGAGGACACAATCGACACAAACAGGGTGATGAGTTAACTCCTCATTTCCCCAGCTCCAGAATAGACCTACCAGTGTGACATCATACCTTTTTATTAATCCAAGACAGTTTAAGTCAACTGTCTTGGATTGGTAAGCCCAGTGCAGAGTCAGCATGATAGAATGAATGCAAAGCTGTTGACAACATGTCATAGCCCTGAACTGAACAATAACTGGTCGACCAATCATGGCTGACAGGCGCACATGGGAAAGTAAGTGTGGCAAGAGCTCCAATAGAGTGTCTCGGGTCAATTTTAATCCAAATTTAGGCCGATTTGGTTTGGTTTGATTTCCTTTCACACTGCTTTCTTTCTAATTGACCAAAGCCTGCAAAATGTTGTGTAATATAGCCTCCCACCACAAGTTGAGGCTGTAGTTGGTCTTTGCTCCTGCCCTCCAGCCTCTTGTTGTACTATGACCTGGAAATGCACAACCAGGTTAGAATAATAACATTGTTTAACCTTTCAAGCAATCCGAAGGTACTCAGTGCCATAAATTAAACATAAAGTTGCATTGTAAGGATGACTGTTAAGTCATACATATATTATTTTGGTTTTCTATATATAACTGTGATGTCGGATCATATTCTTCCAATAATCTTTACGTTTCCTATGTACTCAACTCACATAAACAACTTGCATCTGTTTCCAAGTATGTCTGAAGACAAGACACATAGACAGAACGTCTGGCACTCAACCATAAATAGGAAACCGCTGAATGAGCTGTAAAGGCCTTGACCATATTTGAAGTGACCAGTGTATGCATATACATATCTTTGTTGTCTTATATTACTGCTGCTTTGTTTGTCCTTACACACATGCCTATATAACTGAGGAAATGACTTGTGTTGGTGAAACAGAATGGTGAAAGTAGAGGATGGCTGATTTATAAAGTGAACAACACTTAAAAAAACAGATTTGATAAGGGTTTTAGTGGTAGCAAAATCAAAATGTGTGAATTTTCAAGGTTCTTCTGCTGTCCCGTTTTTGTATCCAACTTCATAACTCTTCACAGTATTCTGTGCTTTCTCTGAACTTAGACAGATGAGAACAAAAGTCACGGTGCCCTTGGGCAGACATCTAAAGGGACTCTGTCACTGCCAGCGCTGAGCCGCGGATTCATTGTTCATCCAAGCAAATTTGACAAAAAGAGTGGAGGTCAATGGAAAGATGGGCTGATGTGCGGATAAAGCATTACATAAGGTCTGCTTAAAAAAACTTAATATGACCGAGGTGACATAAATTATTAAAAGGAGGCCATCTCATCTTATGTAGGCATAGTTCACAGCACGACTTTTTTCCCCTGCCATTATGGACATCATCATTGGAGCGTGGATGACAAGCAGGGATGTCTCTAATTAGCTCTTGTCAGCCAAATGACATTCTAATCACGTGTTTCTTAGTAATTACTCCACTTTGACGACCACTCCGCTCATCTTAGTTTGACATGATAGCGCCTGCCACTGAGATGAACCTCTTTAAATGTATTTGGAGCTTACAGCCAAAGGAGAGGATGTAAAAATGGAGGGAATAGCTGCCTCGATCCTCCACTTTCAAGCCCTGAGGCGCCCTAATGTGAAAAAAAAGAAATGTCTAACATTTTATCACCCCCAGTGCATAAAATTGAGAAGTGTGTGGGGTATTTACGCGGGCGAACAGAGTCTCAACACTGGCGAGTCTCTACTTATCTGTTTGCACACCTTTTAGGTAGCTTTGCTCGATGGCCTTGCCTTCCTAAACTCCTACCAACTGAGCTGGTTATATGTGAAATTAAAAGGGGAATTATTAAACAGCCGGCTGGAGCTAAACATGCTTCCCGGACACATGGTCTGGGAGAGGGGGTTCATTTTCATCCCGTCTTTGCCAGGGAAATTGATTCAAGTATGTACGTGTTAACATGTTTCAGAGAGCGTGTCTATATGTTCAGCAGGTGTGGTGAGAAGGATGTTAAAATAGGGGAGACATGTTCAGAAGTCATGTAACAGGGACGAGTCGAGATTTTGTACATTTTTAAAGTTACTGATTTTAAAATAAAGTTTATACCTTATCCTACCATCCTGCCTCAAGATACTACAACAGTGTGGCCTTAAAGTGGCAATAGCACATCTACAAGCTGTTTGCGAGCCACCATGTACAAATTAAAAGAGAAGAAAGGGCCACGTTGGTCATATATTTCTGATACACTGACTAGGGCATATGGCTACGCTATAGCTCCAAATAGTCTGTCTTCAATTTTTGGCATTGTTCCTTTTACAGGTGCTCCTACAAGTTTAAAGCAGGCCTTGGCATTCAACACCCTGTTGGCCAGTCGGCTGATTCTCCTCAGTCCCCGTCACATTCTTGTTTGGTCCATGAGGTTGTTTATAATTTGAAGTTTTAGAAGCTCAGGTTTACACTAAAAGGCTTGGTGAAATACTGTATTTTCATGTTACTTGGGATCCTTTTTTGAACTATAATCATTCTCTAGATGTCTCCTATGAGTTGGAGGATTGGTATGTATGTTATTTATTTGCTTCTTTGACTTTTTTTTCCATGTCTTCTTCTTATCATTATTATTTTTTCAGTTGAATGGCCAAGTAATGGTTGGTAGGCAGTTGGTGGTGAAGGGAGTTGACATTCAGATGTAACAATTTATGTTCATTCTATATATTTTTACCTTATGTTGTATATCACACTGTCTGTCTAACATGTTTAAAATGTTCTATAAATAAAGTTGTAAAAAAAGGAGGAGAAGAAGAAGCTTGAAAGTCAGGTACTACTACATACTACTACTACTACTTTTAAGGGGGAGAAATAACAAACCAAACTAATGTTGCCGAACATTTTTTGAGGAGTACACAGATCCAATCACTTCAATGTTCCCCTTCCTGCACCTGCCAGCCAACTTCCAGCCCAAACTACTCTGAGGTTGTGCCTAGAATCTATTAAAAGCATGCCCATCCATGCATTTGCCAAATCAACTGGGAGTAAACCTGACACCACAAATTCACCAAAGTATGACCTAGAGTTTACAACAAATGACTGTCAGGTTGAGCAGGCCCTGTCATGGACCTGTCAGGGACCAGCCAAGGCCCTGTCAGGGAAAGTGGGGACATTTTAAGAGGCTGAATCTGTATATAAGGTGAACTATTTCATGTCTTCAGCTGCTCTTAGAGGTGGGACATGATTTCTTGACTTTGTTTACAACCCTACAGTCAACTCTCATAACCTGGCACTCAGTGTTAATTTTGTCAAGTAATTATTTTTGTCATAGTTTTCATCAACAACCTTTTTTCCTCTGATGTAAACTAGACTGTAAGTAACAAAAAATGCACATGGACAAAAACTAAAACTAAAATAACTGACATTTTTGTCAACAAATAAAAAACTAGACAAAAATGTTTGACCGAGACTAAATCTAATCAGACCTAATTTCGTCATGTAGAAAGTAGAGACAAGTCAGGAATCACAGCTACTCTGGTTGTGTGGAAAGGTTGGATGAGTCAAGAGGGACATCCAATCACAACTGCCTTAGCTTCATGGAGGTGGGATCCAAGTGTAAAACATGACTTCATAAATTCAAGGAAACATAAAAAATGTCTTACACTTTACACTTCATATTTTAGTCGACTAAATTTACAGTAGATTTCATCGACTAAAATGTTGTGAAATATCATCAACTTAAAACTAGGCCAACATTAAAACAATTTAGATGACTAAATCATGACAAAAACTTAAAGATATTTGAGGAAAAAGACTATAACTAAAACTAAATTAAAAAGTGCTGTCAAAAGTAAAGCTGCTGGCACTGGTTCGAGAGCACTTGCAGCAGATAAAGAGCCAGCCATTGACACAAGACCTGAATTGTTGAGCTAATTGTGTGCATTTCCACTCTACTCCAGTCATCTAAAACACAAAAGCTGTGTTTTCTGGTCTGTTTCCCCTCAAACCTGCCATGCCTTGTGCAAGAAAATTACTCCCCACAATACCTAAACACCAGTAGGGAATCATTAGCCTGAACATGTGTGCCATCATTTGAATCCGTGACCTTGCGAGCCTTGTGGGACCACCAGATGGGTAGACACATCATTGAATAATACACCGCTCTTTGCTGTGTGAAGCATCCGGGGATGGCAGTGTAGGGAGGAGGGAGCGGAGCATTATGCTAAAATATGTAGCATTTCCGGGCCTGTGCGAGTATTGTTTGTGCCGGGGTGGCTGTCTTGGCGTCTTGGCTTGCTTCGTCTCAACTGGGTCTCATTATGTGTGACAGCGCTGTGAGGAGGCAGGTGGAGGGAGAAGGGGGAGGGTGGGAGGTGGCTTGCAGTACGGAGATAGGTCTTCTCCTCCTGATATCATGGATGAATCAATTGATGCTGTTTTGTGCACTTTTTCTGCTGAACCAGCGAGAAAAAGGAAAGGGGGTATTCGGTCAGTTGCCTATGGCATTGCAGCTGGAGCTTGAGTTTTGCTCTATCTGTCACTATTACACCTCCATCTCCATGCATCTTGCCTCTGCAAGCACTGAGAAAAATCTACGTACTCACCCGCCGTCCTCTTCCTCTGCATTGCTTTTGACGCCCGCGGTGTAACGGCGCTGGAGTGTCTGCTAGATATTAGGCTTGTGGGGGTAAATCTAGATGATGGATGATTTCTGTTGTGCTGTCAAACACGGCGCTTGATAAAAGAACAACCGAGAAGACAAACGGATGGCGGAAGGGAAGAAAAACTCACGTCAATATCAGCGCTTGCAAAATTTATAACACCGAAGCAAATTCAGCCGGTGCCTATATGTGGCATCATGAGGTTATGAATGGCAGTTTGTTTACTCTCCCACAGTGTCGGATGCTTTAAGAGGAGACACTACATTAAGCACAAGGCTCGCTGCTGCACTTGTGAGGTAAACATTATTAGAGGTCCTCAATCAAGTGTTTTTCCCTGGCACTTTGTGTCAAATCGCTGGGCGTCTTCAGCCGACTGTAGGCAGAACAAACGCGCCACTGTCTTGTCTGTAAGAGGAATAAATATTGATATGCTCCAGTGGCCTGCTATGTTAATTAAATACATGCTTATTGAAATTCAATGACAGCTGGATTTTCACAGTGAGCAGGGGGATCCTGCCTCTCCCTCCCCAAGAGTGTAAAACATAATTGGTTGACAGCAAAAAGTAACACACAATTAGTTAGGGAGGTTTAATTAATATTATTCAGGCGAAGGTCCTCAGTTTAGATGCGTCCTGCAGCGCGCCGCCGCTCTGTTGTACAGGCAGATGTGGCGCTGGGAGCTTTAGGCGAATGCGACAGGGGTCCGTGGTTGGAAATGTAACCCTTGGTGGGAACAGATGAAAAATATATATATAAAAAAAAAAACATGCCCCCATGGCATACTCTGAAATATCTGCCAAAAACGTTGTGTGGTTTGTTCTTTCATCAGTTTTGATGTCTCTGTCTTCTTGCAATAACAGTGTGTGACAAAAGAGTTAAAAGAAGTTGCCTCAAACACAAGTCCGCAGCTTCTATTTTCAATGCTATAATTAAGCCACATGCAGTGATTAAATAAATCAACTGCTCTAGGTTGGTATGGTTATTGAGTAGAGGTGAAATGTTCCTACCTCTTACCATATTCATCAGCAGTGCATTCCAGAAAGATGCTTATACAGACCTGATCAAAATCTTAAGACCAGTTGAAAAATTGCTAGAATATACATTTTGCACATTTGGACCTTAGTGAGGTTTTAAGTAGAGCTACAATATGCAAAAGCAAGAAGGGGGAGTGCGACAAAAAACATTTTGAACATGTAATTAAAAAAAAATTAATTAATCAGTTTATCACCTGATCAAAAGTTTAAGACCACAGGCTATTAAAGCCAAAATCTGCTCAAAATTTTCATTTTCTGTCAGGCATTCACACGGTCATGCCCTCCTGATGGCTAAAGCTAAGAAGCTGTCTCTTCTTGAACGTGGTCGGATCGTCGAGCTGCATAAGCAAGGCCTCTCGCAGCGTGCCATTGCTGCTGAGGTTGGACGCAGTAAGACAGTCATTCTAAATGTTTTGAAAGATCCTGAGCATTATGGAACAAAAAAGTCAAGTGGTAGACCCAAAAAAATTACACCTGCGCTGAGCAGGAGGATCCGATTGGCTGTCTGTCAAGACACAGGGTGGTCCTCGACCCAAATTAAGGCCCTTACTGGTGCCGACTGCAGCGCAATAACCATCAGACGGCATCTGCGGGAAAAGGGTTTCAAAAACAAAAAACGAATTCAAAGACCTCGTCTCCTTCAACGCCACTTAACTGCCTGTTTAGACTTTGCCAGGGAGCATCAAACATGGGACATTGAAAGGTGGAAAAAAGTTTTATTCTCTGATGAGAAAAAATTTAACCTTGACGGTCCAGATGGATTCCAACGTTACTGGCATGACAAGGAGATCCCACCTGAGATGTTTTCTACCCGGCACAGTGGAGGGGGTCCATCATGATCTGGGGTGCTTTTTCATTCAGTGGAACACTGGAGCTTCAGGTGGTGCAGGGTCATCAAACGGCGGCTGGTTACGTGCAGATGTTGCAGCAGGCATCCCTCATGACTGAGGGCCCTCGTCTGGGTTTTTCAACAGGACAACGCTGCAGTTCACAATGCTCGCTTGACGAAGGACTTCTTCAGGGAGAATAACATCACTCTTTTGCACCATCCCGCATGTTCCCCTGATTTAAATCCCATAGAGAACATTTGGGGATGGATGGCAAGGGAAGTTTATAAAAATGGCCATCAGTTCCAGACAGTTGATGCCCTTCGTGAAGCCATCTTCACCACTTGGAGCAATGTTCCCAAAAACTTCCTGGAAACACTTGCATCAAGCATGCCAAAACGAATTTTTGAAGTGATTAACAAGAACGGTGGAGCTACTCATTACTGAGTCCTACTGAGAAAAATTTTTGTTCTGGTTTGGAGAGTTTTTGTAATTTTTTGAGCGATGGTCTTAAACTTTTGATCAGCTGATAAACAGCCTATTTCAGTTTAGTTGTTGTTTTCGATAAATTACTTTTTCAAAGTGCTTTTTGTCACACTCCCCCTTCTTGCTTTTGCATATTGTAGCTCTACTTAAAACCTCATTAAGATCCAAATGTGCAAAAGGTAAATTCTAACAATTTTTCAACTGGTCTTAAGATTTTGATCAGGTCTGTATAATATCAAGAGTGCTGGGGGGATGGGAAACTTTGGTTTTCCACGAAGCATTATATGGGCTCTTTAGAGGGGTAGAGAAGCCTAAAGCAGGATAGGACACAGCCCTTGCTGAGTCTAAACACTGGTGGTGGTGATGAGGTAAACAGGATTGAATGAGGAGTGGATTTCTGAGGAACTAGACACTGATTAAATTGATTCGAGGTGATTTGGGAGCAGATGTTTGCTTTGGTCACACTACACAGACAGATTGAAATGGGAGAGAAGAGAATTGATTAAACTGATTAGATATGATAACAGGTTGATGTTTGGTCAAACAAGGTTGTGGCAGAATCAATTCGAGTAGAAACCCCAACCTAAGAGGGAGTTCCCAGTGACAAATCGAATTTGGATATGACAGATTCTGAGATAAACAGAACACACCAACACTGCAGCGGCTCCTACAGCACCTTTTCACCCTTCTGTCCTGAGCCCATGAACTCCACTACCCTCTGTGGTCTCCAATGTTTTAAAAATGAATTAAGATTTAATATTTTTCAGTCTCAGGGGAAGCTTAAGAAAACATCTATGGGTGTATGCTTTGAGTGAGGGAATTTCTCTAAAAATCTGAAGTGAAAACTAATTCTATTGTGGTTATGTAAAGTCAAAGTTGAAGTGAGGCAGAAACCAGCCTCTCTGGTGAAGTATAATCTAATACAGAAACTCTTGAGTCTCGCCGGAGAGCACTGGCCACACTTGTGAAACCAACTAAGGTTTAATTTGGCTGAATATTTTACAAAGGTCTCAGCAAAGCCTCAGTTCAAGAACATTTTTATCAGTGCAGCTGCTCCCTCAGCATTTATCCCACAGTCAGACAATTTAACAGGAAGATTCTAAAAACTCGTACGCTTAATTCATGCTCACCTCCTCCTGTCTCTGTGCTCATCTCCCCTTTCCTTTCCACGGTGGCGCTGACACCTGGAGTCCTCGGTGAGTCATGCATCACGCTGGCTCAAATGGCCTCGCACGGTTTACGGACAACAATCCGCCTTGTTTTGGGCGATTGTGGGAAACATTAAAAAGCAATTTGCTGGCAGACCTATTGAGCGGACTGGCAATCGGTCCCCCAACATCACTCCCCCGTTGGATTGTTATTGTCATTGAGCGGTTATGGGGGAGACCTCTGACAGTGGGCGGTTGGGAAATTTCAAGCTTTATTGAGCTGGGCTTCACAAAAGGCAAATGGAGTGAATTTGGAGTGAGTATTACAGTGATGATGCATACAGTGTGTAAACACCTCAGACAGTGTGTAGTTGTAAATGTCTATACAGTGAGAGCAGACCAAACCAATACAATCAAAGGACTCGGTGGCATTTCTGTTCTGAGTGACGTTTTCTCTGATTTTTGGCCTTACTTAGCTTAACTAGCCAAATAAAGTCAAAGAATTTTGGCCTTTTCAGGATGAAGGCCTGGCAAGTATGTCTTTGGAGGTCTTAACAACAAACTTTACAGAATAAGTTTCAAATAATATCATTAACATGGAAAAGAATGGATGTAGAATTTGCGCTGATTTTCTACAGTCATAGAGCTAACATATTTTGTTGGCCAACGCGCAAGTTAGCATCGCTCCCACTGAAAGCCAATGGGATTTTTCACTGTGTTCTGAATTATTGCTGAGAATGAGCTCTGTGGATGAATTTCCTCAATCTGCCTTTGCAACATTTGCAGTGGGGGTTAACATTACGGCTTGAAACAGCAGTCTTAATTGGGTATGGGCGGGGGTAGAGGGTTCATTAATCAAAGGGGGACAGAAAACAGTTTGGGAACCACTGATCTCATGGCTGGAGGCTTTCAACAAACATAACACCATCAGTCCAAAGACTGTCCTGGTCACTTGCATCTAACACTATGTAGGTTTGGCAGAGCCGGTGGTCATCTTGTGTGTACTACTCTCTGAAACAAGTTCACACTCACCTACGGGAAACCAATTAGCCAAGAGAAGAGTTAGAATGCCCGTCTCCATACTGTGTTCCACAACTGCTGAGAGCTGAAAGCTGAAAGCACTGAAAGCCGTATTATATATTTTTCAGTAGAATTGAAAAAAAGAAAAAACAAAGAAAAAAAAACAAAGACAAGCCTTAAAATGTTCATGGGCAAACGTGACAGGGCCTACCATCATGGAAATAGTGTAACTTTATTAGTATTTGTGTTTTCAAACAGGACAACAATTTACAAGTTGAGAGAGAGTAAGTCAAGGATTTAAAAAATCCCAATTTTTGATTTTTAAATCTTCTGCAAAAAATTATTCAACCCTTTCATGCATGGTGTCCACTACAGTAGACAGATATTTAGAATTTTATACCTTTTAGGTTGCAGTACCATGTCCAACTACCAGTTGGTCAATTCCCAAACCCTTGCTTTAATATTCATACAAAAAATTTCTTTTTACCATATCGAGATATTGCATCATAAATCCAAAATAGCTGACGAAGGGCAAATTGAGTATAATGCCTGTATTCAGATTTCACATTATTTTATATTTTTTATTTTAAATTTTGGTGTAATTCACAAGTGAATGGTTTGATTACAGCAAAATTACATGTACTTCAGATTTTGCTTTTTCTTTTATTTAATTTTTATAAATGTTTGTCAAAAACATGTGTTTGTTGATCTTTATTAAGTTCCACTAAATTTCTATTTATACTGTGTGTGCATGGTGTCCACTGTAGTGGACAAATGCATAACTCCCTCAAAATCTAACATTGGAAAAAAAATGACCATGATTTTTAACTTATTTGAAAGTAAAAACAAACATTTTTTAAAAAGTAATCCTTTGTGATTAGTAATTTATGCATGAAAGGGTTAAATTAACCAATTTAATGAATAGATCACCGGGCCTGATGTTCCATGCAGTTTTTTTCAAGGTAAAAGCTCATGGCCCTAACATACTGACAAAATATTGTCTTACATGGTTCAGCTCTTTAGACTTTACTCAAACTTGCAGAATGCCGGACGGCACAGTGGCGCAGCAGGTAGTGCAAGTGCCTCAAAGCAAGAAAGTTGCTGGTTCAGTCCCTGTGTCGGTCTGGGGAAATTCTCCCAGTGCACATGTGGGCACTCTGGCTTCTTCCCACAGACCAAAAACATGCTCACGCGGTTGATTGATGACTCTAAAATGCCCTTAGGTGTGAGTGTGAGCGTAAATGGTTGTCCATCTCTCTATGTTGCACTATAATCGGCTGGCGACCGGTTTAGGCTGCACCCCTCCTCTGTCCCAATGTCAACTGGGATAGGCTCCACTCCCTGCAACCCCATTAGGTATAAGCAGTATAGATAATGGATGGATGGATAGTAAAATACCTATTGTTGATAAGCCCTTATTCTCTGCAGAATGCTCCACAGTATAACTCTAAAAAGCAGCATATGAAGCTACTGTCACATCATACAGCTACAGTATAACCTGAGTTATTTTAGACTACCACCCACTCCTCTAACTTGCCCACCCCCCTTTCCTCATCTTGTTCCCAAGGACACCATCTAACAGCCTCCCAGTCCAAAGGGAATTTAGTGCGTCTTGTGTGGGTTGACACTGGATCTGACATCAGCTTCTACTTCTGGCTGCCTGAGCCTCTATCAACACATGCATCTCTCTCATTGTTTATTTCCCCATACAGAGCGGATCAAACAAACACAACCTGTTCTCTGTCATGCCTTCACCCGCCCACATGATATTAAATCAAACAACATGTGAAATGGGACGTTTCGGCGGCTTGCCTGTAAACCGCCTGTCTCTCCAATAAGCACTTCCCGGACAACTATCCAAGTAACAAACAGCAGATTAGCAAATGGCTGCTGGGTACAGAAGTGCTGAACAAGGGCTGTTCAGACTTAAGCCCTCTCTTCATTAGTCAAGCCTTGTTGCAGATGAATGCTCACCCTGGGCAGGCACAATCATCATTCAATGATACTGTTCACTGAAATGACCAGGCAGAAATGAATTATCCAATGTGGCTCGAACATAAATTAACTGGTGCTTATGAACAACAGCAACAAAACCTTAAGGAAACAAAGCAGCCTGCTGGTTTTATGCCTCCACAAGGTACACAAGTGTCAGACAATGAAAGCACATGGGACACAGAAAGGCTGTTTTTTGGGTAATGGGCCTACATATAACATTCTCACAAGCAAGACATGATCATGAGGCCCAAGGATCTTAAAATTTAGAGTCTGATATCCACTTATTTCATTCTTTAGTTTCTTATGGCTTAATATAAAAAAACTTGTAACCATGCGGATGAACATGGGGCTCCCGTTATTTTGACCCTTGGCCTATGCTATTAAAAATCTAATCAGCATGTTTTTGACTTAGAGTAAATATTCGTGCAAGCAAAAAACTCCACTAGTGCTTGTGATATTTACTAGCAAAGGATGAACAAGAGGCTCCATGGCTTTGACCTTCGATTGATCACGTCCAGAATTTAATTCTTGAGTGTGAGCCAAGATTTAAGCAAAGTTCGACAAACATTCCTTAAAACAGTTCGAGGTTGTGCTCACATGAAAAGCATGATGACCATGAGGGAAAATGACCTTGACCCTTGACATATGGATACCAAAGTCCAATGAATACACCCCTGAGGCAGAACGAATACAAATGCAGAGTTTGAGGAAAAACCCTCAAATCACATTTGAGATATGTGTTTAGAAAGGATGACCATGAGGCTCCATGACTTTGACCTTTGACCCATAAAATGTAACAACTTCATTCTTGAGTCAGAGTTGACATTTGCAAATCTTCTCAAAGCACTCTTGATGTATCGCATTCACAAGTCAAAGATAAACATAAATATTTTTTACCCTCTTACCTCCACAATCGAGAGTCGACATTTGTGCAAAATTTGTGTTTCTGAGAAATTTTGATCGTGAAAGCGGGTGAACGTAAGGTCCAATTTCCGACATTGCACACTAAGGATGAACATGAAGCTCCAACCCTTAGACATCTGAAATCTCTTTAGTTCATCCCTGAGTTAGAGTCATCATTCATGCAAATACTAAAGAACATCTTCCAAGCATTGTTAACATGTCACATTTGCAAGCCAAAGATGATCATGATCATGAGGCCCAATGACCCTTGACCCTTCAACTCCATATGATAATAAGGTTGTGTATGTTTTTTTCAAAGCAATATTTAAATACTCTGAACATGGGGTCCAATGAACTTGGTCTTTGGTCTATGATCTAAAACATCTAACAAATTAATTAGACTTAGGGGCCTCAAGCATCCCTTTAAGCTTCCAATAAAGATAGAATGGCTTTATTTGGAACAAAAAATATCCTTAAAGGGTCATATGTTATGCAAAATACCCCTTTGAATGTTTTTATAGTAAAATAACACTGGAGCACAGGGCTGTTAGACTAAAACAGCCTGTTTTGTGCATGGCTGAAACAGAGGGGTTTGTGGGGATGCCAAAATGCAATATCTGAGTAGATTTTTAGGTGAGGAAATTATGGGACCTTGCAGATCCTGTTGTAAATAAACACATATTAAGTGATACATTGGCTAAAGGTAGCACTTCGCAAAGCAGAGATAATACAAAAACAATGTTGTGCCAAGAAGCATTGAACTGACCAATAACCAAAAGGCTGACCTCTCAAGCAAACAGACCAGACTGGGCAAAAGTGGGTACGGGGCATGAACTCGAACAAAGTCTCTGATAGAGAGAGAGAATACAGCTGAATCAGGCATATTCTTCAAGTGAAAACTTGAAGATTTTTGAACATAAGTGAAAGTGAACAAACCATAGTCATCATTGTGAATATATAAACCTGATTTAAGGCTAAATGTGGCCTCTTTAAAACATGCTAACTTAGCTTGCTAATAGGCTTGTTAATGCAAGTATAACCCAACAGTTGGTAAACATTAAGAAATAAAGGGTCACTTTTCTTTTCCTCTCTCATAAATGAAAATGATTTTGGGGAATCTATTCCCTCCTCTTCATTTTACTGTTTTACACAAGATACTGCTGGTCTTGGCATGTCTGAAACATTAAGCAGGAAAACTCCTGAAATTCATTCCAGCGCTAAAGCTGTAAATCTGCCACTTCTCAAGTCCCTGCTGTTATATTCATCATGTCAGTCGAGCATATTTCCCTCCATTAATAAAAATACAACCATGTGAGATCCGTGACCAACGACTTGATGTCTTCATATTATGATTAATTTCACATCTGGTCACAGGAGTGATTATATTATTGATGTAGTCAATGTCAATTTGTTATGGATATATTAAGGACTGTGGTTCTTGGCGAGTGATTATATGAATAACTATAGTGGGGACAATGAAAGATTAGTGTTTGGCTGCTTGTCAGAATGTGTAAAAAGCTTTATTATCCCATGAAAAGTCTCTTGGACAACTTTAGTATCTTTTATAGTATATTGGGATTCATTATACATTATTTACTGTATTCTTTTATTAAACTATATCTATGATTCAGTGCAGTATCATTTAATGATGGTTTAAGTAACTAGATGACAGACAGGTTTAGCCACAGGCAAAACTTGGAAACCCCGTCTCAGCTTACACCAATTACCCCGAATTTCCCCCAGCTTGGCACTTTATGCCTTGGACAGAGTCATCACAGCCTGAACGGAATAAATTGAGACAAACTTTGAGCCTCACTTTCCCCGGCACAGATGATCATTTTCCAGGCAATTAAGATGAGCTGAGCTTTAGAAGGTGGGGTCAATGCATGCTCATGGGAAACTGGAGTGATAAAACCCAGCACAGCGCTGTTGTGGGCGGTGTAAAAATGCTGCTTGTCAGCTTTCCTACAAGCTTGGGTAATTGACCCGGCTTTGAGACAGATCGCTGATATCAAGGAGTCATTAAGTTCTTTAAAATGAGATTCCCTAATGAGATGTTTCCTAAAAGCTGCATTCTTAAACAGGGTCTGCCGCCAGTCTTATCGCAAGCCAATGACACTTTAAAGCTCATTTTCTTGTCAGACTAAACTGAAACATGAATTTAACATGAGCACATTGTAAAGCAAATGTAGCTGACTTCCTTAATTATAAATGACAGCATAGTTTTCACACTGTAGTTATTGTTGATGTAGAGCCATGCATACCATAGGCTACCCAGTAGAGCTGTGAGGCAAAGTAATCTTTTGCGATACTGTGACAATGAACCTTTAAAGCTGCTGTGAGGGGGTTTTAGCTGTCAATGGAACAAGCTAAGAATGATCTAGTTACCTGTATATGACCCAATAAAGAAACCAACATGATCATAGGAGGATTTTTTTTCTTTCGAAGTTGTAAAAATTAATGACAAGCACAGGTGGCAGGTGGCAGAAAAGGTAGTTAGAGGTACAGTTTAGCACTAAGTTTTCTCAATTAGAGAAACAACAGATGATGGGAAGAGACTCTAGATCACGAGTAATTTAGTGGTTATATCTACGTGCCCCACACAGGCAGTTGTTCTTAAAAGAAGGCAGCCCAGGTTCAGATTAGCATTTGGCTCGTTCCCTGCATGTCATTCCCCTCTTGCACTCTCTCCATGTCTCCATTCTCCAACTCCATCAACTGTCCAATTTGAATAAAGGTATTAAAGCCTAAAATTAAAAAGCGCATGCCCAGGGTAAAATTAGCAAGGAATAGTGAGGAGAAAGGAGAGCCTTAAATTAGTCAGAAGGTGGAAATCACTCACAGGAACTCTGAATGAAATTAAAAACATTAAGTCTCCTTACAATAAAGAAATGAGGGGAAAAGAAATAGTGACAGCAAAAAGGAGCTTAGAATGCGCAATAAATTAGAAAAATGTACAGAGGCCTTTAGCAAAATCTCAAAAGCTAACTGGCTGTGGCTAATAGTAGCTAATATTAACATATTTCAAATTGGTGTTTTTTGTGACTATTTGCCCCATTTATTATTTTCACTTATTATTTCTGTGTTTTAAGACCAAAGATTAGTTTAACGTTATATTATTTAAACTAACTACTCATTAAGATATGTAATGTGAGTCCTTGCGACTTGTGGCAACTGTGGCATATTAGGATTCATGTTTTTAGGCCAAAAAGCCTAGATAGACAGATAGAAAAACAAAACAGATAGAAAGATAGATAGATAGATGGAGCTGGGCAAAATGGCCTGAAAATAACAAACATTGGATTTACAATTTAAATCATTATTTCCCTCCCAATGAATAAACCTCATAGTGACAAAGAAACTGCGTGAAACAAGTTTTGCCCCAATGTAAGCAAAATATATTCAAAAATTTAACAGATTACCTCTTAAAGTGAATGCTGTAATTACTTACGCCAAGGAGGTTATGTTTTTGCCGGCGTTTATCTGTCCGTCTGTCTGTTTGTCGGTTTGTTTGTGTTCAAAATAACTTGAAAAGTTCTGAACGGATTTGGATGAAATTTTCAGGAATTGTCAGGAATGGGGTATGGAAGAACTGCTTAAATTTTGGGGGTGATCCGGATCACCGTCTGGATCCAGGAATTTTTTAAAGGATTCTTTAACATTGCCAGATAGCACCATTTTCGCCAAAGTGGACCGAAGCTGCTTGGCGGAGGTCTGCGCTCTCTGAGTGCTTTTGTAGTTTGTCATTGAATGTTAATTTTGTAGTTTGGATGTAGGCATGCTTGTCAAATAAATAATGGAAGCTACACTATTTTCATGAAATGAAACTACCATAAACAAATGCAGGCCTATAAATGTGCTTGAGCAAAACCCGACATGGCCGACCATCATGAAAAAAGGGCAAATCTTCAGTATTTCCGAACAGAACCACAACTTAAAAGTGGAATAAGGGTAAGGGGAAAAAAAAAAAACACACACACATTTTAAGTAATTTGAATTGTTCAATTAAATCAATATATCGCACAGATAGCTATCTAGCTAGCTTCAGTAGCAGTGGCATTTCTTTATCAAATGAAGAACAATTGAAAGCAGTGAAAGCAATTTTTGATAGAAAGGATGTTTTTGCTAGAGTTTGTTCTACACACTGGCTACATTATCTAAATGGTGTGAAATAAATGTGATTGACAGAACGATCTTCCAATCACCTGCTGGATTTTCTTCTGAAAGGTTCTGCCCATTCCCAAACACTTCCTATGGGCTCTTGCCCAAACTGGAAAAGTGACATAAACTAATATTCAAGCAGATATATGTTAGCATGGAAACACGACTGCTGGGAGAATGTAAATGAAATGTTGTCATGATGTGTTCAAATGAAATATGTGAAGAGAAAAGAAGTCTCCCTTTGTGCCAAGCTACTCCTTCCCCCCCTACGCCCTCTACAACTGTCGAGGATGGGAGTCAATTTTCATAACCTAGCAGTGAATTACACTCTCGGAGTGGAACAATGTGGCACTGAGTGTGCTCTAGCATTGTTCTCATTGAAAAAGTATGTGCTGATAATGAAAGCCCATTAAACCCCTTTAATTAGAAAGCCCAGTGGAGAATTTCCTGCAATAGGCAATGAAATTCAAGAAAAAGACATCATAAGGATCTTGTTTTTAAGATGAAACATATCCACGTATTTGCGCAGTGATTCAAATATATAGCCAAGCTGTTGTGCCACTCTGTTTTAAATTCAACATAAGCAACTCAAGACATGAAACAGAGTCCATTGTCGGTCTCATTTGTGCATGTGAGCACTTGAAAGATGCTTCCTTTGGAACACAAATGGACGAGTAATAAAGGGAACATTTCTTTCATGCCTGGACGTGACGCCTGAAACAAAGAGCCCGCCAATATGTATCAAAGGAAACATAAAAGTGTAACAACCTTCATCGAGCCTGGCTCAAACACTCAATTCACCATCTGTGTTAGAGAATCCTGAATTGGCAAACCGACCGGCTAACAATCCAGCCAACATAGCTGCCTCATACCCAGAATGCAACACAGTCTTTGTAAGTTTAATGTCTTGGTTTGATCAAATCGTGCAGTCCTCCCCACTGTGAGTGTTTGTGTTAACGTTCTCGCTGAGCTTTGGAGAGCGTTGAAAAAACAAAACAGCAAGATACTCCATTTGGCTTTGGTTATGATGAAAACAAAGTGTTTTACGAGTGTTTATGGAGATTTTTGGAGTAATGAATGCATACATCACACACAGTAGTCAGCCGGCTCTGATTTACTGTTTGGTATTTAGATGAGTCGAAAAGATATTCAGATATTCTGAGGGTTTGGTGTTTGAGCAGCCAGCAGCGTGGATCTAGGATTGGCAATATTTGTTTATTGCCTACTTGCAGCACATTTGATTCCTCTGAACACTTCTTTGGCATGAATAAAACGATCAAAATTGTACATAAATCCACACGTTGGAGGATTTGGCTTTTGATTTTGCCAAAGCCTCATTACCTGTTAAAAACAAACTCCCAGTTTACTACTGCAGTACAGTTGATGGTTTTGGCAAGTTAACCATCAGATATACATGAAAACTACGACAGTTTAACACTGAATGCCCTTGACCTTTGATTCCCTCAGGTGGCACTGCGTTATACTGCTTCATATTATGTGTTTTCAACAGTGGATTTCAATTACCTTGTTTCTTGCACAAAACAAGTATATGAATGGCTGAATGCTTTTATTTCGAACATGCATAAACTCCCCCCTCCCCAACAAAATACAAAAAAAAAAAAAAAACAACAAGAGGTAGTCACCATAAAGAAAAATGCATACACCAAAACCAAAGGAACAAACAAACAAACAAAGACCGAGGATGACATCCTGCATGTGCAGCAGGTCTACATGCTCAAAAAGGAGAAGGAAGAGTAGAAGTATAAAATTATTAAATCCTACCCCCTTTATTACCACTTCCTACAGTGATGCATTTGCGTATTACATATTTATAATATTAAACACAATCCCAAACTTAATATTTCATCTATATGTAATACTTAATTTCTGTACATATAATTCATCTCTACTCAAACACAGAAAAGAACATTACATAACATATATTATTATAATGGAATTATTATTACTATCATTATATTTTGTTTTTATTGCTAAATGCCTATTTTCTAATTCTCTCTTTGCCTTAATTCCTTTTTTGGAAGAACTTTGCAGTTCATTTATTTTTTTAGGTCTGTAAGTAAAATGTTTGTCACGTAGCAAAGGTTTGTCCAATGTCCTGATACTTAATCGTGTGAGGATTATCTAACTAACTTGATTTTTCTTTGGCAAATATGGAGCATAGCGTTAGTTCTGGCAGGACACAAAATCAAGATTGCTAACATATCAGCTGATCCAAAGCTAGTCCACCAATGCTGACAGCCAGCGGACTACCTCTAAGCTGCCGTTAGCCAAATGCTGCTCTAGCCTGTCTACTCTTCACTGCTCCTGCTGCAAGCTGCTTTGCAACCCTCCTCCACCCCAACTCCTCCTTTATGCCATTCTCTGACTTAATCAATATCAGCTGACACTCATGCTTGCTCCGGGGAAATTTTGCTGGCTCTCTCCTTGCCTCTTGCTTTTCTTTTGGGTTGCAAGGAGAGAGGCAGCAAATGTGTTGTTCCTGCTTAGGGCTTCCATCAGCATGTGGAAAGGCAGGGAGAGCCCCTACTAGAGCCACACCACCATGAGAATAAATGCAAGTAAAGCTTATTCAAATAACTGCTCTTGTGGCTTTTCTTGACAAAGTGGTCCTGGCAGAAATAAGCTTTACACCGTGTTCATGTTTTGAATTTTAATGTTTCAGTTTGTCTCCTGTCCGATGTCATCTGGAGGACATTGATAACAGGTAGCGATAAATACAACTAGCGCCAGAGTAGAAAAGGGAAACCTACCTTAAAAAGCATTCATGGTAAGAAAACATTTTCAAAATTGTGAGCGCTCTTCATATTCAAAAGGTGTTTTTCTTTATTTCCAACCCCCACCAAAATCTACAAATAATAGTGCAGAAAAAAAACTCCTTTTGCAGCGTTTTCCCTCTAGAAACTACCAACACCCCGCTCTCCTTTTCAATATTCCTGGAGGTTAGTAAGAGTTCAGAAGCACGCAGATGCAAAACAAAAACTCGCACACTTTCATCCTTTCATTGTGCACAGGAGCGTGCTGAGATGCTCCAATTCGGTGTAGTCACTTTTGAAGGACGAGTTCATGCATATATTGAGCGTAGAACACAGAAGATTCTAGTTATAGCTTTGTTAAAAGGGAGGAAAAAAGCTGGGGAATATTCCTTTATCCATACGTGGAGGGGAAACTATAGCTTCGTGTTATCAAATAAGACAAGAGGAAACAGGTCCACCATCTGGGCTTCCTTTTGCTTGTTCTCATAACCCGACACTTTTCACTCATCTTCAGTGTTAAATTATTTAGCAGCACAAACCGCATTAATGGGGGCGATCCATCTCTGGTAAATGAGAGGTGGAGAGTGGTTATTTATGTACAGTACCGACTGGGGGATTAAGCATTGTGTTACACATGAAGGGGAGCTGAGAGGCAGAAATACATGGGAAGTGGAGTTTTCTTTTTTTTTGGCCCTTAGGTTAGTTTCACAATGCAAGAACACGCTCATAAATAAACGTGGGAATATATTTTATGAACAGATTGTAATACATTTCTGTTGAAGGCCTCTTGGGAAACTGGGCATGTTCAACCAGCCAAATCAAATGGAAACTATCTCTGTGTGTATACAGTGTTTATTTTGGCTCTACGCAGAACCACATAGAAGTAGGTAGGAGCATTATGAGGCCCCGTGACCCTTTAAAAACGTATCATTGGATAATTCGGGAGGTGACGCATTTCCCATGGTCCTGTTTATTAATATTTGGATTAAGAGCAGGGCTCTTAGGGCCCTGTTTTGACAGCGATAAGTGTGTTGCCTGAAGTGCATGTCACAAGGAGGTTTAGGGCGCGCCCTTGGTTATTTTGCTGTTTTGATGATGCAATGTCTCAGTGCAAAGCCAGGTCCAAAGAAGATAGATTAGGGGCCTTGATTATGCATGTGTGTTTTTGCTATTTACACAGTTATGTTCATTGTTTGCTCTGACTTTTAGCAGGATCATTGAATCCCTCTACTTTTTTAAAATTAATTTTCTGGCACATTTTGTGCCTTTATTGACAGAAGGAAGAGACAGTGAATAGGATACCACTCCACCAAAACAACACTTTAAATACCTCCACTTTTATTGTGTGCGAATGAAGTTGAATGAAACAAAGAGTACAATGACGAGCAAACCCTTTTTTGACCTATTTTCAATTGAATACACTTTTGCAAACATTCAATCATTTTTAACTGATACCTGCAACACCCTCCAAGAAAGCTGGGACTGGGGCAACAGACGACTGGGAAAGTTGAGGGATGCTAAAAAGAAATACCTGTTTGGCGCATTCAACAGGTGAACAGGTGTGCTGTGGTCAGATGAGTCCACAATTCAAATTGTTTTTGGGAATCATGGACATCATGTACTCCAGGGTAAAGAGGAAAAGGACCATCCAGGTTGGTATCGGTGCAAAGTTCAAAAGCCAGCATCTGTGATGGTATGTGGGTGTGCCCATGGCATGGGTAACTTGCCCATCTGTGAATGCACCATTGATGCTGAAAGGTACAAACTGGTTTTGGAACAACGTAAGCTGCCACCCAAGAGATGTCTTTTTGAGGGACGTCCCTGCTTATTTCAGCAAGACAATGCCAAGACACATTCTGCACACGTTACAACAGCGTGACTTTATCGTAAAAGAGTACAGGTACTAGACCGACCTGTCTGCATTTCAGACTTGTCTTCCACTGAAAACGTATGGCGCATTATGAAGTGCAAATTTTAACAATGTAGATCCTGGAGTGTTGAGCAATCTCTCAAGAACGGAGAAGAATTCCACCCACAAAGTTAATGTCTACCTAATTCATAGATTTAAAGGAAAGGTGATGCTTTTTTGGAGCATGTTGCAGGCATCAAATTCAAAATAAGTAAATATTTGCAAATAAATTGTCAATTTGAACATTTAACATGTTTTATTTATTGTGTGTTCAATTGAATAAAGGTTGAAAAAGATGTGCAAATCATTGATTTCTGTTTTTATGTAAGTTTTTCACAACATCCAAACTTTATTGGAAAAAGGATTTGTAAAAAGAAGACACGAAGAATACTGTATTCAATCTGCTAATACTCAGATAAAGTGCTTAAGATAATTTCACAGTACAGTCTCTCGATTACTGTCTGGATGATGATGTTGCAAAATCAATTTTGTTGTAAAAATACAGGTATTGATTCCAGCTTACCAGCCAGCATACTCTGAAATATTAACATAACACTTCAGTTCAAACGATTAGCAAATTTGAAGGATTTTTTTTATTGTCTGAAGGGTTAAAATCACATCTAATTAACTGCTAGTTTCCAAATGTTAGGAAAGAATCATTTACCTTTGTGGACATTCTTAATAAATCAGCCTTTGTCAATCAGTCTATATTTGTATAGCACCAGTTCATATCAAGTGTTATCTCAAGGCACTTTACAATAGAGGAGGCTGTAGCC
This sequence comes from Cetoscarus ocellatus, assembly GCA_037902135.1. Classification (NCBI taxonomy): domain Eukaryota; kingdom Metazoa; phylum Chordata; class Actinopteri; order Labriformes; family Labridae; genus Cetoscarus; species Cetoscarus ocellatus. Next base: position 55,877 of record JBAMNC010000835.1, on the reverse strand, counting down.
ATACTCTTTATTTTATAGATACACATATATGCATAGATACATATATTTGCATTTACACATACATACATCCAGAGATGTATCCATCCAGGCAGAGACAAAGGGAATAAAAATAAGAATTTATGACAGCAACAAACCCATGGAAGCCCAGATCATAAATGTCCTCATCACATTTGTCTCTGCTGAATATAGACTCCATCAATCTTTATTTGTATAGCTCCATATTTGTCTTTGTTGAATGTAAATTTATTAAAGGTAAGCCCCTTGAGATGTGGCATTTCATTTTCAACAGGGACCCTTATGTCTATATGGTTGTAAAGATAGTTAACATGGATGTATAGTCAATACAACCATGGAAAGAGAGATCAATATCATATTAACATTAATAGCTATAATGAATTTAATCTGGAGACGAATGGTGTTGATTAATAAAACAGCATCTAGCTGACCTGCCATTAAAATGGGCTTAACTGGTCTATATATGTATAATATGACATCCCTTACTGCCCTATCTGTATGATGACTCACTGTCAAATGAATCTCTATACCAAGAAATCTCTCTTCAGTGCAGCACGATTCCAGGACTTGGTCAAGAGAGCTAAATTAGGAAAATTTCCACATAAACACCCAACGCTCTGAAAAATTCATGTCTGAGACAGCTCTGTAATTTCATGCGTCATTGATAAACAAGCAATCCAAATTAACATGGATGCAAACACTGCTTAAAGATGGAAAACAGCAACCTGACAGCAGAAATTAGCATCCAGCTAATGCCATGATGTTGCCCACATACAGAGCAATAAAACAGCCAGCAGCCACAGCATCCTCATAGCTCTCTGATATTGCGTAAGCACACAAACCAGCATGAGTGTGCAGCTGTTTGGAATTTATTTACTACAGATTGCAATCAGGGAGAGAGTGGGGAGAGCAGAAGAAACCTTAAATGGACTGAATTTTGCGAATGTAAACCGTGTAAGAGTAAGGGTCAAGCTTTTCAACATGTGATGAATGACTTAAGAGTTACAACGTTTGACTTCCAGGAGTACTGTTTACTGGCCCCATTTCTTCTGTTTATACGTGGATAAACAAACAACTCAGACCTCAGGATTTTGTGAGCCTCAGCTTGCATTTATTTTCCAGTTAGAGCGGGGTAAGCACATAAAGATTTTCTAAATCTGAAGACATTTTGTGTTTGAGACCCCATACATGAAGATGAAAAATCAGGCATTGAACAGTTTTGATCGCACTGTGTGTGGTGTGCTCCGATAATCTCAACACAGAACACCACACACATAATGATTCTGTCCCACCACCGATCTAGAATCTAGTTCTTCAAGCCAGAAATCTTGAGTGATCAAACGTGAAGAAGAAACACAGCAACAACCGTCAAACACAACACGCAACGTGATAGAAAAGGGTGAATGATGGTGGTCTTGGGACTGTTTTTGATGGAACAATCCCAAACTAAAAGAAAAAGTAAAGACTGTTGAAAAAATTCTGGAGACAGCATGAACATGTGAGTTGTTCCTCCATTTCTGAGGTCCACCAAACTTCATGTTCCAGGTTGGCCGTGCTGGCTTTTATTTACACCTGCTTCCTTGTTCCTCAGTCAGCTCGCTTCTTGATTGGCCTAATTCTGTTCCACGTCACAATTCACAGAGTCTCGACTCATGAGTCGTCGGCTTTGCCCACACACATGAAAATTTTTAGCTGTAAATATTGAACATGTTCAAAATTCAAGATTGTCGGCCCGAACCTGTTTAAAAGTCAATTATGAGGACAAACTCACTCTGAACACACCTCAGACCACAGGATAATCTTATAGGATAATCTACTAAGACATACGATAATCTGGCATTTGTAGTCCGTGGTCGGGGAGGGAGAACATCGGGACAAAAACAGCCTCATAATCTTTATGTGTGTACCCTGCTTTAGTGAAGCCGATACCAGGTACCAGATGAACTGCGAAGCTACAGTTTAAGAATGCTTGGATAAATTCTCTTTTAGAAGTCGGGGAACAAGGAAACAAGTTGGTGCATGAATTCAACAAGTGAGTGTGTAAACTGGCGACTTTGAGTTGACACCTTGGTTGCCTTTGTGTTGTTAGTCTGTCAGCTGATTTTCGTTGAATGTATTTTTTAACAAAAACCCACTTATTAGTGTGTTATATTCAATGATATAAAAACACTTCACAATGAAGCCCTGGATTGTAAACCCTCTTCTGTTGCTGATGTTTTGAAAATGACATCTATCAGCACAGTCGGCCGTAAGGCGTCAGTTAACATGGTCACTCATTTAATCATAACACAGAGTTATGATGCTCATGGGGGTAAATATTGTACCAATTAAGTGCATATGATGCTTAAAAAGCAGCTAAAAAGACTGACCTTTCACAAACCTCTCCGCAGCCTGCCACATGCCGCATTTGGATTTTTTTCTCACTCCACTTTGACCCTTATTCAGCACCAAAGACATTATGAGAATTGCTTAAACTGAACACTCTTTGCTAGAGCGTTTCCTCAGGTATGTTTCCATACAGTGACATTGGAGAATCCCTTCACCTACACCTCTTACAGAATGACAATTTACAGATCAATGTATTTTTCATATGTTTGGAGCATTAATTCTACTTTTTGGGAAGTGGGGAACGTGAAATTCATCACCAAATACCTGGTCAAACATTAGCTTGTTAATGTTATTTGGTGATAGTATCCTGATCACTATTAGGTGTCACATTCGGTCAGTGTTTTAGGTCTGGAATTTCTTCAATGAATTTAATGGTCTGGTCATGATGACAGAAAAATAAGTCAGGATTAGAGAAGTCTGATTGTCCTTCTGATTCTGTAACTAGCAGTGACAGTAGAGCATCTGACAGCATTAAACCTCTATTTGGTCCTTTCTGGGTTTTCTCTGTGAGATGAAACTCTGTACAGAGAAGATTCAAGGATGTCTCCCCTTTGAAAAATACCTATCTTTGATCCAAAAAGTAAGATTAACCAGGTTAAAACACATACTTGGCAACCAGGACCGTCATCTTCTCCATAGACTACAGTAGGGGAAGCATTTCTTGCTCGAGGAGACAGCGAAGGTATAGAAATGTCAATCCTAAATCCTTCTTTTGGCTATATCCAAAGTTACAATCAATGATCCTGAGTTCAGATCAGCTACGTTTTGAGAGAGAAGATTAAGTCAATTTAGAATGACTTAGCATCCCAGAAGCTAATGACTGTCAAAGGACTGCAACTTGTCTCCAGTCTACTGCCGAACACCACTTCCAAGTCCACTTGCAAATGCCCCACAGAGGCATTGAAGAGGTTCCCTTATTAGACTCATCTGTAATTAACCTAAGATCCATCATCTCCTCATCACTATGCTAATAAGCAATCTAATACTCTTGAGTGATTTAGAATATGCACAGGCCATCAATCATCAAGTATGAATACTGTCTGCTTCCAGTCATCAATGTTCAATTGGAGAAGTGTTTGTATTTAAATGTTTGGGTCTTTGTTGCCATTTAACATTTACCATCCATCATAAAACTGACATTTCAGTGAAGCTAAAGTGAGGCAGTATTTAGTTTGGAAAGCTTAAAGTAAAGAAAACTATAAGAGCAAAGCAGCTTGGCAGAACTTTTACCTGAAAATCAAAAATAGGTTGAATGAGTTAGTTAAAGTGGACAAATATAGTAAGTAGGGGCAACATTTACATCAGGTGTGTGGTTGTTAGCTTGCAAGCAAAACACTGTGAACATGAGCTAACAGTCTACAAACCACACTGAAATCATTAACCAGCAGATTCTGTGAAACTGATCATTCTGAACTATGGATAATTAACAATTATGGAGTAGTGAGAGTGACAAATTACAAAAATAAATGCATGTAAAAGAAAAAGCAAATGAAAGTGGTAATATAAAGATGAATATGTAAAATAAAATAAAATGAAATGTTGCTCCATAAAGAAATATTAATCAAAAATGAATCCATAAAAGAAAAGGATAATAAAAGTTGAAATATAAAGACAAGTTGATAAAATAATCTTAAAAAATAAGAAGAAATGTGCTTATAAATAAAATACATAAATAAATAATGTGGCTATATAAAGCAATATTAATCAAAAAAATAAATCCAGAAAAGACAAGGCTAGTTAGAGAAGAAATATAAAGACAAATTTATAACATAAGGTGAAATGTGCTTTTATAAATCACATTAATTTTACGTTATGATAAGTACATTGCCATTGCTTTTGAGATGCACTGTATTGTTGCTTTTACTGCGCACATTAAACGCCACATTGTCATTGCTTTAACTGCTTACTTTTTTCTTTTCTTTTTTTTTTTTTCTTTCTTTCTTTATTTTTTTGTTCTTTTACGCTTACAATGTCACTTTCAAAAGCAAAGGAAAAATGCGCAGAAACGTGCGCAGAAGGAATGTCGTTGTGCGCAGGCTCAGGATCAGAATCAGAAGGAGGAATCTACGGTGGCCGCCGAGATAAGTCACAACAGAGCGTTCAACGCCACAAAACGTCTGCATATAGGATCAACACGTCTGCATTAAGCTACAACAGAAGAGAAAACACCAACATTTTCATGGCTTGCCTCAGTCCCGAGTCCACGACAAGCTGAAATCCTCCATTCTTTCGATTGTGCGTCTAAAAACAAGGAAGAGACAGGCAGAGCTCGACCCCCACTAACTAGCTTAGCTCAAACACTGGGAGTCAATGAGAAGTGTTAGCCTGCCTGTGTATACCCTCATAAGATAAACTCTTAAGCAACTCTAACGTTATGTTAGAGCAAAATTAATGTGCTTTATAAAAGCACATTTATTTATTATTTTATTTGTCTTTATATTTTTACTTTTATAAGCATTTTCTTTTCTAGATGTATTTTTTGATTAATATTGCTTTATATAACCACATTATTTATTTTTTCATTTCATTTATAAACACATTTCACCTTATGTTTTAAATTTGTCTTTATTTCTACTCTAATTAGCCTTGTCTTTTCTAGATTTTTTTTTTTTATTAATATTGCTTTATATAGCCACATTGTTCATTTATTATTTTATTTATAAGCACATTTCTTCTCATTTTTTAAAATTATGTTATTGATTTGTCTTTATATTTCAACTTTTATAATCCTTTTCTTTTATGGATTCATTTTTTGATTAAAATTGCTTTATGTAGCAACATTATTATTTTTTCATTTTATTTATTCATCTTTATATTTCCACTTTCATTTGCTTTTTCTTTTATACATTTATTTTCATCTTTATATTTCCACTTTCATTTGCTTTTTCTTTTATACATTTATTTTTGTAATTTGGCACTCTCATCACTCTGTAAACAATAACCCAAAAGATTTGCTTCCCCTAAACTTAATAAATCAGTCCAAGTTTTGTCTCTCTTTTTGTTTTCTTTTCTATCCACTAGCCAGCTAGCTCAAAGCTAAATTTCTGTGTAGGGAAAAAATATATATCCGTTGTTGAGAAAGCTCTATTGGAGTTGCAGTTGGCAAAATTTCAGATATTTAAGGAGTTATTGGATTCAGCTGAGAGGCCATGGCTCAGCCAATCAACAAAACTGATACTTTGTTTTGGGCTAGCTTGGTAGTTACCTCTTAATCAGATTTTCTTGCTACTGATTTAATATATATATTAAAAAAAAAGGTAGATGGTGTGGTTTTAATCTGTAACCACTAAGCTGTGTATAATAGATACCAGTGGCACCATGTACATCACTGATACCTTTTACATCTTTGGTATGATAGGTAATAAACTTAACATTGGCATAATAAGACCGCTAGAGCTGCTGGTAGTTTTGGTGAGTTGGCACCAAAGACATCATTGGACCATAAACACTATTGTACCATTGACACTACTAATACAAACTACTGATAAATATATATGTGTGTATTTCTGCCAAGTTTTGCTCAAATTACACAAATCAAATTCATTTTAAAATGGCAGCAGAATGGCCTTGACAGCTTCATTAGCTTTCCTATCATTCAGTAGTTGCATGCACTCCAGCAGGCGCTACATTACAGTAATTGATATTTGTATCCAGAGACAGTTAAGTAAAACAACCTCTATGGCTCAGGGCGGGAGGGTTTCCCTGAAATGTAAATGGAGCTCAAAGACGATTGGGAGTGATTTAGGAGTCGGTGACATCCACACTATTGTGCTAAGTCAGTGAAAGTGCTGAGTGCGAGCCGCCAGGTCTGCCTCCCTCTCTCACAGTCTCTCCTTACCTCAGTTCATCACTGTCTCTCGTTTTCTTTCCCGCCCTCTCTGTTTTCCTCTTAAGGCAGCTGCCATAACTCAGACTCTGTCTTAATCCTTTCTCAGTGAACAAATACACATGCACAAACACACAGGAAATCACAACAGGCATTTGCTAGACATATGATCCTGTTAATCGTCTTCTTGGCCTTTAAGGTAGAGGTTCAGATGGGGGGCAAAGTGTAGGTCAAGTGGGATGGAACGTAGGAAGAGTTCTTAGATAAGCATTTAGTTGCTCATCTGTAGTAGAACAGCAGCACAACAAAGGCAGATCATTTACTGTAGAGAACAACAGTTTCAGCTTTAGACTCCAAATGATATCTGCATGATTTAATGACTAAAATACCACCAGTTTTCTAAACAAAAACTCTGAAGATATTGATTTTGTCACAATTAACCTTAATATACCCATATCATGATGTTTAAAAATGCTATAAAATATATTCATCAAGTGTCTGGACATAAGAGTTTGAAATAAATACTCTTATTTTAGCATAGATGATTGGATACAAGGCTTTAAAGCACACAGCTAGCTCCAGTCACTTGTGTCTTACCTATATTGACACAAAATGTGAATATAAATGACCAATCTGTAATTTCAAAGGATATTACAAGCTAACACTGGTTGCTTGTTAGCAATGTAAAACTTTCAGTTATACCCTTAATCTGTGAGTTTATTTATTTACCTTAATAGAATCACCATAGTGGGTTAGCATATAGCACTTGCTCGTCCCCAAAGCCTTAAGCATATTGAATTCAGAATACCAGTTTCATAAAAAAAAGGTTTGAAATAAGGTTTATGATGATCCCATGCACAATATTTTAATGTTTAAAGGGAAATGATAAAATACGCACTTCTACATTTCAGAGTGTTGTCATGTGTTAAAAAGGATGGTTACTAACAAACTGCTAATAGAACTACAAAAATGGCCGGTGACCTTACTGTAAACATTTCTGATTGTTTTTTTAAAAAACAATCATTTATACTCTGCGGCCAGGTCATTGGATTACGAGGAAATTCACAAACAAGAGGTTACAACATGAAATTGTACAATACACTGGAAATACTGTAGTTCCTAAGTTGAACCACCATGTTGTAGGTCCACAGTTGTGCAACAATATCTTTTAACTATTGCTGAATCAACTTTTGTTGATATTATCTCAAAGAATAGCACCGTTAAGTTATAATTTATCATTTTTGTTTGCTACAGAGCTTTTTATCAGCAGTGATCCAAAACAAAGTGATTAATCCCACTGACTTTTAGTGGGGAGAACTGGTGGGATGCTAACTTCCAACAAAAACACGTCATCCCTGCACCTCTCTGAGGCTAGCATCATTCCCCTGCTGCTAATGCCAAGATAGACTATAGCTTAGAGGACACTATCAATCTAAGCCATGGACATCTTAAAGTTAGGCAACCATTAATTTAAAAAGACTGCCAATGCTGTTGTATGCTAGGCTAAGTGCCTCAATGCACTTTGAGTATTTATGAAATAATGGTTATTTTTCTCATCCAGCTCCTAGCAAGACAGAAAAAATTAAAAGAATTTCCTAGGATACAGGCCAGCTATCATTTATTAATGCTAAGCTAGACTTCAAGTGGCCTTTGTGCTCCTACCACACTGTTTTGCAACAAAAACAAAAATAGACTTTTGCGAGTATGACACTGTAGGCAGCACATCTAGAAGCTATAAATATCAAACATGTTTAATATCAATACAATTGTATTGATGGCATACACTAAAGGATTGTTGGACAAATTTTCTGCTGCAGCAGGCCTGGAGTCACACTCTGTCCCTAATCCCTGGGAGGGGGGACATTGGAACAAAAATCTGGTGTAAAGTCTTCCAGGGTGTGGCCAGCTTTAGTTACTTGGGTCAGATCTTCCTGTTAAGGTTTTTTCATACTTTAAATGGCACACAAAAGGGTCATGTGAACAACTTCCTCCAAACTAAATCCTCCAGAGCTCATAAAAGGACTTTCTTACATGATGTGTGTAGCAATTCAAGCCATACGTTGCGTAGGCGCAATATGCCCCTACTCTAGGGGTGAGTATTGGCAAGAACCTCACGATATGATACGTATCACGATACTTGGGTCACGATATGACAATATCCCGATATATCATGATATCAAAATATTGTGATATATTGCGATATTCTACTGTTAACAAAGAAAAAACTAGAGATTGTGTATGTGTAAATCACACAATATTACTCAAAACTGAAAGTAAAAATCAAGTCAAAACTATTTTGATTGAAAACAACTTTTCCGTTTTATTGTTTTTGAAATATGTCAAATGCAGTTTTAAATACATACGCTTAACTTGAAAACAGAGTGCATCAAGTCACTTAAACCATGTTGCAAAGAAATGATTCTTGTTTTCCCTTTAACAATTTATTGAAAGCATCCTAACCTGCAATTGTATTTTATTTCCAACTCTGATAAAATATGAGTTTTTATTTTAACAAAAATATCGATATTAATATTTGAAATATCGATATTATATTGTAGGTCAAAATATCGCAATATACTGCTGTATCGATATTTTTTCACACCTCTACCCAACTCCATCTTGAGTTGCTTTAAATGGAGGCTACAAGTGTGACACTGAACTTTATAAGAATCTGTCTTTTCTTTTTAAAACTCTTTTATGTCTGTGACTGAATTTCAGGGGTTTTACACACCAGTGAAAGATAAATGAGGTGATTTAGAGAGGCAGTCAGGGATAATAATGGTGTCGTTTGGGAGCTGTAGCTTTCAAATCCATGTATGGTGAGACGCAAACATAGCAATAAAAGGATAAAAATAGCTGATGTGTCGTAGATGATGAGGGGAGGATGGTTGGGGAGATGACACCAGCTAACTGCTGTAGAAAGAAACTCGGCTCTTGTTAACCTAAAATATGCTGAATGCCTCATTCTTCAAACAAACTCCCTCCTTTGATCATTCCGAGGTCCTTGGAAGTACACAGCAACAACAGCAAACATGCTAATTTATTCCAAAGAATGGTTGAAGCATGTATTTACAATTAAATGTGTATTACCACGGGGAATACCAGCCTGCGCTAACACACAATCCTATCCCTCTCGCAGATAAAATTATAATGTCCTCTGTGGCGCTTAAACAGTCAAATCTGGTATAAGCTTGCCGTCCCCGTAATAGAACAAACAGACAAAGAGCCCCATTGGTTCGCCTTTTGTGGCCTTATCTGGTTTCGGCCAGCTCAAGGCACATCATGGGAGAGCATGCGTGAGCGAGATCCAGTGTATAACATCTGTGTGACTGTGGGGAGTCGATATCGCAGCAGATCTCCAGGTCATTTACCAGGGTGGGTGGTTTCATTAGTCTTCTTTGCAACAATACTCGCTGATTGCCATCTTGTTTCACGGTGATTTATAATTCCAGCCCCTTGGAGTTTGCAGAAATACCTAAAGCAACTGCTCAAATAAGATAAGAAGGCTTCTTTATGTATGGTGTTGTCTGTGGTGTACATCAAGAAGAAAAAGGCAGGGAGGAAGAAAGGCAGAAGCCTTAGGGTGATTTTTTTTTTTCTTATTATTTTGCAAGCGTTTACAGTTTTCTCCCAGAGATGCAAGAGGCTGTTGTTTTCTAACTTCTGGAACAAACATTGGCTGCAAATGAATAAGACAGTTGTCAGGTTCAATTTGGAGAACACATGACGCTACGCCACCTTGAGAGGATTGCAGAGCGGGTGCGAGAATAAAGCAAATCCGCAGACAAAAGGGGGGGATCGTGGCAGTTTTGTCATTTCAGAGGGAGAGGAATCTGTCGCTTTATCATGGCGCCATTTACATAAAACTGAACAACCCCTCAAATAACAACAATCATTGATAGGACGACGGTAGAAATAATACAATTAGCCAGACAGAAATAGGAAACATCTCCCCAGAGGTGTGATGGTGTTAATTGGATACGGCAAACGTGATGTTTAATCACCGAGCTCACCTTTTGTTGCACAAAAATTGTGTGTCAATAAGCAATTTTCACCTTTGATGGAGTTCAGTTGGCTTGTAGCGGCATATTGCGCGGAGAGGCGGCTAAAAAAAAAAGAAAAAAGAAGACGAATCAATCTTTACTGTAAGGTTGTTTTAATAGCTTATTTTAAATTTGATATGCTGTTAAGTTCAAGCTGCTCTGCCTCCGCACCATGACAGTCGCTGAGAGCACACAGCCATGAATTATTCACAGGAGTTTTATTACCGCCGCAAAACACCTAATGGGCCGTGCATTGGCTTGGATTAAGAGGAGGCTCTGTGCCGTGTTTGTGAGTGCAGAACGGTTCAATTCGACCTCGGATGAAGACCAATAAAACAGACGACGTATAAAATGAACAGCAGCAAATGATTGCTGCTGAATTAAAACAGCAATCACAGACATGTCAGAGAAATAAGATATTAAATTTGACTAAGTTTCATCAACAGTTTATCAAGCTTCAGGTTACGTCAGTCAAAGAAGTAAATTTAACTAGAAGTGCTGAGCGAGCACAAACTGCTGCAAAAGAATTTTCGAACATTGTTGACCAAGCTCATATCAAAAATGTGGAAAACTGCCCTTTTGCTCAATGTTAACAATTCAATTCAACTCAAAAAACTGTATTTGTCCCCATGGGGCAATTAAAGGCATACAGAGCAGCCAGTGAATGAAATTACACATAAATGTTAAAAATGCTAAAATCAAGTTAAGGAAAAATAGAAAATAAACAAGCAAAATAAACAGCCCTACCAACAAAATGTATGCACAATAATATAAAAAAATAAATAAATGAAGGAAGGAAGAAAGAAAGAAAAAAGACTAGAAAATTTAGAGCCCTGAGTGCTGGGGACCAGCATGAGAGCACAAACTTGGCTCGAGTTTAAGGTGCATTACAAATTAGCCAATGTAGAAAAACCTAAGGTAGATATGTACCGGTGCAAATGGCGTTCAGAAGAACAATGAAGAGTGCAAATCCTTGAAAAAATTCCCTGGATCCACATTCAGATTGGATCCCCACCAAAATCGAATCACATTTTCCTTGTATCATGATCAACATTCCCTGAAATTATCATTAAAAAATGTTGAGAACTGATTGAGTAATTAGCAAAAATGTGAAAAATGGCCCTATCTCACAATGTTAACTAATTATTTAAAAATTTCAGGATCTGCATTTGGACCCCAATCACCTCTAAAATGTCATAATTTCTCGCATATCATGGCCACTGTTGTTTCAAGTATCATCTAAACCTGTTGTCATTTGCCAAAACGTAGAAAACTGCCCTATCTCTCAATGTTAACAAGTTTAAAAACAATTCCAGGATCCACATCCACCAAAGTTTAATCAATTCTTTCTTGTGTCATGACCAACATTCATTGAAAATGTCATCAAACTGATCATCAGGTTTTGAGTTTCCCTAATCACAAATTAAAATAAATAAATAAATACATTTCTCAGTGTTGTATGGGCATGATCAATCACTGACTCTCGGGACTCTCTGTGCATGTTCTACCAGTGCCTGAGTTGGTTTCCTCCAGGTGCTCAGATTTCCTCCCACAGACCAAACACATGCTCAATAGATTAATAATGACTGAATAATTCTAAGGTGTGAGTGTGTGTAAATAGTTGCCTACCTCTCTATGTTGCTCTGTGATTGGCTGGTGACTTCTCTAGGGATAAGGTATAGACAATTGATAGATGTCTCATAAAAACACCAACAACTATGAATAACAAAAGTCATCTTAAGTGAAAATTGGAGACGTAAAAAGAACATTTGAATTTTAATAATGAAGTAAAAAGTAAAGTGATTTGGTAAATTTGAGGATTATTTGATTTAAATTCTGGGGAGCTGATTAAAATAGAGCCATTGTTAATTAATTGAAAGACCTTTAATTCATTATATCATTTAATTTATCACTTTGATAAGGGATATCAAGGGTGAAAGTAACAAATAGTGGAAATAAAAATTGAGGTTTTAAAGAAACATGAAAATGGGATAAGATGTCTGTTAATTACAACATTTAGAGCTGAAAATGTGAGTGTTTGTACAGCTTCATATTAAATGCGAATGGCAGTTACTCACTGGGTTGCAGTTTTATATAAACTTTTGTTCCCTTGTTTCAATACTCAGTGTAGTCCCTTCATAAGACATAATAAATGCAGGAGTGTTAATTTTGGGCTCAACAAACTTTACTTCTTTCTCATAGTTTGAGCTTAAAGCAATCTCTTCATCCTTTTGCTTCACTGTTTGGTTTGTTAACATCCATGACTGTTGTTCAGGCATTGGTCAACATCTCTGATGTGACCGAACAAATTGCAAAACAAATTTTAAACATGTTAGACACTCTGTTAGGAGGTCACAAGGCGTCTTAGATGAGATCTTGATTGTTGTTCACTATGACATACAACACAAGATAAAGCAGCTAATTTCAGGGCTGAAGGGCACCAAAACCTTTTGTTTGTTAGGCCAGGCAGTATTTGTGCTTAAATGATGTAGTCTGGCCACAGCACAACATAGGATGGCACTAAATCAAGGCCCCGTTTACACAACAACATTGTCACCAGAAACGGAAAGGTTTTTCCTTTACGTTTTCAAAAGCGCTCCGTGTTCACATGGAGACGCGAGAACAACTGAAAACACTGTAGGGTGCATGCCAGGCCAGTAGATGGCGATGACGGTTTGTAGTGAAACAGTGGCGTTAGAACACACATACGCTTTCCGGTGAAGACAAACTTTTCATTAACAACAATAGCGAGTGGACGCACAAAGACGCAGGAGTTTCTTGTCTGGACAACAAACTAACTATAAAGACAAGCACCTCTAATTTTTAGCCTGGCCTGCTGTAAAAATTGACATTGGTGTTAATGGGGCATCTCAATTTTTGGAGTCAGCCTCTAGTCGACAGTTCAGGAGGTGCACTTCCTTGTGCTAAGCTTCAATTTTCAACTTCAAGTTGATGATTTCAACGTCATACACAGCACTAGTTTAATAGGAGCAATATAAACAAATTAGAAAACAGCATAGCTACTTGATGTGTATTACTAATTCTTGCATTTTAAGGCACTGCAGTGGTCTCATAAATTTTAAGGTTCAGAAAAATCAATGTTTTTTTAAATAAACTTGTTTAAATTTATATTTTCTATGATCTATTTTCTCCCATTAATAGTGCATTCTATAAAATACCAAATAAATGCTGAGTTCCAATTAATCGCAGATTCCAAATAAATGCAGGGTGTGGCGGCACATTTTGACAAATAAACGCCTGTTCCAAATACACGGCGAGTCCAATTTATTAAACACAGCCTACGAGCCACGGTCAAAGTTACAGTAGGCTACACACCTGCAAACGCTGAGCAACCAACTGACAACTGACGCTTGAAAAGTGATTTATTCAAACAGAAACATGATCAGACTGTACCTTATCAGTGCGCATGGTTTATTTTTCTCTCGGACGTCCTGTCGGCTCGCTTCGCCTCCCTCTGTATGTCAACAAATGCACGTTGGTGTGAGGCGCTCTGTTTTACGACAGTGCAGTTACACTCAAAGACCACTACGTCTAGGGCACTAGAGAGCTAAAAGCTGGAATCTTACATACTAGGGCTTTTAAAATTCAAAGAAGAAGACATTGTCACTGCCGCTGCATGTTGTCACATCAGTTACCGGTACATTGCTGATGATTGCCATGGCACTGGTACAGCGAAAAAAAAGTAAGACCTTAACTTAACTAGTTCCTGACCAGTATTAAGAGTGTTTAGAGAGTGCTGAGTTGAAAGAAGAAGACAAAAGTATAACTATGGTACTGTAATCTTGCCTTGAAAATGTAAAGGTGATATTCATACTGGTGTAAATAAATAATATGATTACATTTACCATATTTTTTCATTTTTTGCTAAGCAAGATTTTTGTGAGAAAGGAGTTAAACGCCTCTTCCAAATAGACGCCTGGTCCCAAATAAACGCCTGGTCTGCTCAGTGATTGAAACAAATAAACGCCCCAGCTATTATTTGGTATTTTACGGTATTCATACAGTGATAAACAGGACAGCCAAAGGTAATCACCAGACCCCACAAAGTCTTATTATTACCCTGAGATCTGCCTTGGGGCACTAAATCTCTCCCCATTCTCCGACTGTCAGACCTCTCAAAGGAGATTAGCGAAAAACCCATCAATATCCCAGCCACACGGCACTTCCACATCTACAGGTTTGTGCTTGGCTTACGCTTCCTCCTCTATTAACTTAGCCACATGTCTTGGTGTGTTAGCCCTCTACCTAAGTGAACCGCTCAGCTCATTATGGCTATGTAGGCCAGAGCGTCTCTGCCCGATCAGAGGGGACAGGGCAGGAACCGTTGTGGTCGTGAGCTGTGTGTGGAGTCCGTCTGGATGAAGAGTATAGCCCCGGGGCTCCTCTTCGGAGAGGGTTTCATGTCTGCCTCAGTCTGGGCTGATGACTGAAGAATAGGCTGAGCATAATGTGTATGGCGACTAGAGTGGACAGTAGTTTCTATGTTACCCAGTGTGGCTTCAAAAGACTTTGCCCTCCAGATATGAAATTATCCTCCGAAGACGAATCGAGGCCCCGGCCTTCAGAAGCTCCACATTAGCAGTAATTTGTGTCTTCCATATCTTGTCGCAAACACTCAAACGCACGCTGGAGGATAATATTGTGGAAAGGTCAGTGCTTATGATAAAACTAAAAACAGTACAAGGACTAAAAATTGAATGTCTCAGTCATGCTCTTACCGTGTTGGAAAAACACTAAGGGAAATATCCAATGATGGCGGGTTAAATTGTGTTTATAGTCTCTGCAAATGTTTCAAATTGATGCTCCAAATTTGAGCTGTAGGAACCAACAACCCCTCTTTGTACAGTAGATTAAAGAAAATATAAAAGAGGGAATAAATGATTTTTGTCCACCTTCATTTTACCTGCTCGGCATTCCTCAGCCTGATCAGGCAGTTGCTCTACCTCCCCCTACTCCAACATTTTTCTGGGGGATTGTTGAGGAGTAGGAGACTTTGACTAACATTTATATAGCCTACATTTGCATTACTCCTCCACTGGATGTTCCTCTACCTCCCTCTACTCCCTCTTTCTTGTTTTAAGAGGATAAAGTACATTTTGTCTACCTTTATTTTAAACCCGTAATTTTATGTAGTTCCTTAGCCAGATCACGCAATTGCTCTACCTCCCTCTTTTTCCCCTGTTTTTTTTTTTTTTTAAGTGAATAAAAAAGGAGAAATACGTAGGCAATTTGCATTTAAGAATGGCTCGCAAACGAACGGGCTCATTCACCTGAAAGAGCTGTTCGAAAGACTCAGCTTGTCTAGCGCAAACCACAGCGGAGTAGGTCAACAAAACAAAGCGTGTGTTTAGGAGTAGAAGAAGATAATATGAAGATAGTAGAAGATATCGTAACATAACACGGTAAAAAAAAACAAGTCACAACATTCACACAAGACCATTTACAGTTTATCTGATGACTGTAGGCGAGAGCAGGCTAGCTTTACCAGTTGACTCCCAGTGTTTGAGCTAAGCTAACTAGCGGTGGGCAGACTTTGGCCATCGCTTTCTTGTTACTGCATGCACAGACAAAAGAATGGTGTCTATCTGCTTGTCATGGACTCAGGACTGAGGCAAGACACAAAAGGATAAAAAAAAAAGTTAGCGTATTACTTTATGGTGACTGTTGACATTGTCGTTGATGTTTTTGTTTAAAGTTGCTAGCTAATTTCAGCCCTAAAAGCACTGGGTAACATTTTCACAGCAGACACTGCAGACATTTTGTCTTCTATGATTACCTTGTTCTAATAAGTTATACTATCAAACCCTAAATGAACAGGCTACAGGAAAAACAAGAAAATGTCTCAGCTCTGGTGTTTTCTCTTTTGGAATACCCTGATCTGTGATAATAATGTGCACAGCCTTGGCATGTTGCGTACAACATTACAGCATAATTCGAGACTTAGGTACCTCATGCTGACACACAGTCAGGGCTCCTCATTGATGCAGACCTTGCTTCATTAGTTAGAATCTCTAACAGAGTGAAGCACAAGGTTGACTCTATTTCCCTGCTCCCCCAAGAGTACACACTGCATGCTTTCCTCCAACACAAATAGCGGAGTAATACAACTGAAAATATGATTTCAACTGGGAGTATTTTCATTTAAGGAAGACTTATTGTAAATTTAATGTTATATCTGAGACTAATAATGCTGGAAAGCACATTGTCCTTGCTTTAACCTCTTCTTTCTGCAGTTCATGCATCATTTAGTTATTAAAGAATACTTTGCCAGCCCACTTCAGATTGGATTTTCAGCTTAAAGGATCCTTTTTGTTCAATCTACATAAGCTTCTAAGTGAACCTGACAGCCATTCAGGGAGTGCGAGGCAGGATGTGTCCACAGTTTAAGTGTAAAAGAAAACATCCGACCCTATTTCACTGTACATTAAACCAATTAGAGGGGCGGAAAAGGGGAGGAGGCCTGCGATTAAGTGTTGGAAAGATTTATCCTAAATGCTTGTCAGTAGCACATTTTTTAAGGGGTGGTTCACACATACTTAATTCTTTTGGAGTGAAGACCAAAAGAATCTGAGTGTTACATGCTGATACTAGAGGCCGCCTACAGTTTGGCGCCAGGGAAAGAAATTCATTGAAAGAGCGCAGACAGTTGCAAAATAATGATGTTCATGAATAATGATAGAGGAGGTCTCAGAGGCTTCACACACATTTTAGTGCCAGGCAGCTAGAAACTGGCAGGATGGAGCTTATCGGGCGAGCGCCACAAGATTCATGGGGGAGAATACTACAAATCCTACTTGGCGGGGAAACAGTCGCGCGGTAGTGTGTGAGTGTGAATGGGGGAAGGGCTTCCCAACAGCATGTCCTGAGGGTTTGAGGAAGCAAGGTTGCGTGAGTGAGGTTTGGCACAGCAACAATTTACAGTCGAGTGTATGAGCAAGGGAGAAGGAGGGTGTGTGAGGGGAATGCGCAGACTCATCCTCAGGAGTCACAAAGTGGAGGACCAGAGAAGCCAATGGACATTTTGGACCCGAGACAAGACTGGGGGATGGGTCTCAAAACTCAAAATGTTGGTACCTGTACATGATTGGTCATTACTTAAAGTGTTTATAAACCTACAGACAAATGGTGCTGTTTAAGGTGTTCACATTGGCGATACCTCCATGCAGGGCTTGCTATAAGAGCTGACTGCCAGCCAGCAAATCCATCATGTTGTTACAGCCATTTTTTTCATTAGCCCAATAAAACAGTCTGCTTTAAAGGAATACACCAACTTTTTTTTTCTTTTCATGTCTTGCCTCACTCCTGAGTCCATGACAAGCAGATAGACACCATTCTGTCGCCTGTGTGTGCAGTAACAAGAAAGAGAAGGGCAAAGTTTGGCCGCTACATATTAGCTTAGCTCAAAAACTGGGAGTCAATGGGTAGTGTTAGCCAGCCTCTGCCTACAGTCATCAGATGACCTCATCAGCAACTTAAAACAGTCTTCTGTGCTTGTTGGGACTTGGTTTTTGACTGCATTATGTTCTGTTATTTATTTTTAGACTAATGGTGCGTTCACACCGAACGCGACTTGGGCGACCGGGGCAACTTTTCTTCATGCAAAGTCATTGAACAGTTGTGATCAGCCACAATCAGGCGCAGTCAGGCACGACCAGCCCTCCCGCAATGCAACGGACGCGATCTGTCTGACTTGGTCGTGCTACCAGGTTGCTTTGGACACACGGCCAGTTGGCGTCACTTGGTAGCCAAAGTTGAAAATTTTGGACTTTCAGACGACAATGCATGTGGCTGTGCTGCGACAGCCAATCAGCATTGTGTGGGAATGTGACACCCACAACAAACTGTTTTTGATCCGGATCACAGTGATAATCCATGTCCGTGGACTGCCCAAGTTTTGTTCTGTGTGAACGCACCTTAAGATTAGCACTTTATGTTATTTTCAAAAGAAATATATATGAAACTAAATCACAGGGCAAATGCGCAATACATCGCAGAAGTGCTTGTAAGTAAGCCAACAAGCACTTCCGCGGTAGTTTGCTGAATAGTTGCTGAAGAATTTATCTGATGACTGTAGGCAGAGGCAGGCTAACATTACCCACTGACTCCCGGTGTTTGAGCTAAACTAATCCGCAGCGAGCAAGCTCTGCCTGTCTCGTCCTTGTTACTGCACGCACAGACAAAAGAATGCTGTTTTTCTGCTTGTCATGGACTTGGGAGTGAGGCAAGACATAGTCTGCATATTCCTTTAAAAAGTCATATCTCAGTTGTTAGAATTGCAAACCTATATATGAACAATAAGAGATGTCCTTTACCATTATGGAGAGATTTGCTGTAACTCTGAGTTCTTGTCTACCATAGGACCAATCGGGGCCTAGCATACTCTCTTTATTCTTTTTTGGGAACTTATTTAAAGGTAGGGGTCATGAAGTCTTATGATCATCATTTGCTAGTGAATGTGATTTCTCAATAACATTTCAACAACACAAGGTCACAGGTAAGAAACTGGTTTAGATTTATCCATTTGAAATGCATAAATCCCACTCACCAACAGAAACAGCATGCAAAATAAAGAGTGATTTGTTCATATTTTTCAGCATCGATTAGCTCTACGTTTACTTAATGATAAAGTCGTGTCAATGCTCATCTCTATGGAGGTACCAAAAAAAACACCCACACCAGTGCCACCAGCACCCACTGAGGACACTTGCAAAGGGCATCTCAGCGCAGCACACCAGAGGCTGAGCAAATCAAAAACAAGCATGGACGCAGGGCACGGAGAGAGAGGAGAAACAATAAACAACACAGTTATTTCCACAAGGAGATAGCTAAGGTCGTGCCACCTTTGCTCAATCACTTAGGAGAGGTCGATTGCAGGAGATTGGGTTATTAACCCCTGAGGAGCATCTAACAGGTACAGCTCCAAAGCAATGCAAATACAAAAGAGCATGTTGTGTTTTGTTGTGTACACACTTGGGGGGTGAAGAGCAATTTCCACTTGACCCTAATTTGAACCCTATTTATTTCACGTAGCAATTTCATCTTGCTTTATTGACGGCTGTCTCCAAAGGGATAGAGGAGATGGATTTTAGCGTTCAATTTTTCTTAATCTGGAAGAAACTTTTTTTTTTTTTTTTTCCTTTTGGTGATGGGAGTACACATGTGAATTCTAAACATATATAGACCTCAGCGTCCCAGATTTCGTGAAACCTGTAAGGGAGGGAAGAAGAAGAAGAAGAAGAAAAGGGAGCTGAGCAGACACCAGGGATCATATTTCTTATTCCTCTGTTTTCTCCGCTCTCACTGTCTCAGGAAGGATTCTAAGGGTTTGAATTATTAATTCTCTCCCTGCATTAGATTTGTACGGCATGTCACTTTTATCAAATTATATGTGGGATCTTTCACCCTTCTGAGAACATCCTTTTAATTCAATATCTGTTTTTCACCTTGGCTGAAATGGTAGTGCAGGTTTGGTTTAGCTCGGAAACAGACTAGAGGTGCCAGCCTTAGTAATGCACAGAGAAACAGAGTGGCGCATCATCACGCATGATAATCACTACGTTAGCATAACCAATCAGAGAGACTCCTCTCACAGCAAACATTCCTGGGCTACTTTCACTTTGACAAACTTTCGCCAAAGTCCAGACCTCAGCTCACTGCCGATAGATTGTGGTCTTTCAAAACAGTAATGCTGTCTTGAAGACTGTGTAACTTTAGGACAGCATTACTGCATTCCATAAATTAGGGTGGCCATATTCTGAAAACGTGACGCATGCGGCATGCACGCTTAATATTTTGTCAGGTAGGTTCACTGGAATAATGCAAGTGACCCAGTCAGTGCTGTATTATAAATATTAACCCTTTTACTTCTATGAATGTAAATGGTCACCTGGTCTTTTTTGCCTTTTTTGTCAATAAATGTTTCAGAAAATGCTCGTTTTGCACCTTTTTCAGGTAAAATTATCATTATTAAGTTGTAAATGCTTAAAACAGTGAGTAATTACAAGAAAAGAAAAAAAAGAAATGTGAATTTCAACAGGTTCCTCTTCAAAAACAATTCTTAATGAACACGTAGAACCCTTTGAGAAGAAAAAAACGAAACTTAACCTATTTAATATGATTTATTATTTATTATTATTTATCATATTATATTATTTATTATTTACAAACATATGTGACGTATAATTGTCTGCAAGCACTAGTCACTATTTGCACTGTAGCTGTCCTGTGCAATACATTTCCACATATAAAAATTTTTTTTTTTTCTTTTTTAATTCTAATATTGGTCCTTCTATCTCATATTGTACATAGAGTATCAATTGCGCTATCTGGTACGATTTTATTTTATCTTGTGTATATCTTGCACACATACTTCCGACAACCATTTTATATTCATAACTATTTACTTATTTTTATCTCCTTTTTCTTTTTACTTAACTATCTATTGCGGGGAAAAAGGAAAAGCTCTACAATCTCATTGTACATTCTGTATAATGACAATAAAGGGCATTATGATTCTGATTATTTATTATTATTTATATTATTATATTATTTAACTATTTATGAAATCCATAAAACATGAACTGTGATGAAAAAGACGATGACAAAAAAGATGAACTAGGCTAAATACAGGAGTGACAATACCAATGGTGGATTTTTGGTAAAATGTGCGACACAAAGTGATTGAGCCATTCCAGAAACTTCTACATTTTAACCTGTCATTTCTGACACATTATGGAGTTTTCTCTGTAAACCTCTCTGGATGAATTTGCAGTAAGTAGTCTTCCAAAAGGTTAACTTTTAAGAATGACTAAGATTCTAAAGAACTTACCGTGCGATGGTTCGGTCATCCTTCTTTTCAGATTAAATCCAATTTTTCCTCAAAAGTTAACCTAAAAAGACATCCAAAAATTAGAAATAATTTAAATGACATGCAATGATATAATATCTTTAACACTTTTATTTAGAGGCCATTTTGTCTCCCTGATCCAGCCTCCTATTTGGATGTTATGTAGCAACCTGATGGCCTATTTTTTCAGATTTGTTTCTGGTTTAAAATGATTCACTCATGACTCATAGCCAGACTTGCTTAAAGTTTAATGTGTTCCCAGACTACCTCTCCATAAATTCATCCTAATGCACAAACAACTCAAACAGAAAACAGGACCTCCTCTGTGCTGGTCCAGATCAAACCTGGATGTCTTCAGCTTAAGTTCCTTCCATAATGTCTACTGTTCACGTCTCTGGTCCGTCATCTAATGCTTACATAACACATTGAAAACCTTCACCTGTCACCGCTGTATTTTTAGAGGGCTATAACCCTGGGGAAGCCTGACCTTTGATGCATGACTTGTGACAAGTGGAGCAGTGAAGACCACCTCTTTTGCAATGGCGTGGAGAGGTAGAATGACTCACCGTCTATCTGTCCTTTGTATCAAATCGTCTCAGAGTGAGGGCTGAGTGAAGGCACTTGACCCCTGTCACCTCTCTGTTATTACATGTTTTCAGAGCGATGGCACTGGAGTCCATCTCTTATTTCCCCCTACCCTGTCTTGTGTCTGGATCACTTGGGGAGGAGAGGGTTGGTTAAACAGTTCACACATGAAAAGGGTGTTTACTACGGGGGGTCTCAGCTGATGGGCCATGAGGGACGTAGTAGGGGTGGAGGTTTGCTAACCCTGAAAAATGGCTAACTCTGTATTTCCTATAATTTATATCAAGTGCTCAAAGAAAAATGATTGCTGATATAGGGACAACTGCCCAGCTGTTTCAACTACTCTCTTTATTAAGTAAAATATGATGGATGTCTCTGGACAAAAATGGAATACGCTAAGGCCACGCTTCTATAAATTTAGATTTGTGTCAATATTATCAAACAACACTTTTCAAGAAGCAAGAAACATCTTATGAATTGAGCCAACAAATGTGAGCCATAAGAATCAAAATACTCAAACTGCAAACAAAATAATAGTTTAATCTTTCAAATAATTATTTATTTGTTTAACAATACAGCAGGGCCATCAGCTGCAGTGTTTCACGGTTGGTAGATGAGTAAAAAGGATACAGTTGGAATAATGTCAGCTAAACCTGTACATACTAATACATACTGCCTGGCCAAAAAAAACCTCACCACCTGGATTTAACTAACCAAATAGGTACGAGCCTCCTGTTGGATAATTACTGCATGGGTGATTATCTTTCATCTGGCAACAAGTTATGTAACCCCAGCTGATGCAGTGAGTCGCTTCTCATTTCTTCAACAACCATGTCGAAAGACATCCTTTGTTCGTGGAAAAGATGTTAGTCTGTTTAAGAAGGGTCAAATCATTGGCATGCATCAAGCAGAGAAAACATCTAAGGAGATTGCAGAAACTACTAAAATTGGGTTAAGAACTGTCCAACACATTATTAAAAACTGGAAGGATAGTGGAGAACCATCGTCTTTGAGGAAGAAATGTGGTCAGAAAAAAATCCTGAATGATTGTGATCGGCGATCACTTAAACGTTTGGCCAAATCAAGTCGAAGAAAAACAACAGTAGAACTCAGAGGTGTGTTTAAAAGTGAAAGTAAGAGCATTTCCACACACACAATGTGAGGGGAACTCAAGGGATTGGGGCTAAACAGCTATGTAGCCTTAAGAAAACCACTAATCAGTAAGACTAACCGGAAAAATAGGCTTTGTTTTGCTAGGGACCATAAAGATTGGACTCTGGAGGACTGGAAGAAGGTTGTGTGGTCTGATTAGTCCAGATTTACTCTGCTCCAGAGTGATGGGAGCATCAGGGTAAGAAGAGAGGCAGGTGAAGTGATGCACCCATCATGTCTAGTGCCTACTGTACAAGCCTGTGGGGGCAGTGCTATGATCTGGGGCTGCTGCAGTTGGTCAGGTCTAGGTTCAGCAACATGATGTGCTGGAGAAGGCTTTGTGCAGTGGTCAGACTCTCCCATCATCAATACAAGATCTTTGTGAAAAATCAATGCAACACTGGATGGAAATAAATCTTGTGACATTGCAGAAGCTTATCGAAACAATGCCCCAGTGAATGCGTGCTGTAATCGAAGCAAAATATTAGAGTGTGTGACCTTTTTTCTTTCTTTTTTTTCTTGGAGGGGACTTTTTTTTTTGGCCAGGCAGTGTATGATACTCGAGCGGGTGTGATGACACTGAGCGACGCAACATGACGGTGACAAAATGAGCTATTTATAGACAAGCAATGCAACTGACATGAGCAACGCCACATTGGTCTCCAAGTCGCGTTCAGTGTGAACGCATCTTTAGCACTACCTGGGTATTTGGTTGCCATTCTGACTCGTTCTGACCACGGGCAGGCCTTAGAAAGCTACCTGCTGATTAGCTTCTGAGTTTTGGACCAAAAGCTCAATGAACCAGCAGTAGCACAGGTTTGGTGTCACTGGCCATCTGAAATTCAATGACTATTTTATGAAAAGCTGACACCAAATGGTGTTTTATTTTGAAAAGATGGCAGGACAGATCCATCTGTGTAGTTTTACTGTGCAGACTTACACAGGCTCTCTGTCCTGACATTGCTGTGATCAACAAAAAAGTAAAACCTGAGACAAACTCACTCCCACCTGTGCTGTGGAGTTCGTTATTAAAATACTTGACCCTGCATGATGTGAGTAGCTGAAAAACAGTCAAGGCACACAAGAGTTCTCGCCTGATGTGCAATGATTTGATTCAGTGGTAAGAACTAACGAAACACATTTCAACAATCAATGGAAACATCAATTCAGCTCAGACTTAGGACTGATGGATAAAACGCTTATCTCAGCACCATAAGCACGCTGTTTTTACAGCATTTTCCTCCGCACTCATTAAGTGTAGCCATTTAATTAGTAACTGAATCAACTTGTGAACTTCAGCTGACAGTGCTCCAAAATGTCATTGTTAAGCAGCTTACAAAAACAGAGTGAGTCCTCATGAGTGTCTTTTGAATGGGGTTTAGAAACAAGCTGATGGCTCCCTTTGATCCTGCTTTACGGTAAGTTATACTATACACAACATGAATGATTGGTTGTCCTTGTTGTGGTTGCCCCCTTTGAAGGCCGGTCTATACTGTTAGCTGGACTGTGATACAAAAAAAGATTAAATCATAGTGCACGCAGATCAGCAGTGTCTTTGTCCTCTCACCTGCAACATCAAGGGGCTGAAGCATCCACAAGTTTGATGCATATTTGCCTAAAATGGAGTTATTACTGTAAAAATTGAAAAAATGCTTTTACTGATTGGACAAATAAAGTAAAAAGACCACATCAACAACTACAATTTGCTTAGTTTGAACGTTTCACTCTACTACAGGTTTACGTCTCAAAGGCAGCTTGAGTTAAACAGTTTCGACCTAGGGTTTAGTTTGGTCTTAACGCCACAACTAAAGGTAGGCCTTAGCTTCAGCCTAGGGTTTAATTTGGACTTAATGTCATTACTTAAGATAGACCTTACGCATGGCTTATGCAACAGGCTATAGATTACCAGATCAGATGATTGCTGGTTAAACCAAAACACCATATCTATTTAAGGACTGCCATTAATCCTGTGCTTCGGTGAGTTGCATTCATTTTTCTGCCCAACATGCCCCCTTCCTGTGAGAGCTAGTCTAAGGTGAAAGATACGTCCACTTCTATTTCCCTCTTAATCACAGTACTTTAATGATCAGTATTGATAATAATCACGCTGTTAACTGTCCGTTAATCTCCTCTACCTCCTGTAATACGGCCGCATTCTGCTGTGCTGGCATCCCATAAGTACTTCCCTTTGATCGAGTGAGGGATGGTCACGTTTTCCATTCAAATCCTCCTTGCTGACTGAGGATATTTGGATTGAAAGAAGAGAATCCATTCAGCACTCTTGCTAATGCATCTCCAGGATTGAGGCTTCACGGAAGGATTGAGACATTCCCTTCCTCTTCTGCAGGATGTCTGTTTCACAGTCTCTCTCCCCTATTATGAATATTAAAATCCATTTCCCAATTGCCTCAGTGCACCCCCTCCCCCCTTCTATAAGCTCTAGAGAGTAAGGTATACCTTAAGAGGAGGAGGAATACTTTTAGCGCTAATGTGCTGCTCAGTGAGCCGTCACAGTGCTAGGATTGACACCGGTTTTTAATGCGGCCCCCCCATTAGTGTCACTCAGCCTCCATCGTGGCACATTAAAATAAACTAATGATGTCTCCTTACCAAGTGTCTAATGGAGGATTAGTTGTGTGAGAGTGGCTGCCCTGTACTTACTGCACTTTCATCCAGAGAGGTTTAAAGAGGAAACTCCATAATGTGTCAGAAATGACGGGTTAAAATGTAGACGTTTCTGAAACGGCTCAATCACTGTGTGCCACCATTGGTATCAGAACTCAAAGTTTAGCCTCTGCCTGCCGCCATGTTTGACCTAAAATCTGCCATCACCTGCAGGACTCAGAATTTTACACCACTAAAATAGACCCTGTTACAATTTTCATAAAAAATCAACATTCAAGGACAGAATTCAAAGGTATGCCAAAAAATGAACCCCACACCTGTCACTATTTTCACGAAAAAAAAGTCCACAAACCACATTAGGACTAAAATTTAGCCCACAAGCAATAACCCTGCAGCTGTCACCACTTTCATCAAAAAAACAGAACATTACTGTCTAGACTCAAAATTTGGCAAAAAAAATTATGACTTCCCACTTGATGTTATTTGACACAAAATTATCAGCATTAGGACTCAAAATTTGGCCAAAAATGAAATATTTGCACCTGTTCCTCATTTCAATTGAAAATTCAACATCTGTGACCGGGCTTAAATTAAGCTCAAAAGCAATGACCCTGCACCTGTCCCCATTTTTGCCAAAAAATGAATATGGGTGTCTAGACTAAAATTTTGGCTCAAAGAACTATAACCCCTCACTTGCTGTTCTTTTTTTCATAAAATCATCAGCGTCAGGGCTCAAAATTTGACCAAAAAATGAAAATCAATCATACTTGTCTGGATAAAAATTTAGCCCTTAAACAATGGCCCTGCACTTTTCGCCGTTTTCGTCAAAAAAACAAACATGAGTGTCCGGGCTCAGAATTTAGCCCAAAGAACTATGACCTCCCACTTGTCATTATGTCGTCTTTAAATTTTCCAGAATTGGGACTCAAAATTTGGCCCAAAATGAAGGCTTTGCATCAGTTTCTAATTTTAATCGAAAATCCACCATCAGCGGCTGGAAATGTGCGCAAAAAAGAAGACTCCCTTCCTGTCATTAAAGCAACAGCAAAAGATCCCTGTCCTTCCTACCCTCTTTTCCAGACAGACATTGTTTTCTTGTAAATAAATAAACACAATTTAAAAAATATAAACAAAATTCCTATGAAATCTACTGGGTTAGGGAGCAACATGTGGTTGCCTTGCTATGTTTTTATGAACTCAACACTTAAGTATGTACAATCTTATTTTTCCTCAATAAGTCAATAATAAAGATTAATTGCAGTTATTGATGTCTGTCCAGATGCAACTTATCGAAAATGCCTGTTTGCTATTTTCAGTGAAATGAATAGGGCCAAATTAGCCACAAAATCAGAGGCTAGCAGCAATCTCGCCAGCTTTTCTCCTCTATTTTGTCATAAAACACAATATAAATGCAACTATGACATACAATTTTGCGAATAAACTTTGTGGGTGCTGGAAATGACGACCCAATTCAAGATGAAAAAGATACAAGCAAGTACTGGCGTGCAGTTTGTGAACGAGCCACTTCCAAGAACTGATTCTCTTACCTAAGCGTCAGTGGCTAGCTCCAGTTCGGAGAGGATTTTCCTTACTCCATTGGTTTTTGATATAAGAGTTGACTGGAAGCTGGAAGGCAGGCTCTTATTACTGAGCTCATTCAAATGATTCAGAGCTGGAATTTTCATCCTCACGAGCAAGGCTGGAAGAATATTTATTGGAAAAAAATAAATAAGTAATCAGATTTTTTCATTAGGATGGACTAGGTTATATTCAGTGATGGGACTGTGCTTCAGTGTGTGTCAGTCTGTCATAAGTCTACAGAATCAATCCCGGGAATGTAGGGAAACTACAGTTTCCATAATCCTAAAGTCCTGACCAGTGTTTACTGCAAATTTTGACAGTTGCACTTGCTATTAAAGTCAAAAATTGTGTTAAAGTGGGGATTATCATTGGGGGTTAGTGGTGACAATAGCAGGCAGCACACTGTATCACTCATAACTGAAAAGGTGACAGAAAAAGAGCTGCAGTGGCCTGCTTTGACCTTAAGGGGGCAGTCACTACATATATTTCTATCACAATATCTAAACTTAATACAAACAACTCCAACAGCAAATTCTGGACTCTTGTTGATAAATAATGTGATTAAATACTCCTATTATTTGTTTCATTTTCTCTCATTTTTTTCTAGAAAAAGAAAGTGGTCATGGGTTCAGCTACTCTTAACTTTTTATACCTCTGTGCCCTTCTTGACCATGCTTGCCTGATTTAGTTAGTGTAGCCACGCAGGGGAAGGCGGATCAGTGTCAGCAAGGCAGGCATGAGGCTTAGTTCCAGCCTGAGGCCATCCCTGCTGCTTTAGAGGCATGAACAAAACACTACCGTGGGCCCAACCCTCTCCGGACGCAACTCTGGAAGCACTGAAGGGAAAATATGCTGCCTTCCTGCAAGGTCAGATTAAGCCAGGACTCACACCTGCTGCCGGGTATGTTCAACATGCCATCCAGGCTTCGAAGTCCCCTCTCACTTCTCTATCCAAATCTGGAACCAGGCTAGCATGTAGCAAAACAAAGCATGTGAAAAGAAGTATTGATTGGTATCTATTGGCTATGTGCTGCATGTGTGATTGATTTTAGCACATTATATCCATGAACCTCTGGGGAATGGTCCTTTCAAGGCAAGACAAGACAAGGTTGATGTGAACGTCAATAAGCAAACCAAAGAAAACCCCCAAGTCCACCTTAATGCTGTTTCACAGGAGCTCAGTTGTCGTTGTTTTTTTTTACAATGTTCATAAAGACACATTTGTTTGGACAAGACACAACATTAAATCATTTTGTTCTCTTATCTCTCTTTATTTTATTATGAGTATTTATACTTTTAGATTTTGATGATATGGATCTTTGAGTCGGAAATAAAATGTGTATCTATCTATCTATCTATCTATCTATCTATCTATCTATCTGTCTTATGCAGTATTACAAAGGCAATCAGTTTTCAGTAGCTCAGTTTGTTTTAAACAAGGCCCAGTCTGAATAGGTAAAACATACAGAAGCACACTAGTCTACAACCATGCTTGCTAGTAGTGTGGGGGTAGATTTTTTTTTTTTTTTTTTTTAATACTTTGCCTGTTTATTTTATTGAAGATTTCTGGTTTCAGAAATAGAGACATTGTTGACATAGCATATCCCAAGGAGTTAGTCGCAGTCATTCAGCCTTAAGTCCTATCTCAACATGGCTTCTACTTCTGTGAGTAGGTTGAGCTAATTTGCAATATGGCAGCGTCCATTGCGAGGCATCAACATGGCTCCAAAGGCTCTTTTGATAATCGATCATCTGACATCACATGGAATCGTCCAATTCTTTTACAGTCTATGAGTATGATCTTTTCTTTAGCAGATTATGGTTGGATATTTATCATTCCATATCCCAGCAGGTTGGCAGGGCCATTATAATGCCATATGGCTAGTATAAACAGCAATTCACTACCGTAGATACTGTATTGAACATCCATCCATCCAACATCTTTACCGCTTATCCCTGTTGAGGTTGCAGGGGGCTGGAGCCTATCCCAGCTGACATTGGGCAATAGGCGAGGTACACCCTGAACCAGTCACCAGCCAATCACAGGGCCACAAAGGGCTCACACTCATAACTAAGGGCAATTGGGAGTCACCAATTGATCTACTGAGCATGTTTTTGGTCTATGGGGGGGGAGCCAGTCCCCGTAGAGAACCCTCGCAAACTCCACAGAGAAAAGCCCTGACCGACTGGGGGATCAAACCAGCAACCTTCTTGCTGCGAGGCACACACACTACCTGCAGCACTACCGTGCAGCCCCTCAATATAGTGATGGAAACTGTTGCCTCCCTTGCCTGTTCAAATCATGAAAACATGCTTGCTGTACTGGAACACACCTCTCCGCCTCTTCCATGTTGCACTATATTATATACCCCCCTGTTGCATGCACACGTTATGAAAGGGAGGAAATTACATTACATATATGATGGATTTGGATTTAATAGGACCCCTCCTCCTTGTCATTTAGTCATGTTCACACATAACAGGCTTCTGTGTCACTTACCAAATGAAATGGCCACTCTACAAGGCAAGCCATTCCCATGGAAACCAATGAGGTTTAAAGGTGGGGGGACTGTAAGTAATGAAGGTATGAAAGCACATTACACATTTCTGATAAAAGTTCACCCGCTGCATTTTTTTAAAGCAGGAAAAGGCTCTTTTAATGAGAAAACAAGCTCGGGCTAGCGTTCTCGCCAGGGCCTCAGCGTGTTATGAATAGCTAGGCCACCTATACATTACAGCAAGAAATTCAACATGTCTGCCAGTGGTACTTGGGGAAATCACATTCCTTGGTGTGTGGGAGTGTTGCTTTTTATTACCTGCCTCAGAGCTTCAAATCCAATTCCATCTCCTCACTTCTCCCTGGGCCTTCCTCTGTCAGTGCAGAGAGAACATTGGATGGGCGATGATGCAGCCTTATGGATGAAATCGCCGTAGCCTGCAGGTGACTTTAAATTAACACCCCTCATTAAGAGCATCCATCACATGGGATCCATAGGGAGGAACGGCGGAACACCCATGACATGGAAGTAAGGAGCCAATGGAAAATGGCGCTGATGCTTAATACAAGCGCATCAGTCCTCGCTCGGGTAATCCACCTGTCTGACAAAATGTCCCCGATAGATTATTCTGAGTGTAGCTGTCGAATTATATTGTTCTCTGGTCTAGCTGGGGGGGAAACACGGCCCATTCACCTCCTTGGGGTTTGGAGAAAGTCTGAACTTTGCTGTGCTGGAATGAGGAAGGCCTGGGCATAAATTCAGAGGAGCCTCTTTTGTTTTGTCGCATCCTTTATGAGGTGAAGAATGCCCAACCAGCCGTCCAACACAGACAACAGGCCAGTGGCTCCAGCACAGGGTTTTTCGTTTACGTTCAGCGCGACTGAGACAATATTCCCCCGACCGACTTATCCTGCTGAAACAGCGGCCACACTTGGCCGACAGAGCCGCCATTTTTTTCCAGCGTTCCCTGGAAGCCGTCGGGGCTCACGGAGGCTTTAGAGAGGGGAGGGGATGGAGGGATGAAATCTGGGCTGCCGAGCAGGCACACCACTGGGCTGGGGATCCCTGAGTTGAATTTCTGAAAAGGCTCATTATTCTGGATTGGGGAGAAAGTGGCATTGAGGGGTGGAGGGGGTGAACAGGAGCTCTAGGCGAAGTGTCCGTCAGAGCGGCTGTGGAGCGTTTAGACACATCACCGCTGGGACAAATGGAGATCAGGGGCTGGAGTGAGATCATATGACTCAGAAGAGTTTGTTGCATCCTGTTTGACTGTACAGATGGCAGCGTGGTCACACTGAGGGGAGAGTGCGGCCCTGTGGACTCACTTGTTGTCTCATACCCGTGCCTTCTGTTACGATCAACCAGTTACAAATAGATCATCAGTACTTTTCAGACTTAACAACTCATTCCCACTCATGCATGAGAATGTTGCCCATAGAAACATTTCCATAGAATGAAATGCCATTCATAACTTTAGACCAGTTAAACCCATTTTAATGGCCGTTCAGAAAGATGCTGCTGTATTAATCAACATCAGTCCTCTCCAGATTACATTCATTAAAGATATTAATGTTAATATTAGATTGATCTCTCTATCCATGCAGTGTTAATTTTGTTGACTAATTATTTTGGTCAGTTTTCATCAACAACCTTTTTTCCCCTGACGAAAACTAGACTATAACTAAAAAAATAACAAGTGTACACTGACAAAAACTATAACTAAATTAACTGACATTTTTGCCAACAGATAAAAACTACACTAAAATGTTTGACAAAGACTTAATCCAATCAAACCTCATTTCATCATGTAGAAGGTAGGGACAAGTTAGGAATATATCCAATCACAGCTACTTTGGTTGTGTGGAAAGGTTGGATGAGTGAAGAGGGACATCCAATCACAACTGTCTTAGCTTTGTGGTGGCGGGATCCAAGTGTAAAACATGACTTCAGAAATTCAAGGAAACTTCATATTTTATTGACTAAATTTACAGTAGATTTTGTCGACTAAAATGTTGTGATATTTCATCAATTCAAACTAGAACAAAATAAAACAATTTAGATGACTAAATTAAAACTAAAAGATATTTTAGGCAAAAGACTAAAACTAAATTAAAAAGTGCTGTAAAAATTAACACTGTATGCGTGGCCGTATTTATTATACCCCCATAGTGATTATTTTTACAACCATATAGACATGAGGTTTCTCCTGATAATGAAATCATAAATTCTTATTTTAGTCCCTGTGTCTTTGTCTGAGTGGATACATCTCTCAATGATACATATATATGTATACACAAATATGCATATATATGTGTGTGTGTATCTATAAAATCAAGAATATGGCCTCAGCCTGCTGTAGTGTAAAGTGCCTTGACATAACACTTGCTATGAACTAGTGCTATACAAATAAAGATAAAGAGAATAAAGATTAAGATACATTAATACAGAGCAGATGCCTCCTTATGTCCAACACAAGAAGGATAATTTCTTTTATTAAATATAAAACTAAGATAAACCATCTGTAGCCATTGCGGAGAGGGTAAAACAAATGGGCTAGCATGTTAGCTATAGCAAGTTTTGTAAAATATCAATCAAAAACAGGCATTATTGCTGAATGAGTCAATTTTTTTAACTTCACATTTTCATGTCAGCTAAAAGCAATGTCTTTTACCTTTATACATAATGAAGAAACATTGTATTCATCACCATGGCCATGAAGACAAAACTAGTGGGAAACTAATTATGAATGTAAACTCATGATGATTTAATGGTGGGCTGATGAGTGCCAAATGATAGACTCATAGTAAACTATTAATAAACTTACAGTTAGCTAGTGATGACAAAGTGATGAACTATTAATGAGCTTGAGTTAAATATAGTGTAAATTTTCTGTAAGGTAAAGTAACGGTAAAATAAACTATAGGATCTAAATAATTCCTCATTTGATCTTGAGCCAGTGGATGGATGGTTGAACAGATGAATGGGCGGATGATTGAAGGGATAAATGGATCGAGGTATAGCGGTATGATTGATGGGTTGATGGATGAATTTACAATGGATGTATGGATGAATGGAAAGAAGTTAAATAAACAAATAAATGGATAATTGAATGGATGGGTGGGTCAATGGGTGTTAATGGATGGTTGGGGGGGTTGGAGTTGTGGTGGGTGAATGGATGGATGGATGGATGGTTGGGAAAGGAATGGTTGAGTGAAAAGTAGATATATGAACGGACTGATTAACAGATAGATAGATGGGTTGATGGATGATAGATGGATCAAGTGGCAAAGTGATGATTAGTTCCTCATTCATGTCTCATTTGATCCTCTGGGATGCTTTCAATGAGATCATCCACATAAAACTGCTGCCGTTGAAGGAGGCTGTTAGCTAGTAAGTTATGCAAGCTTAGCTAGCTATCTGATAGCTAAGCTACCACACCATCATATGTACCTCTCAAAATATAGTCAACATTTTTTAACAGAATATTTAAAGGGGCAACTGTTGTTGGATTGTGCATAATTGGACTTTCTGATCACTACCTTCAAATTACGAACTTGAAATGATGCCCTTTCTATCCTTTAATTTGATAAACAGTCCGGTCTGAGTGCAGAGGAATAAATTACTATCTTCGCTTACCGCACTTAAACCTGACATCTCACCAATCTGCATTCAAGGGCTTCAAAAGGGAATAAAATTATGAGGAAATTACAAGGCAAGTGAGTTCCAGTCCCACACGGGGAATTAAAACTTATTATCTGTGACAACCTGTCAGCCAGTGAGAACTCAAACATGAGCACAAAGCTCGGTGAGCCGCGGAAGGGAGTGGAAAAAAAGAAGAATGATAAAAGAAAAGGGAAAGGATAAGAGAAAGGGGCAGTTAGAGACATCATTTTTGAGTGGGAAAAGTGCCTCCCGTAAGGCTGAGCCGTAAATGTTTCCGACGACTGTGATTTGACAAGCTTGATCTCGGTGTACAATATGGTCACGTCAGTTTTTACATCTTACCTTTGTTATGTGTTTGGAGTGAAGTGATCCTGTTTAAATGATACAGCGAGAGCGTCTGATGCTGTTCTTTCAGTAGACGGCTTTGACCAAAGAGAATACACACAGATACAGTACCTGAAGCTCCAGGGCATACAATTACAGAATAACACTTTCCATAAGCTCCATAACTCAACTATTTATATACAAAGTATTGACTGATAATCTTATGCCTTTGCATTTATGGAAGATTTGACAGAGCTCTCTCTAAGTGTTCTTGGAATTTCACATGTACAAGCAAAAAAGGTTCATGAGACCCAATGACCTTTGACTTACGGCCCCACAAGTTTTAATAATTTACCCCTAAGTCTAAGAGGACATTTGTGTAAAGCTTACAACAATTTTAAGATATCAAATTGTGAGCAAGGGATGATCATAAGGCTACATGAGTTTTGGATAATGACCTTAAAAGCGAATCAGTACGTACTTCAAAGAACGTGAACGTGTGGGCTATGTTTGACAAAATGTCCTCTTAGCATTCTTGATTAATCAAATTTACAATCAAGGCTCCATTTTTGGTCAATGAACTCCAGAATCAAATCAGCATGAACTTGTAAGAAAGCAGAAAGTTTGGCAGAGTTTTACATAAGCAAAGGATGATTTGTGAAAACTTTGCTAAAAATTCTGCATTGTGTCTTTTAGTTTTATTTTTTGGAATAAACACGAGATTTGGATTATGACCTCCAAATCTGATCAGCATGTCCATCAACGAAAGCGCATAATTGGAAAAAATTTGAAAAAAAAAAAAAAAGTCCTCTTAGCAACCCTACAATTCCAAATTTGTGAGAAAGGGGTGATCGTGAGGCTCCATGGTTTGGATCATGATCTTCAAAATCCACTCAGTATGTACCTAAAAGAATGTGGACATTTGGGCAAGTTTGACAGAAATCCATCAAAACAACTAGAAAGCACTCGGAGAGTGCAGACCTCCGCCAAGCGCCACAGTTCCCCCTATTTGTCATTTGCACCATAAATATTAGTCCCACATTCATTTTGACTACATTTTTAGATTCCTTGACCATGAAAACATACCATTGGCAACTGAATTCATAATGATATCAACATTAGTTCAGCAGTTATTCACGAAAATTGCATTTTCCGTAATGGCGGTTTTCTTCTGGACTAGCTCCACAGCTTTTGAAGATACATTAAATCTGTTGGCACCTTCCAAATTCCACAATGCCTTGGCTATTTAATAGTGTTTGTTGCGTGTTTATAGCTTCATTTGTTCTCTTCCTATGATGAAAATTCCAAAGGCCCCCTATTTTTTCATATTCTGGATCATAGTATCCGGAATTATTCCTTTATCCGGATCAGTCTTTGATATACTGTAGAGCATGTTAGCAACTTGTCCTGTATTTTTTTCCCAAGTGCCCTGACCATTATTTGTGGAGTTATATGCAGAAATGTCAAAAATGGCCCGATCTCCCAATGTTAAAGAATCCTTTAAAAATGTCCTGGATCCAGACGGAGATCCGGATCGCATTCAAAATCTAATCATTTGTTCCTTATCCCAATCCGGACATTCCCTGAAAATTTCATCAATATCCGTCCATAACTTTTTGAGTAATGTTGCTAACTAACTAACAGACAGACAGACAAACAAACCCTACCAAAAACATAACCTCCTTGGCAGAGGTAATTAGGGATGCCCGATCAGCTTTTTGGACCCCAATCCAGATCTGATCTCTAAATAATGAATTTTTGATGATTCTCCCTGAACACATATTATCTTTTACTTAGACACTACAGCTACACATTTTTTTGTGTTTATTTGATGAAAATTTTCAATCAACAAAGTTACACTGTGTCCTTATTTTATTCACAAAAGTTTTGTCCAACTAGCATTATTGTAAAATTTGTGAAAAAGTATAAATTCTACTTACAATGGTGTACATATTTTTGCACATTCATGTCTTGTCTTTCCTGTTTTATTTTAAAGCACTAATCCTTTCTCTGTTTTCAGATCCCTTTCCTGTTTGTCCTGCCTCAAACTTATCGCGCCTGCCTCCTGATTGTTTCACTCCACGTTTTCCATCACCCCTCATTACCTCTTGTATTTAACCTAATGTCTCTCACTGTCTTGTCACCAGTTTGTTGTACCTCACAGTCTTTGTACCAGCATTATTCACAGTCTTGTCTTTCTGTTTACAACTTTTCTCGTTTTTCTGACCTAGCCTTTTTTTCCTCACCATTTTTTGGATACTGTTGCCTGATCTGACTGCTTTCTGTGTACCGACTACTGCCTGGTAAACCATCGAACCCTTATTTGACTTCTGGTGTGGTGTTGTGCATTTGTGTCCTTGTCTATGTGCCACATTTATGACAAGAGAAACTTCATCCCTCAAAGTTTTGAGCTATGGTGACTGAGAAAATGATGACCATGAGACCAAATGACCTTGAACTTATGACTTTCATATTAAAATAGGGGGACATTTAATATAACATTAACCAGCACATGATGAACATGGGACCCTGAAACCTCAAAATGTTGTGGAGATACCATACTTTTGAGCAAGGAATGATAATGGGGCCCAATGTGGTCTGACAATTTAAAATCTAATCAGTTCGTCCTTCGGTCACAGAGGACATCTGTCCAAAGTTTGAAAAAAAATCCCTCAAAGAGCTCTTGATAATTTGGTCACGATCATCAGACTGACAGACAAATGGACAGATGGACAAATAACTCCAAAACATTATGCCTCCGGCCTCTGCTGTTACCAGTATGGAGTCATTAAAAAGGAAAAAAGATACATTTTGTAAAACAAATCATGTAACACCTGCCATTAAGAGGTTCAAGCATAGCCAATCACAGTCACTTTAACCAGTTCAGGGGAATTATAATCCTCTCAGGAGTCGACAGTCAAATGCAATTAGTGAGACTGATGGCAAATTAGACTAAATGATCATGCTATCTGATTTAATGGGCCTGGAGTGGCACACCGGCTCGCACATCCATAGTCATGATGTCATCAACGTGGATCCCGTGGGAGGGCGAGTCAAACATTTTACTTTAATGTCCCCTGAGGAAATCCACTCTGATTCGGTCCAACCACCCTTAAAATCCCACCAGGGAGTACCAGAGAGCTGCATGAAAGCACCACAGAAGCTATGAGAGAAACTTCAGAAAGAAAAGGGCTTTTTAGAAGTTAGCCCCAACATCCAAGTATTACCAAGTTCAGGCTACTGCAGAAAAAGCCTTGAATCTTTACCACTTCTCCATGATATTTTTCTTCTTCAACCCTTTAACTGCCACACTGTGAAAAGATCAGTGAAAGAAATATTTGTTTTTTATGTCTTTCTTGAGCACTTAGAGCAACGTTTTTTTTTTTTACTAAACTAATATTTACGAAATTATTGACCTCTAGCAAACAGTCGTTACAGTTCATACACACTGTATTATTCTTCTCTTCTTAGCATTAATATGATGGTGTTAGCACTGACAATTTATACAACCTTATTTCTCATTTGAATTGCATAAACTTCATGGGTTTACCATGAACACCCAGCTCAACAGAGGGGTGCAGGGATAACATGTTTCTGTAGGCCAACACAAACGTTAGCATCTTGCTGATTCCCTCAGCTGCAGATTTGTTTGAACTGTGTTTTGGATCATCACTGATAGTTAAATCTGTGGAGAATAAGAAATTATGAACATAGATGTTCTGCTCTTGTGATAATCTTGACAAACAAACCTACTTTTTTAAGCTTAAACGTAATCTGTGAAAGTGAAAAGGTTTTATTAAGCTACTTTCAAACTACGACATGGCAGTTTCGACTTAGAGGCAACTACAATATTTCAATTGAATACATCTTTTGTGACCTCTTGTTTAAGAGTTTCCTCATAATTGAGCAACCTGATCAAGTTGGTCCTCACGGCTGTGGCAAAAGTGTATGAATTATTGATTATTAAAAAACAATCAGAAATGGTTGCCGTCAGGTCCCTGGCCATTTTTGTAGTCCTGGTCAGCAGGTAGATAGCAACCTTCATTTTAAACACACAACAACAGTTTAAGATTTAACAGCAGGCAACATCAGATGCGTTTTTTCATCTCCCATTAAACTTGAAAGTCTCATATGCGTGTGTTCACCACAAACCTTATTTCAGGCACTTATCCAAAACCGGAATTCTAATGGCCCTTTTCCATCAGCACGTCTTAGCCCTACTCTACACGGCTCGGCTTTTTTCCGACTCTACCCGGCTCTACTCTACTCGCATTGTGCTGCTTTTCCACCAGCCCAGTTCCCTGCCCAGCAGAGGCGGGGTCACCATAAAACAGCTGGGCGACACTACGTTCATGTCATTCTTTGAGCGCGACACAACAATCAAAACAATGGAGGACTTGGAGGCAATAGTATACTTGCTGCTCGATCTGTGGCTTTTTGACACAAACCGAACGAAAGAGGAAAGCAGAAGAAGGCTGCAGGCGGCGAGAAGAAATACTGTGGACGAGAGCAATCGAGTTGCAAAGAAAAGACGTATGAGGGTAAGCTAATGGTAGCTACCGATAGCATGTTAGCTAGCTCGTCGCGCTCATGACTCATCGGTGACGACATTCTCTGACCAATCAGCAGCCGGCAGTCGGTCAAAGTCACCTTTTAGTATCGACTCAGCTCGCTTAGAACCAGAGCAGAGTAGGTACTAAAAACTGGTTTGTTTTAGGAGGTACTGTGCCGGTGGAAACGCAACGCAAACTGGGTAGAGCCGAGTAGAGTAGAGTAGAGTAGGGCTAAGGCATGCTGGTGGAAAAGAGCTATAAGTCAGATGTACTCTGGGGGGGTTGGTAACCAGGAAGTGCTAAATGCTAAGTCATCTCCACATTTCGGACTCATTCCTGCACCACTCTATATTTCCATATAAAAAAAAAGAAAATTTGTACTACTTGTTTTATGGTTACATAATTCATATGAGTAAGGCCTTTGCTACAGCAGTGTGATTTGAAGTGATTGGCAAGCTAGTTGTATTTTTTTTAAATAATGTAAATAATGTACCATTCAGAATCAGTTATAAAGATTTTTGCTCTTTGGAATACATATCACAACCCTCATGGTGGTATCTGGCAACACTGAG
Source organism: Cetoscarus ocellatus (assembly GCA_037902135.1). Lineage (NCBI taxonomy): Eukaryota > Metazoa > Chordata > Actinopteri > Labriformes > Labridae > Cetoscarus > Cetoscarus ocellatus. The sequence goes on along the minus strand of JBAMNC010000835.1, from coordinate 17,185 downwards.
GGGTCCCTTTGGAAACCACCGGTATAAAGCCTGAACATATAGGAGAAAAGTCCAGACACAGAAGAGAGCTCGGGCTGTAAACAACTACATGAGTTGGATGTAAACAACAAACATGGAGACAATTTACTAACAAAACAACTGCAAAGAGGCCACTGGTTCATTGCCTTAAAATGCAACACGTTACATGTTGCACACAAGAGAGCTCAAGCTGTATACAACTACATGATAAGCTGGATGTAAGCAAACATTGAGACAATACAGAGATGTGTACTAACAAAACAACTACCAAAAATCAGTGGTGATATCAGTTTGGCCCAAAATGATGTTCACTGGACAGAGCATGCACTGATGGAGCATTTTGTCCATTCTCGGGCGTTACGTTACAGTGGTGACTTTCAGCAGTGTGATCCTTGTTGTTAGAGCAAACATGAGGCATCTCTTTGATTAAAAAAAAAAAAAACATTAAAAACATTAAAACATGGCAATGAACATGCCAGAAGGAAGTCACCAGATTATACAGTCACTGATTGAGCTATAACACTAATCCCCTTTTCTTGTTGTTTTTAAGGGAGACATGCTAAATGTTTACTTGAACTTTCTTTAAAGACTGTTACTTTTGGATAATACTCGTAACTTCACTTGAATTTAGCATCCCCAGTTTGACCAGATGTGCGGCTCCCCATCATCCTAACTGCGTATGTGAGCAGAATTATTACAATGAGCTCAAAAGCTTCTGATAGCTTATACAGAGGTGTCGAGGAGTGTGAGGAGGGGGTTGAATTTTGGTTGCTCATTCCTCAGCTTTGTGTCATCCTGCTGACATCTGCTGCATTTGCATGGCAGCTGGAGATCCTTGGATTAAGCGCTTACAAGAGTATTGCCATATCTCATTTAACAACATAATCATCTTAGGAGGAAAGCGGTGTTTCATCCGTGCTGATTTACAAAGCTTTGCATGCCGTTTCCATCGCTTCGCTCTCCCTCTCAGTCCCCTCCTCTATTTCCTTGTCTCAACTCCGCTCCAAGCTGTCTCTCTCTCCCTTTCTCCATGAAATGCCTCGTAACTTGCGGTTTAGGCTAATCTTGTTGAACAGGACATATACTGTGTGTCTGCGGGAACCAGTGTAGATCACATTATTTACCAGACAGCTCTTTCAATTTCCCCTCCAAGGCCATCTGGTCCTCAAAAGCTGCAGTTCACCAAGGTCTCTGGAAAAAGAAAAGAATGAGCCACATCAAAACAAAGGCTTCAAGGATTCCTGCGCTTCAATACTGTCAATGGGAACAATAATAAACGGTATTAGAACTCACAAGGACAATGTATCTATTGATTTGTCAATTCATAATGAGCCTGTAATTATTAGGTTTAGGGGCTTTGTCAGGCTGTCAACAGCGATCTTTGTGATGCAGATTTTATTCTGATACAAAAGGCCTGGCCAGAATATATCTTTAAAAGTTCATGTTTAACCCATTAGCTACCTTGATACCGTTCATGATACCTTTACAGCAAGGTGCAATGTTTAAGGACCGTGCATTCCTGGAATGAGCAACACAGCTAAACATGTTGAGAGTGCCCAAAAAACTTATAAGGATTGAATGCACGATTCTTGTTGTTGTACTCATCTCTGTATTGTCTCAATGTTTGCTTACATCCAGCTTATCATGTAGTTGTATACAGCCTGAGCTCTCTTGTGTGCAACATGTAATGTGTTGCATTTTAAGGCAATGAACCAGTGGTCCCTTTGCAGTTGTTTTGTTAGTAAAATGTCTCCATGTTTGTTGTTTACAGCCAACTCATCATGTAGTTGTTCTAGTTGTATCGATGACTAGTTAGGCTTGTCAACGATATGCAATACAAAAAGGCTAGGTCAGAAATAATGTTTAATTGAGGGGTGGAGATCATAATAATAATTTAAAATCAATGAAAACACATTTAGGGAAATCCTTTGTTATCTTTGCAGTGCTGGTGGGTCCGCCTGATTCAAAGTCTGAAATCAGACGTATTAGCTAACAGCTTCAGTAGCGGTTTTGTCAGACGTGGACCAACTTTCTTTATTAAATGAAAACAAATATCAACACTTAAAGCATTTCTCGATATAAAAGATATTTTCGCTCCATTTCATGTTTTGCTGAGAGTTTGTTCTGCAAAGTGGTTTACGTTTTGTCCTTTACGCAGCGGCAGTAGCGCCACCTACTGCATTATCCGTGTAGCCTGTCATGAATGTGACTGACGGAATGATCCTTCAATCACCTGTCGGATATGCTTTTGAAAGGTTCTGCCAACTTCCAAACACTCTCTACGGGCTTTTTCTCTGATGAGCCTGTGAAATATATTGAAATGTTTATCTCTGTATCACTCAAAAAATATCTGCTTAAATCCCTGCAAACAATTTTGTATACATGCATTGCAACATGAAAATGCAAAGGATTGAGGACAGTAACTTCGTAATGGAAAGCCCAAAACTGGTGTTAATGCTTTGTATGATAAGAGCCTTGAAGGGTGTATATGAAGGCATTTTTCTGTAATTTCAGGGTAGATGCACCTTAGCCACAGGCCCTGGTGTTCAGTGGCACTTTAGCCAAACAGCTGTTGTGTGGGAGTAAAAAGCCAAAACTAGGTAAAGCACAGAAGCAGCATTAATAACACAGAGGCAAGTAAAAACCTTGATCTCAAACATTTATTCCATAAATGTAGGAATCAGCATTGTACAAGCCCACTGAAATCAAGCCTTAGAGGCAAACTTGTAAATGTTGAATATTCATTCAAAGCAACATCAAATGTTTTGATCACCAGCAAGTCTAATTTCTTCATATTCGTCATTCTTTAGTGAAGAGAGCAAGTCCTCTGCTGTGATCGTCTTCCAGTACAGACAATCATGACTGTTCTACAATGTCAAAACAAAATATGAATCGCTTACCCATGCAACTACAGAGCAAAAAGGCCCTGACAGCATCAGCACAATCTTGCACCATGCTGCTATCTCATATCAGACACTCATCTGATGATTCTGATATTGCCTGCCTCTTTATGAAATAAACATGATGTGGAGAGAAGAGATGCCCTGAGCTGAGGTTTCAGTGGCTAAGATTTGATCACACACTTAAGAAAAAGGCAGAAAAGGCAAACCAGATTGGATGGGCACGACAACATAATTGGACTTGTGTTGGTAACCAGAGTGGACACCAACCCATTTATCTCCCTGTCTGAAGCAAAGCGGCAAAAACCTCCAGCTCGGAAAGGTCACAGTGAAGAATCCTGATAGTGGAGCCATGCAAAGCATTACTGATGTAACCTACTCCAGTCACGACTCTCTCTTTCATGCTTTGACTGTAAGGATTCCCTCCTTATCAAAAATAACATTGTCCTCTTTTTCATTCTGCTACAAAGCATGCTCACTGTCGAGGGACATTTTTGAAGTTAAGCAAGCACAACATCATATAAATAGCACTTTTTCAAACAACAGTTACAATGTGCCTCAGAAAAGAGGGAAAGTATTGAGATTTGGAGTCAACAAGAGAGTTGGTGGCACGTTAAGGTTGTGACTCGGGTACATTTTTTGGGCTAAAAATGGTATGAATTAGCAAAATCTGATAAACTATCTTAACATGAGCATAATAGCGTCTAAAGCTGTGGCTAATCAAAGAGCTAGTTCTTTTCTTTTCCCTTTTTGGAGCATTGAAGTAAGGTATTGAATCATTTAACCTGATGTAGCTTATCCCGACCCAAAGTAGCCTGACACACCAGATGGACCTTTCAATATACAGTATTTAACTGGTCCACCTGGGCAACAGCCTGTAGAAAGTGTTTGGAAATGGGCAGGACCATTCAGAGCACATGTGGCAGGTGATTGGACTATCAACCCATCAATCACATTCATAACAGGCCAGTTAGACTATGGTAGTAGGCGGGCATTTTCGCCAAAACATGTTGGAAATAGAGAAAAAAATATATTTTTTATCAACAAATGCTTCAAACTTTGATATTTGTTTATCATTTTAACATGGAAATGCGGTCCAGGTCTGACAAAACTTCTACTGAAGCTGTTAGCATCTATGCTAATTTCAGTATGAGCAGTCATTTCCTGCTGTTGTCTCAATGATAGCTCCCACCTCTTCTTGCTCTAAAGGACTCTGATTGGGCCGTGCAGCTTCAGGCAGCACGATCACGTAGAGGGAGCTTGCCAAATGGATCTGCCAAAGAGGTTGATCCAACTGCACAGCAACATTATGCAATCCTATCTAATGTGCCATCTCTGCCAGCTCTACTGCCCAGATGTAAACAAGGAAAGTCAATGAAAAGCCTCTTTTTGGGGGCAGCGTGCCTGACAGATTCTTTTTTGAGAAAACTAAGACAAAATGTGTGAGTTTGTCAGGGTTTTGAGGCACATTAGCTGAAGTAAAGGGGAAAAAAACACTGTTAAGATAGCACAACCAGTGCCACTGTATACTCTACTTACGAAACACTGTCTGGCATAAACCCATCTCAAAAATCACTACTTTTCGGGAAAAGGAACAGCAGTTTTGTTTTTGAAAAAAAAGAAGAAGAAATGTATTTTTTTTTCAAATGGAGATAGGAGGCTTGTTTCAGACAGTGGTGATATATTATATATATATATATGTATATATATATATATATATATATATATATATATATATATATATATATATATATATATATATATATATATATATATATATATATATATATAATTGCTGGAATGCATTTTGTTCTGATGGATTTTTTACCATAAGAGCAGTAGGTTGGTCCAAAATAATATTTGTGTGTCGCTACCTGGAAAATAAGACACAGTGCATGCCTAGATTTAACAAATGCAAAGAAAATATGGAGATTGTAGTGGACTTAAAGAGAAGATGGAGCCTACATCAAGGAAAAACTCATGTTTCTTAGGTTTTCAAAGGTCTATGCCTGCCCTAGTTTTCACCTGATTTCAATTTTTTTGCGTATACGGAAGCAAGTGAAAAAGTCTGGGAGTCTTTTTTTTTTTTAAGCATTTTTCACTTAACATACTTTTCATAGCAACATCCCAAAATGTAAACTATTCCAAGTATAAATAAAATATTGATTTAAGCCACACAGACATAGTTTGAGTTAGACTGCTTTAAAAAAAATCCTGGCTGAAGAAAAAGAATGAACATCTGTACAGATTGCAACAGTGAAACCACAAAGGACCGCACAAAGCAATAACTACAAGGACAAGGTAATATAAACCTTTATATGACATATACAAAAGGGGGAACTGGTCACAGGGCACATTTCCTTTATTGTATGAGACCTGTTTTATATCTGAATTCATTTGGGGAAATAACAGGTCACACCGTCTACTTGTTAAGGGCTGTTTTTGGTTGTTTTGCTGTGAATTCTATTGATGTGACTCAGCCAAGGAGTCTCTGTGAGGCAGCAAAGCCTTCTCATAAAGGTGGAAAGATTTAGTTTACTCTGCACTCATGGCTAAGCTCCCTAAGCTTTGTTTGTGCCTTATTATAGTCCACCTTCTGTCTGTGTGCTGGAACTTAGACATGACTGCTTAACAATCTAATTTATTGTCTCTTTTAGAGATTTTTCTTAATCACTTATTGTGTTTATTGATAGCATGCCAACATGACCCTTGAATCAAGCCTTATTGTTGATCTATAGCAACCTTTTTGCTATGAGGGGCCAGTGTCAAAGTTTCCTGTTGCCCATTGTGCCATCTCAACATCAGGGTACATCAAGTCAAAGTAAAAACCTCATCAATGTATTGATCTCTGAAGCCGTGTTCACACCAAATGTGAAGGTGAAGGAAATACATTTGCTATATATTTCAATGATTTGATGCTAACACTTATTCAAGTTGCTATATATTTTGTAATTTATGCTAACATTTATTCAAATATATCATGTTATAACGGTTCAGTTAAAAGATGTCAAATTATCCGTAAATGCAGCACCTGTAACTGTCTCCAGACTTGCTTCTTGTTTTCTGTTGATGTGGTTTATGTCACCTAGGCTGAGCTGAAGGAACTTTCAGTTATACTTTTGTCTTGAATTTGACCTTTTCCTAACAGTTATAGCTTATCTTTTCCTGGCAGGCACAGCTTCTGAAACCAGACACGAGGCTAGATTTCAACATGTGATATGAAAACCCCAGCATCTGAGTGATTTTTCTATATTGTGTATTGTTTCACATGTTGTCAATAAACGGTTGGCTAACCGATCTAATCTGGACTTGTGCCTTCTTCCATATAGAACTTTCTCAACACATTGAAAGTGAATGGAAAGATGAATTTTCACAAATGGCGTTATTTTTGCCTTTGTCGCCAAAGTATAAAATATTCGACTTCTGCGACAACTTTAGCTGGTCTCAGTATTCCAACACCATGCCTAGAAGATGAAAGATGGCTGTCCCCAAAAGGGCATCTCAGGTAGTCCAACAGGAGTCCAGTCCTGAGGAGGAAGCAGCCGCACTTGACAGTGCTGATGTACGTGACAGTACGGGTGGGCAGGCCCCAACGTTTGCCACCGGAGATGCAGCAGCTGTAGCTGAGGTTAGTGAAAGTAGGTGGTCGACTCAGACTTATCCAAGCATGTGTTAAATTTATCAACGTACCCGACAAGCATCAGTGTTGCCTAACTGGTGTAAACTTAGTCCTGCGTGGCTTGACTTAGCTCCATGTTTTCTGATATGTCAGCCAAAACATCAGTGTGTGAATGCTGCTGTAGTCTGATGAGGTCTTAAAGGGACATGCCAACAAATTGTTTTTGTTTTCATGTCTTGCCTCACTCCCGAGTTCATGACAAGCAGATGGACACCTTTCTTTCAACTGTGTGTGCAGTAACAAGGAAGAGAGGGGAGAGCTCGCCCACCGTGAATTAGCTTAGCTCAAACACTGAGAGTCAATGGGTAGCATTAGCCTGCCACTGCCTACAGTCATCCGATAAACTCTTCAGCGACCCTACAAGTTCCTGTGTGCTTGTTGTTGTTTTTCTTTTTTTTTTTTTAATCAGTTTATGTTACATTATCTATTTTTGGGCTAAGATTAGCACTTTATGTAATTTTTGAAAGAAAAACATGCAAAACTACCACAAGACGCATGCGCAAACCACCATGGACGTGCTTGGAAGTAGTTCAACAAAGCAAAGCACGTCTGCAGATAGATAACCTAACATAATGCCAGAAAAAAAAAAAAAAAAAAAAAAACGAGTCACAATAAGCACACAGGACCGCTTAGAGTTGCTGATGACTGTAGGCAGGGGCAGGCTAATTTTACCCGTTGACTCCAAGTGTTTGAGATAAGCCAATTCGCTTTGGGCGAGATCTGCTTGTCATGAACTCAAGGGTGAGGCAAGACATGAAAACAAAAAAAAAAATGTTGGCATATCCCTTTAAATTGGCAACAAGGGCTTGGCATTAATGATGAAACTTCTCTTTGTGGATCTAAGGGCTCAAAATTAGGTAATCAGTACAAAATGTGTGAACCTTTTTAGTTTTTTTTTGTTTCTCCTCTGTAAAGCAGATCTATTGTCCATGTTTATATACATTCACTAGCCTGTATATATGATTTTTATTTGTTTGTTTTGAAATAAAAACAAAAAGACTTTAACAGGGTTTGGTGAACAAGATTGTTTTTGGCAAGCCTGTTCTCGTCAACATTTTAGTATAAACTGAAAACACCAATTTATGCGATTATTCTTGGAAAAACAAAAACTGAATGACTCATTTTTTCCCTTGTAAACATGCATTATGAAGCTATTCTTGTATTTGTTAAACTGACATACCTGAATGACTCAAGCATTTCCTGATTCCTCCTCTGAATTACTGAGTGGGCCGGATGGATCCCTGCCACGCTTTCATGCATAGACTGATTCCCTAATAAGTAAACTCATTACCACACATGTACAAGATCTCTGAACACATGCAGACCCCCATATTAGCTGCTTCATTCTCCTTCTTTTCCATCCTCCCAGGCTTCCCCCCCTCTCAGTCCTCATCCCTACCACCGCTGCTGCTTACACGCAAACATCCTCCTTTTTCTTTCTTCCAATATCTCCCTGCATGCAGCCGTGGGGATGGGATATAGCCTGGGGGCGCCGATTTCCCTGAGCAAGCAGCTTGCGATTGCATACCGGCCTAATAAACCTTAAAATATATATTTCCCTTATTTCTTTTTTTTCTATCCTCACCCATCTGCCTCTCTTCTAGCTTTAAAATCTGAATATATATGTATACACTGCATATTGCAAATGTAGCTAACGGACATTAAATCTCCAGCCTACCATTACAAGAAGATTCGATGAAGGAAAAGCAGCTCCAATAAATGTTTTTTTTTCTCAAAGCAAAGGTTGAAAAATCAGGCTTTTTTTTTTTTTTTTAAAGATAATTTGTTCTTTTATTTGTTAATTTCCGCCTTTACACCAAGAAAAAAAGCATACTTTTATTTGAACAAACTGAATAAAAAAGACAGCTAACAAAGATAAGCTTAAAAAACAAGCAGAAGTGTTTGTTTTCCTTTCTCCTCATTTACAGAAGCTGCATGTTTCATTACCTCCGACTGTAGATTTTCGCACAAAGCAGCAACAGTTGGGCGGCACATATGGCGGGCAAACCGTGGGCACTGTTGTGTAGCGCTGCTGTATTGTACACAGATGTTTGACTAGAGTGGAGGACCATTGTGGAAAAAAAGGGAATTTAGTATTAATTAAAAATTTTTGACTTCCTAGATTGACATTAGCATAAATATTGTGTGATTATTATTTCATCATTTGAAAGTATGGGATTTGCAGAGCTCCCAGTGTGCAACAGAAGAGGAAGGGTAGAATAACTGTGCGCTATTTTATCCAATTAGTGTCTACATTTTTTTGGGGTGGTTTGATTATATGTTCTTATGTTTTTGTTTGTGCATCTTCCATCTGTGTGGCCATATGAGTCTTGTGGATGCAATATCTCACAGCCACTCCAAAGGATGTTCTTTAAATCTGCTCAATTTTTCACTTTATTAATAATGATATGGTTTTATTTCTGAGATAACAAGTCAAGGTCACGAGGCCTTGTGATCACCCCAAGCTTGCGAACATGCTATTCAAAGAACACTTCAAACTTTTTGCTGAACAGAGTAATGCAGGGATGACGTAATTTTGTAGGCAAACATGAAAGCAAGCATTGCGCTTGTTCTCTTGACCACAGACATACTAAAAGCCTAAGGGATTATTCACTGACATGTTCTGCTCTATGAGATGATCTTGGTGAATGAACCTATTTTTTAAGGTATTTTTGGCTTAAACGTAATTGTGAGAGTGAAAAGCTATTAAGCTATTAAATAAGCTACCATGGAACTACAACATGGTGGTTTGACTTAGAAACAACTACAAGATTTACAATGTATTACGTCTTGTTATGTCCTTTTATTTGAGAGTTTCCTCATAATAAATTAACCAAAACAAAGTTGGTCCTTGTGGCTTTGGCGAGAAAACATGATTTATTAGTGATAAGAAAACCATCAGAAATGCTTGTTGTCGGGTCCCCGTCCATTTTTGTAGTCCTTTTTAGCAGTTTGTTAGCAGTTTGCTAGCAGTTAGTTAGCAACTGTCCTTTTAAACACACATTAAAATTCAAATGTAGACACAAACAATATTGAAAACATTTTAAAAATTATGTTTTAATTTTGAAAATATAGCTATGTGATTCCTTCCCCAAACCAATAATACAGCTGATTTCAGTTTCTGGTATTGAAGAATAAAAGAAAATGGTATTTTAGCTAATAGCTAGCACTGCTAAATAGCATCCATTAACAGACGAAAAGAAGGCTAACAGGTGATTTTATTTGTTTTTTTAATGATTTTAACCACTGAACAGATACATGAAAAATGTGCAACATCCATATAATGACTCAAAAAAAAAATCAGAGTTTGAGTCGCATTATTGTTGTATAACTATAACAGATTCATTGCTAAAGCTAATATTGCTAGGGCAGGCTATCTGTAGTAAGCAAGGTAGACTGGTGTGACGCATACTGCTGAATTTTTCCCCCATGTAGTATGACATTCAGGTATTTTTTTGGCATACTGCAGATTTTACAAATGTTTCCATACTACATAATGCATACAACAATCTGGCAAAATTGCTCGTATAGTGAGTGGTTTTGAAAATGACCTCAGTGATGAACTGATAAGATTTTTTGAAGTGCAAGGCCAAATGTCATTAGGCTTTAAAAACATATCTTGCTTGGGAATGATTAGTTTTTGGAACATTTACAGCCATAGTAAACAGTAGAGCATTATGCAAAAAAAGCCAGAACTACATCCCCTTCTTGTGAGAAGCATGGTCAAACACAAAATTAGCTCATTAAATCAGCCCGTTCTGTGCAGGGTTGAAACAGAGTGGTTTGTATGCATTCCAAAATATATGAGTGGATATTCTTTTTTTGGGAACATCTGGGGCCAATGTAAACTAGTTGAAGATGGCAAAATGTGTGACTTTTAAAGCTAGTTTTGTTACCATGTTCAGTATATTAATGCAAGTTTCCTAAAACGTTTTGGTGCTGTGCCATTTAGTTTTTAAATCTAAAGAGCTGAGGCAGAGGCACCTGTAGGAATGTAGTCTTGGAAATAAAGGTAGGAATTATTTATAAAACTCCTTTTCATGGTTGGAGTTCAGAGTAAAGTTGTCTTGAAGTTGCCTAAGCAAGTTGCTCATGCGTGGATATTACCTTCAGGTAGACTCTCTTCAACATCCCCTGCTCTTGATAAATAAGCGGCTGGTTTGATGTGCCACAGGCCTGTTTAGTAAAACACTGAGCCCTTTTTCTCTTCTGTGAGAAAGCTTGCCGTGAAGGTGTGGGCGGTAAAAACAAAGACATACTTGGTTGAGACAGAGGACGTTCAGGCTGTTACTTGGTGCTACATCTGAGTCACTGAAAGGCCAAAATAATGGATTCAGAATGAATTTTGAGATCTGCAGCTCTGCCAAAGTCTGAAAATTACCCAGGTTTTATCTGTTGCTCTGGTTTTGGCCTTGGCTACACACATGACATCTACTTATACCATTACAAACTGCTGGTAGAGTAAGTGTTGGACCTGGTTTCACGTCCTCTTCAACTCTAATTCCCAGTGTGTAAAGTAGAAATAAAACTGTTAAACTGACAAGCATTATTCAGTCTCACCTCTCTGTCTCCAAGCAGCCACAATAAACCCTCTGAGCGAGTGACTTAAATAAAACGTGAGGAATTATGTCCCAGGTGCCGTGCATCAATCATATTGATTCTCCAGGCTTCATCATCCTATATAAAGTCCTTAGTATAATAATGTTGTCAGTGGATTTAGCGCAAGGTGTCTTCACACTGCCTGTGTCAGTTCATTTAGACGCTCCCATCGGAGCCCTGGCAGCTATCATCGCTCATAACCTCTGTGTCAGTCAAAGACGGGGGCAGAAACACAGCATCCTACCCTGCGGAGGTGTGAACATAATGAAAGAAAGACGCCACGCTTTGGTTTGCGGGTGTGTTAAATGATGTTTCCACGAATACCCAATGTGTGACTTGGGAGCAGGGGTGAGGGGTACAGTATGATGGAAGTAAACTATCTTTGACACTCGTGACTGTCAGTTTGTTTTCATGGTAAAGTGCATTCGACAAAAGCAAGTGGCTGCTTTTTCTCACTCATCATGTTACTTTGAGAAATATGTGCGAGCGTGAGTTCGATAGCAGAGCCGTAAGTGTCACCTTTTGCTGCTCTTTAGGTGAAAACTTATCGTCGCCAGAAAAGTTAAAAATGTGTATTTTTAATTTGGGGCTGAAAAATATAAATGAAAAAAGTGATCTGCATAATTGTAGCTTCTTGACCTAGGGTTAATTAGAAATAGCAATAATTATAATAATAATTGTAGTAATAAGAATACTAATGACAATACTAATAATAATAATAGGTAAAATAATAGTGTTTATTTGAAAGGGAAAAATGCATATTATATGGTTTGTAATGTCAAGAATCTGGTGATATGATACATATTTGAATACAGGAGTGACAATACCATATATCACAAAATAGTATATTGTAATGCTGTAAGCATGGCAATATATATATATTTCTACAGTGATCCACATAGATGAGTACACCCTTGCGGAATTGCCAGAAAACATTTAGTTTCCTTTCAAAATCAACATTTTTTATGGCATGCTTACCACAAAATACTCCTCCAAATGTGGGCCATTATTGCAGTAAGATATTGATAATATTGCCTGTAAAAATAAGTTTCTAATCAGTATCATTTATATGAAGTATGTTCCCTGGAGCACGGATAAACTTTGCTGTCATTCCTAGTGATCGGAAATAAATACAAGAGAGATATTTGGCTTAATGCCTGCTGCTAACAAGCAGCCAGAGGCTGAACTACAATACAAACAACTGTACCAATTTAAAAAAAAAAACCCATAAAATGCTGATATTGCGCTACAAATACTGAAACAGCATATTAATATTTCATTTGTCTATACAACTTAACCCTTTCAGAGTTTGCAGGTGTGAAAGCCTTTTCCAGTTGACATTGGGCGAGAGGTGGGTTATAACCTGAACCAGTTGCCAGCCAATCACAGGGATGACATAGAGAGACAGACTATCAGGATTGCTGTCATTGCAGGGGGCGCTCCACGTTGTGCGACCCAGCAGGACACCCAGCCTTACTCAGTGTCTTAGTTGTGTGGCTCAATAAGGCAGGGTAACTGTGAACGGAATTGCCCTTCGGGGATTAATAAAGTTGTCTGAATCTGAATCTGAATCTGAATCTGAGACTATCATTCACACACATGCACTTAGGGGCACTCACACTAATTGTTCTTCTCTTTTTTATCTTTTATCTTACTTATATATTTTTTTATATTTACTTTCAATTTTTTTCTTTAAATTTTATCTCACTTTACTTATTTCGCTAACTTTATTTCTTTAATGCTGTTCATGTCATGTTACCTTTGTTTTTAACTCTGTAAAGCAATACGAATTACTGTATGTATGAATGGTGCTCCATAGATAAAGTTGCCTTGCCTAATAAAGTACATTGCTTAAAAATATCAGGATGTATGAGTGTGCCAACGTTTCCTTACATCCCAACATATTCATGACCAGAGCTTATACCATTAAACTACAATATAAATATGTACCTGATATGAGCACATGCCAAAAGTGTTCGTCAGTGAGTTGGACAACAAGCTCTCCTTCAACCAAAATCTCAATGACTGTATAACTGGATGTTAGTTTCATAAGAGAAAAACAAAACAAAACAAAACAAAACAAACAAAACACAGTCAATTGTTAAGTAAATAAACACTGATTAATTACAAATTGGATATTGTGTTACGTTTTATATAAGTTATATTTATAAGAGACTTTTAATGTAACTCAAACTACTTCAGTTCAACCCCCCAATGGAGCCAACTGTTTGACTGGCAACAGGGGCTTGTGGGAAGCCCTGAGTTAAGCCAATCTAGCAAAATGTTGAAGCTGGTCTGAAATGAAGCCCGTATTTGTAGAAAATCAGATTGGATGTATATGACAGTATTGTCAGCATGAAGTTGAACTTGACTGTCATTAAACGAACAATATAAATTGAAGGGAAATGGGCCCAGTGTTGATCCCTGTGGCACACCTCGTTTAATCACCATTCAGATACACATGTATGATGACACTGTTTTCTTTAGAAGAGGTAAGAGTTAAACCATAATACAGCATTTTTGGGGTATGGAGCACCAGTACCTCTCTTTCCAAAACAGAAAGTGCAAATTTATCAAAATGTACTGAAATAAATGGGCCAGAAATACAAATTTGACACTCTAAATCTGGACTTGATTTAATTTATTGGTGGATATTTTGTGAGACTGCAGTCCCTCTCCCCTCATCATGCATTCATGAGATGTATTTACGGACTGGCAGCCAGGAAATGGAACACAGAAAAACATGAAGCCAGCATATGGTGACGATTGAAAAGATACAGAACATCTCAGGATGTGTTCATCACCACAGTCTCCACAAGGAAGTCAGATAGAACTTGACAAAAGAGATGAGTTGGGGATAAAATGTTAATGATGGACTTCCACCACAAACTTCTTAGTTCACAGCAGTTTAAGACGTTCTGTTCACTTAAGAGAATTCAAAATTTCATGGGTGAAAAAAATAATATTTCAGGTTTTGTTTCATTTAAGAATAAGAAATGTCCTTTTTCTCAACAATGTCCTTCTCACTAATTCATTTTAAAGCAGGCACAAAAGTTACTGGTTTAACAGTCAACCCCCCTCATGTTCCACAGCCCAATTAAGCTTGCGCAGAACAGTGCAATGTTGCTGAAAAGCCCTGAGCAGTACGTTGGCTCTGAATGCCCAAGGTGTGTTATTATCTTGTATTAATGCACCACCTGCCTCGCCATAATGATTAGCTAATTGGCTCAGCGCGTGCCTGGAAATAATAAAGAAAGGAGACGTTTTAGTCTGATTAAGGAGGCACATCCAGTGAGTGAGAGCAAGACCACCAGCACCTTCACAAAGTATTACAGGGCTCAGGCTAAAAGCGGTATCGAGGTACTATGTACTACAGTTGGACACAATAGATGGCCAAGAACTAGAAATTAATGAAAATATGAACAGATATTACTTCAACAAGTTAATTTTTAAAAAAACAGGTAGAAGAACCAAAGCATTAAATAACTCGCTGGTTCTATTGTTTTCAGCTTTGGTTGCAATTTGAAGGTCACATATTTTGCTTCTTGTCAACAAATTTGAAGCTTCTTATTTATAAACTTATTCAGATTAAGGATTTTGGCATGTCTTTAAACTCCTCCGTTTCAGCCCTGCGCAGAACAGGCTATTTCAGTATATACAAGCCCCAGTTTCAATAAAGTTAGAATGTTATGTAAAACATAAATAAAAACAGAATAAAATTATTTTCAAATCTTGTTCAACCTATATAAATTGAATTAAGAACAAAGACAGATAAATTTCATTGTTTTGTTTTTGTTTTTGCAAATATTATTATAATATCGTTTTGAATTTGATGCCTGCCACACTTTCCAAAGAAGCTGAGTACACTCTGACGCACAAGATATGACAAAGGAGACCCTGGACTGCTGGGAAACTGAAGTTGTACATCTTTTAAAAAATAGGAAAGAATTCCACCCTCAATGCTTCAACAATCAGTGTCCTCAGCTCCCAAACCATAATTAAATGTTTTAAAAAGGAACGGTGATGCAACACAGTGGTAAACATGCCCCTGTCCCAGCTTTTTTTGAAACATGTTGCATGCATGAAATTCAAAATGAGTGAATATTTGAAGAAAAAAAGTTAGTGTGAACATTACATATTTTGTTTTTGTAGAGTATTCAATTGAATATAGGTTTAAAATAATGAAAATCATATTATATTTTAAGTTATGTTTTATTACGTCACAACTTCATTGGAATTGGAGTTTGTAAATCCTCAGGAGCTGTGGATGACCCCACCCCTCCCAGGAGGTGAGTGTTGTTTTGGTCTTTTGTGCTGTGCTCTGATGTTTACTGTGATAGTAAAGACAAGTTTAGGCATATTCCCTCCACTGGGGCTGCTCCAATAAATAAGCAGCCCCAGTTGAGGAAATCTGGGAGGCATGTGACATCATTGGAGGATAATTTAACAGATTGTTTGAGCACAAATGTTTTGAATGGTGATGCAAGCAGGAGGGGAGCTATGTGTTGGTTATTGTATTCTAAATGGTGCTAAAACAGTCCCTTACATGATACTATTAAGAGAAGAAAATAGCCCAAGGGTTAGTGTCTCAAACAGACTTAACATTACAGGTGTTACATCAGCTGCAATAAGGGGAGAGCATCTGCTGGATTGCCCATCACGGTGTTTGTGAAATGTATGCCTCTTAATATTGTCTGATCAGCTCTCTTTGTGGTCAGACTTATGATTTATTTTCATCATTAAAAGCATTTCTCACTTTCCTGACCTCTGAAAATAAGATTAAACTTTCACAGCATAACATCTTTACTTCTTTCTTTACCTTGACATCCCAATACACTACATAACAGTCGGCAGAAAACCACTCGAGTATAGGTCAGGCTTTTTTGCTGTTTGTATCCAAAGTGTTTCTACTTTTAAAGCATACACTTTGCTCTGCAGGAAGGAAGCAAATACCTGAGGACTCTTGTTGAAATAGTCACACTACCTCCCCGCATTGAACTCCCACACAGATTTCAAACATTCTCAGAGGGAAGGAAATGTTCTTAGATTACCCCTGGCAGTATTTCGGCAATTTTCACATAGCGAGGATGAGCTCTGTCCTACTGGGTCGCTGATATCCGTGAAGCTCTGCAATTCTAAAGTTACACACTGTCTTTTTTGCACTGAGAAAGCGAACTGTTTCACTGGAGAAGCTTTGACTTCATGTAAGATAAAAAAACATGGAATTTGTCTGAAAATTACAGACTGTGACCTTTGAGTGATGATCTGTACTGATCGAAGAAACTCAGTTATATGTGAACATACTCTCTTAGCAAAATCAAAGTTTCTCTAACATAGATGCTGAAAGGAGAACAATCTATGAATACTTTCTTTTTATCTTTGTGGAAAAAATATAATTAAAAACTGGTTGTCAAGTATGTACTGACACAATATTTACTTTATCAAGTATATACTGACACATTAATTACTTTTTCATATAATACAGAAGCCTCACTTTGACCCAGCAATTAGCAAGCATCTAAAAGCAGAACAGTCTCATAACACAGCGTGCTACACTTTCATGGATAAGTGTTGCTAAAACACAGCCACTAAAAAAGGAGATGTTGCTTTAGATGAAGCCTCTATCACAGAAAGTGAAAGTGTGATTATGTTATTCCACAGAAAGAAGTGTGGTGAATTTGCAGTCAGTTGATTTGTTTTGAGAGAAACAGAAAAGAGAGGATGACAGCACTGAAAAGGACACAAAAAAGGCACAAAAACTGTTGAATGGGAAAGAAAAATATCATGAGGCTGAAATGATAAGGGAGACAAATGAGATATATATGAGCTAGCTTACTTTAATGGAAACTCAACTCAGGGGTAGGCTGTATAGCTTACTGCGAGTCGAGGCTGCCCAGTTAGCTACACTTCTGCACGGGCTATTCAAGAAGCACTGGTTTCGTTCAACCTCAACTGTGATAACTGGCAGCTTGATTAATTTAAGAAAAGA